>SSNR01000031.1:4172218-4186114 GCA_006937965.1 Callopanchax toddi | reverse complement strand
TACAGCTGTTTTCTCAGGCTCACCCTGTTTTAATAGTTTTACTGTAGAAACCTTCTCATCTCCTGACAGTAAAGGATTACATTTAGTTTACAGGTGACCTGATTAAATCATCAACTCTCTTTTTTACTATCAAATAACTTTAAACTGATTTATTTCACCTGTCAAAAAGTGATTGTAGCATCCAGTTTATCAGTAATCTGCCTTAAAATTATTTTATTTCCCTACTGTTAATTTCAATATCCACATCATAGGACTCTTTCATCATGTTTTTGTTTAATAAAACTATTTTTGGAGGAATTGAACATTAGTATTAATGTAAGTCTCTGAAAACAAAGACAAACCTCTGATACAATCATTGACAGATCAATGTGTTTTTAGTGTTGATTTTGTTTGATATGTTGAATTTTAAGCTGTCAGTGATTATGCTGAGAAACGCAGCTTGAGCGGCGCGCGCTGCCATATTCACGCTATTGAGAGGCGCGTGCACGCTGAGTTTGGAGGTGATCAGATAACGTCATCCATCCTTCAGCCAAAGTGAGGAGACATGGCAGAAAATAACCAACGGGCTGCTCAGACCGTCAAAAATAAACTGTTGTGCTGACTTCTAAGAGTTTTTTTTTTTTACGTTGACTTATTTATTTATTTAGCTGAATGCTCGAAGGATCAAAGTAAAACGATGTTGGTCCAGCCCAGTGTCAGTGGACCCGCTGATCTCCTGGTTTAATGGACCAATCAGATCAAAGTATGAATTTAAAAACGTCTGGACCGTCGGTTCACCAGAGACCCAGTCGGCTGACGCGGAGCGTGGCCGGTGTTCTGCCCAAACTCTGCCAAGTTTTTGCCGTGGGTCCACGACTCGCTTGGCGGCGACCCCTCCCAGCCGAACATGTCCGAACCACAGACTAGATGCGGTCCAGTTCGGGGGAGGAGGGGTTCCAGATGCCGAGCGTGTTGCGGGCCGCGGGAGCTTCTCAGGGGCAGACGCGCGTCTCCCCCTGGCACCGGCTCGCTGCCGGGTGCTGTCGCTGGACCCGGTCCAGGTCCTGGATCTGCTGCGCGTCTGACTCCAAACAGAACCTGAGTCTGCCATTTGGTGATGACTGGCACAGACGCGCGACAATGGAATATTATTTGTAGATAATAATTTAGTTAAAAAAACAATTTTTTAGACCAATAGGTGAAATTGAATAATTTCCCGCGGCACACCTGAAGATCTCCCACGGCACACTAGTGTGCCGCGGAACAGTGGTTGAAAAACACTGCTCTAAACATCGCGTTTCATTAGTGTCATTATTCTCTTATTTCATTGTCTTATTTATTGTATAAGCTGAAAAATCGGGGAAACCACCGCCTTAGATGGAAGATCACTCACACAAATTAATTTTATCATCGCATAACAGCAAATTCTATTTTAAAAAACTAAGAAATTGCTTCAGATTGCATCAAGTTGTCAGTAGCAACCCGAGAGATCTGACAGTTACACTTCTTGCAGTATTGTAATGACATGGTGCTGCATGAGCTAAAATGGTATTGGGAAGATGATGCTATTTTTCATGCCTGTATCAAAAATGACTGCTGTTGGACAGCAAAATCTGACAGATTTCAGTATCATTGGGGCGGCATTAGCTCAGTTGGTAGAGTGGCCGGTCTGGTAACCGGAGGGTCGCCGGTTCGATCCCCAGCTCCGGCTGGG
The DNA here is from genome assembly GCA_006937965.1 of Callopanchax toddi. NCBI lineage: Eukaryota > Metazoa > Chordata > Actinopteri > Cyprinodontiformes > Nothobranchiidae > Callopanchax > Callopanchax toddi. The sequence continues at coordinate 4,184,421 of SSNR01000031.1, read as the reverse complement.
TTAGATTGTCGTTGTGTCCTTGGGCAAGACACTTCACCCAACTTGCCTACTGGTGGTGGTCAGAGGGTCTTGGAAGGGCGCCGGTGCATGGCAGCCCCGCCTCTGTCAGAGTGTCCAAGGGCAGCTGAGACTACAACGTAGTTTATCACCACCAGTGTGTGAGTGTGAATGGGTGAGTGACTGATCGTGTTGTACAGCGCTTTGGGGTGTTCTGCACTGTAGAAAGCGCTCTATAAATACAAGCCATTTACCATTTACCATCATCTAGGAGAAAACTGGCTTTTTTACCCCCTTAAAGCCACACTCTGCAGTTTTAGCTTGTTTTTAGCACCCCCTAGTGTCCGTTTTAAATCACTGTCGTAAAACAGAAACACCTAAATAACCCTCGTGAGATACGTGACTTTGTGAGACTTCAGAGCACCGGACCGGAGACTCAGAAGTTGTAGTATTCTGGACACAAGCAGCAGATGGGTCTGAGTGACTTTTCATTAAGGGTCATATTAGCACATACAGGCTAAAAAAAAAGATCTACAAACATGAAAAAGTTTTATAGTGTGTCTTTAAAGTCTGACATGATATAATCTGAAAAAACATTTATTTTTATATCACATTTATTGTGTAATAGTGCATAAAACTAACAATAATTTGTACTTGCCAAGTTCAGCATTTAAATCTTCCACCAGAGGGCAGAACCTGTATAAGATTCAATACAGCAGCTTTTTGAAGAAAATACAAATCTTGTTAAATGGACAGAGCTCCAAGAAACTTAGATATATGTGTATAAAGATATGATACAGTTCGTGTTAAAGGGTTAAAATTTAAATTTGGGGGTATTTTACTGCAAAAGATTGAGTGGCTTAAAAGTATCAAAAATTGCCCTTAAGGAAAAATGCAATTATTTTTTCAGTTTAAACATGAAAATTATATATGATATTATAGAGATTCTATGGAAAAAAGTCCCAGTAGTTTTCTGGATACCTTTGAGTGTGGACTTGTTCCTGTGTAGTTGTAGACGGGCAAAGTTCCAGTGATCACAAGACCAAGCTCCTGAAAATTTAAACACACACATTCATTTTTTAAATTCATTTTGAAGTGAAAGCCATCTGTTACGGCACCAAATCATTTTTCTAAAGTGTTTTCATGCAACTTATCTTATTGATAAAAAAAAGATTCACAAAAAACAGGAATGTTTGTAGAGTTCAGGACCGAACAAGTCCAACAAACTGATGTAGCAAAAAAAACGAGACAAAAATATGTAAAATATCAAGAAGGTCAAAGCTGTTTTCCCTCATCAGTCTGCTCTCTTATCTACATCGTCTCCAAGGAGTAAATCTTGACAGAAGCATAAACATCACCCCAAATAAATAATTTAAAAAGCCATTTTATCTTTTCACAAACAGGACTGGAAGCAAACTGAGCCAAGAGGTGGACATTTCTACTCATGATATGAAACAGATTTGTTCTGATTCCATCAAGTATCGTTATTATTTAGTCTTTGAGTCAGCTGGTTGTATAACTAGTGTCAGTCAGACCACACAGCATACCAGTGCATCCAGGTAGACGTTGGTCCACTGAACCTGCTTGGACCTTTTGTCGGCGTAGACCATCGGTCTCCCCAAAACATCCAAGTACTCCTGCAGGACAGAGCAGCATGCTTGATGCATGTTTCATATTTGACCACAAGAGGGCGCAGCACACATCAAAAAGAGTTTGAAGGAAAGGTTTCTAGAAAGCAGAGTTTACCTGAGTGTTGATCCGAATGGCCCCAATAGATGGGATCTCATAATAGTAACCTGAGGCAGAGAAAATAATATTAATAAAGTTTTTACACCTAATGAGAAATGCTGAGACTAAATTCCAGGCTTTTCCTGATGTGATTTTTCTATAAGTTGAATATTTTAAAGGACTAACGTAATTCTACAAGTCTTACTCATTATTTATACCTTTATTAGCACAGGCCATCCACTGTATTGGTCCTTTGTCGTAGCTGTGTTGACCAACTGAAAATGTAAAGATGCGCACCTGTGAGGAAAAGGAAGTGTCAAAAAGGAAAGGCAGGTGATTTCTGCTCTGTGAACACCGGTAGGAGGCGTACCGCTTGGTTGGGGTTGTACTTTGCAAAGATCTCCTCTGCTTTCTCCTCTCCTCCATCGGTGAACAGCATGATGATCTTGTTGCAGTTGGCTCTCGAAACGTTTGTCTGGTTGACACAGAAAACGCTTTGATGGTGGAACAAGAGGCAACTTTACTCATTTTTACAACAAGAATTTGGTGCAAACTTTGAATGGATTGCAGATAGGCTCAAATATAGCCATGGTTTCCCCTAAATCTTTTAATAAATGCTGGTTAAGGTTCTAATCTAGATTGTCTGAGTTCTTTATAATCGAAGCTCAAGCCTATTCTGAATTGTAACTGTCCACCAGAAAAGAAGCTCCTGCCCCAAAAGAGACATCTTTGACTTTGACTGAAATTTGTTTTATAGGGAAAAAATGGTCAGATGAGACAAATATTAAACAGTTCGGCCACAAATAGGAATCAAAACGAGGCTTTCAAGCCTGTCAAGCATGATGGCAACTGCATCAAGATGAGGGACTGGGCAACTTAATAAAACTACTAAATTATTTACATTCATATTTGAACCTTTATGCACAATATCATCCCTTTATGAAACAGAAAATTCACAATAAATTCAAACTTTTGCACCAAACTCTCCTATTAAAATCCCTTAAAGGAGTATCTTATTAAATCAATCCACTCATTGATGCCCATACAAGTAAACTGACTTTTATTGTTTAATTCACCGTAAAGGAAAAACATCTGCTGCAGAAATGTTTAGACTGAACTAAATTGACTCCTTAATAAAGTGCAATATCAGAATCAACCAGAAGAGGTAGACAAATACTCACTTTTCACAGGGAGAATCTGATAGACTGACATTTTTTTTTACATATAAAACAGGTGAGATCTTTAAAATGACTGTCCATCACTTCTGTAGTCTCACCATTCCCACATTAGAGCTGTACCTGGTTGAGCTGTTGGAAGGCCAGCTCGAAGCCACTGGTGTAGTTGGTGATCCCCTCAGCTTTGATGTTCAGCACAGCGTTCTTCAGGGTTCTCTTGTTCCTCACGTTGGCCTGCACCAGGTTCTGAAAGCATGCTGCGGGCCTGGCGCTTTTGTTGAACTGGGGGGATAAGGTAAGGAGGGTTGACGGGAAGTGGAGGGAAGACACTCGCACATATTTTCTATTAAATATGTGATCTTTTTGTTCCCTTCGTTGCAGAGTAATGCAGCGGCCCCTTGAATGCATACAGTAGGACAGACTAAAAAAAGTTAATTATCTAACTAAATTAAAATAAAAAACAAAGACAGACCAGTAAACAGATCTACTATGGTCAAACAAATTATGTGCAAAATGATTTTAAAAAACAACTTTTAAATAAATCTGCACAAACCGAAGGGAGCTGAAGGAAGGATTAGAAGGAGAGCAGGTGAGGATGTAAAAACATTGGCACAAGGAGGTAAAAAAGAACAAAAACAGGCAGAGAGCTCGATTATGAAAAGATTAAAGCAACGAAGCAGACAGAAGTCTAACAAGTTAAATCACATTTACACAACTCTACATGTGAATAGTTAATGTGGAGAAACAGATGGAACCCAGTCAGTTTGCTCTCACACACACACACACACACACACACCTACACACACATATGCACCTTTAGAGGGTTAAGACACGGCTCATTAATACACAACATCTGTTTTGGCCTCCGTTGCACCCCACAGTCAAACATACAGTCGTGTTCAAACACACAAGATGTGCAAAACCTGCCAGAATGGATGCATCTCTAGTTTAATTTTGGACATTTTCATTAACAAAATGTTCAATAAGTGTTTTCTGTGTAGACGCACCTTACGCCTGACTTTAACTGTAGGGTTTATTTCATGTGGGAACAGGCAACATCCTTCAGATTGTAAAGAATGTTGCCCTTTTTAAATTACATTTACCAAGTGACAGACTAAAACAGAGTTTAATGGTTGCCTAGTAACAAATTAAATGACCACTTAGGGCTCAGATGACATTATGGATACTTTATGGATTCCAGTGGTAATCACATCTAGACTGAGGGGAAATATTCACCTTTTAAACTGGTGTTTTTTTTTCTATAAGTAAAATTGAAAAGGGTGAAAACTGCTTTAACCCAGGAAGAGATGGAGCTTTAAATTATGATGGATGAAGATTTCCCTTGAAAACTTGGATGCTTGAGATTTCCACACAAGCTCAATTTGGCAAACATTTTCCATCACACCCCCCAGATTCATAAACGCTGCACAGAACCATCTGTCTAAATTCTTGTCTGACATTTCAGAGCTTTCACTTGGACTCCACTGGCACATCTTATTACACACACACACAGAAAACATATATATATATATATATATATATATATATATATATATATATATATACACACATACACATATATACAGCAGAAATAGATAGAATGACAAATGTCCTCGCTGACGGCTACACAAACACACAAGCTGTATTTATATAGAGACTCACATAAAGCACGTTCACAAAGTCATCATCAGACAGGGTCTCCAGCATGGTGCCGACGGAGGTTTTGATGAGTTTGAGGGTGAGACCCGATACGCTTCCACTCCTGCAAAATAAAAACAACGGTTTACAAAACAAATCAGTGGGAAAACAAGTGAGATTAAAAAAACAACATAAATTACTTTTAAGAGACAGCTGATGTCAGATATGTGAAGAATTTGGCTCTAGATAAGAACCCTTCTGTGAAACTTTAAATCTGAGACCTATCTGCCACAAAGGTGGAAATTTTATATATTTCCACAGTCAGTGTTAAACCACTGGTTGTAGAAAATGAGTTTGCCCAGCTTTGGCTGTTTGTTTTGTTGTTGTTAGTCAGCATCACATGAGCACAGTGCAGCAGCGCCCAGTGGGTCGGGTCCAGTCATAGCGTTGGCATCAGGGCCTCCTGGCGTACAAGAGTAAACAAAGTGGGACTTTACTGTATGAATCATAAGGTTGTCACTCACGCATCCACCAGGATCAGCATGTCCTTGGGTGATGCTGCCCCCTGAATGTACCTGGTGAGTAATAACAGACGTTCAACATATTCAGCGCATCTAAAAATATTTATAATTTTGTCCTTTACATAATAATCCTAAAATGAGATTTAAAAAGCTTTGATATTTTAACAAGTTACTATCTCTAACTGTCATAATGAATTAGAGTTGTGTGTTTTTGCTGCTCTTACCAGGGTCTGCGTCGCACGTCATACAGGTCTATCTTATTTGGTGAACTGCTGGAATCGATCCAAGGGGACGCTGCGATTGGATGGAAGGTGGTTTGATTTATTATCATTCTGAAAATCATTAGCTTTTTAAAAAATATTTGACATTTTCTTTAGACTGACGAAGGAAAAGGTTTATTATTTCATTTGTCTTTACAGCTGTACAGCTCAATTAGAACCATTTAAGTTACAGCTAAGGTATTTTTTGTAAAACTAATATTTTGCTAATACTACAAACACAGGAAAAACCATTATCACCTGTTTTGGTGTCGGTTGATGAAGATTAAAAGAACAACTCCTAAAATTTAGCCAAATGAGAAATGCTCATTTGCATTCATCAAAGCTGTGCTGCTCACCTGGATAATATCGAGCCAGTCCTGTCGCAGAGCCAAACACCTGCCAGAGCAGCGAGGGATCTTCCTCTTTATTTTTACGGAAAGTTTCCTCCAAGGCTTCTGTCCAATTTAGCTCATTTAAAATGATGGTGGCTGGAAAACACAAACACACAAAGAAAAAATTAAGAGTCATCTCTACAGATAAATAGATGTCGAGTAATTTTAAAGAATTCCCTCGATAAAAAAGCACTAGGGACAAAATCCTTGAAAACACAGATTTGGCAGTTTTAGACTGCTGAGAGTAAACCAACTCAACCTGCTGCGAGAATAATTTACTCTTTTATCTCTAAGACATAAAATTTTACAGCAGCAGAAAACGACTCAAACATCAGATTTTTCAATCATACACAGTGATTACATTGTATATTTTTAAAAGCAGGTAATTCAGGGTACAGAGTGGCCAGATAATTGTTTTATGTACAGCCCTGTTTCTCTGCAGAAACAATAATGGCTTATTGCTCCAACAATCGGGTCTAATTCAATAACTCTCACTGTAAAACACCAAGAAGAGCAGACAGCATGTCAAAACAAGGCCGTATGACTCATACTTAGACGTATGTAGCTTGTTTTAATGAGTGTTTGTTAGAGCAACTGGAACAAAATGGAATATCGAGACAAGACGGCGAATGCCCAAGAGATTCAGGGTTTGATCAGGTGAAAATTACAGTGGCAGGTATAGAAAATAAGAGGCGAGCTGGTAAAGATCTGTACGAATCAGTATTTTCTGTCTGATCTTCACACTTTTCTTCTCTTTCCTGCTCCCCTCCGGCTCCTCATGCCTCTCACTCCCAACCACCCTCAGGGCTTCATCACCACACAGAGGATAAAGATGGACTTAGGGCCAGGTCTTAAGTGGCTCCCTATGGTGTTGTAGAGAAATGTGCACCCCTAAGATAAGTGGTGACAATTTGTTTGGGACTGAACTCCCTGAACCCGGAGGATGGCTCTTTTTGGGTTTGTTGGTTTTTCTGGCATCTCTGGCTAACAAGATCACAAAGTATCAGGATGTTTTCTGTGTTACTCTGAACACAATTAACACACCCTGGACACACACGAACTCATGAGAACAGATCAGGATACGATGCAGTCTCAGCTTTAATGTTTTGGCAACACGAAGCAGCATCGCCTAATCGCTTATGAGCGCTGGAACAAATCACAGTTTCAGTGTAAACAGATCCATCTGCGAGGTGATGTGTCTGTTGCTTGCTCAAGGTCATTGTGACAAGAGGAAGAGAGGTGTCGCCGCAGTCATGCAAGTGATGGTTGGCTCTCATTCAGCCGTGGCTTCATTTCCTGAGGGACTTGAACGGGTAACACATGCGTGTACTTAGAGCAACAAGCGGTATCTCAGAGAACACATCTATAGTAAACACTTTTTAGGGCTTTTTATTGAAAGAGCTAAGATTTTTTGAACCTGGATTTGGAATCTGTACCTGTAAACTCACTAATAGAGATAAAAAGACACAAAAATGAGAATAGGATGTGTAAAAGAAAAACAAGAACAAAGACAGATGCAGAAGGCTTGGAGCAGCTCATGACCTGACCCATACAGCATAATACAGTATATAAAATCAGGACATCGCCTCGAGTCACCAGTGATTGATGGTATGACAGAAGACAGAAGTTGCCCAATGAATTCTAAAGGGTAAATAGAAACCGTCTACTCAGATTTAACCAAATAGCTGACTGGATGGCGCTTGACATTACATAAAGACAATGAGATCAACATGTTGAAATCAATCCAGTAGCTTTAGAAATGTGTTTTTTCTGGGTAGCTGCGGTTAGCTATTGGTGTCACAGCTCAACTAAGAGCCAATCGTCACGCTTCGTTAGTACTGGCGTATTTTTATGAGTATACAACCTTAGTATCGGGCCAATACCCGCTACCAGCATCTGTGCATCCCTAATCATGAATACAAGTGACCGAAGTGAGTTTCCTCCTCAGGGGGGCATAAATCTGTTCAGAGATCACACCAGACTCGTTCAAAGAGATGTGATTCAAGCAAGTCCTTCTGGGAGGAGACCCTGGGGCCAACCCAGGAAATGTTGAGAGATTATATTTCTAGGCTGGCAGAAATGACCCAAAACTGGATGAGAAGAATACCAGTATGCCTTCGAAATAAAAAAAATATGTATGCTTCATGAGTCAAAAGGACACAAACTGAATATGAAAACAGAGATAGCCAAGGATGAGGGTTTAAAGATGTTTTTAAAAAACACGATTCTGGCAGTGACTGATGAGGAGCTGGGTGAGGAGCGTGATGCAGGCAAGGGGAAACTGCACAGTGCCACGCCATGTGATACCCTGTGGTGTTCCCCATCATCAGCTAGCTGGTAGTTGACCCTGTATGTGTATTTGAAAGTAATTACATGGTACGGGATGAGGAAGTGAGAACCTGTAATCATCCTATCAGAAAGAACCCTCTATTTAATGATATTTTGCCACTTTGAAACCTCTGGAGCTGAGAAATTAAGCCAAAGCAGGAAGGACTAAGTTCAGAGAATGGCTCTAAAAAAATGAGAAATTTCTGATTTTACTGCAATTTACAGTTTGGTGCAAAAAGCAAATTGGTTTACCAATGGATATAGATGCCAGTATCAACATGTGGTATGTTAATTTTTGTTTCATGGGATAGATCTTGATGTCACGACTAGTACAGATGCTAAGAGTCTCCTTCTGCTCTGCAAGGATTAATGGAAAAGGTGAAATGGGATTAAAAGAAATAAACTGTCTGGAAGCCTCCTTGAATCTAAATGTGAACTCCATTTAGCTGATTAGAACATCACGGGAAAGCATCCAAGCTGTCGCAAGGATAAAAGTCACAGACGTAATGGCAGTGAGACGAGGATGAGGAGGAAGAAGGAAGGGCAGAAAAAAGATGAAGGAGAGCGCACCTCAGAGTTTGGCTGCTAGCAATGAAAAAGGGTGAGTACAAAGTGGAAGAAGAGTGCAAAAATAAAATAAAATCCATCTATATGCTGTGAGCTTTGCCAAAAGGAGACTATAACACGCACACAGTGTCAGAGTATCTTAGCACATCACGGTGTGTGCATGTCTCGGGCTGACAGGTGCCACACAGCGTTGATGCAAACGGGCATCAGACGAACCTCGGATCTCTTGCCAAGGCCGCGGCACTCCCCTTTCATCTTCTCTCATCGCATCCATGCCGTTCTGCCTAATGAGCGAGAAGACATGCATATGCAGCCACGAGATCTATGTACACTGCAGTAGGTGCATGTGATGCGACACACACGACAACTCTCACACCCCATGTGTTTCTTGCTCCCTCTGTGCCTTGAACACATTCGTGCACGCAGACGGGCTGATTCATCTGCAGGATGCGTGCGTGCACACACAATAATGAATCCCAGTCTGACCACCCACACTGGATCAGCAGGGAGAATAGATTCTAATCATGCGGGGGAGAAAGACAGTAGCACACTTATCTCCACAAACCACACTTTTAATATGCTTAATAAAACTGAGCCAGGGATAAAGGATGACAGGATGGACTGATTGAGGGCGGATGCTGAAGGAAAAGTGGAAGTAGGAGTTTAGAACGTAGGGGGAAAAGTGGAGAAAGAAGCAGGAAATAGGATGAGAAGAGAGGAACCAGAAGCACTGTAGGGCCTGTGAAGAAAATCTGATGCAATTTAGGAAAAGGATGGTGCAGCTCTCCTTCAGCATCACTAAAAGCCACAAAGACGCCAGCCTTGTCTAGACTAAGTCATCTAATCAAGTTACAATTCCCTCTCCATGTGACAAGACAGAGCACTGGGGCGTGTCCACGTCCATGTGTCTCCTTCTACTCATAAATACACACGTAGACACTCAGATGCACATCACCATGGCAACACTGACTGTGCCGGGCAGCCAAAGAGGCAGCAGTGTGGCAGCCGGTCCTTTTAGAGAGCAAGTGAGAGTAACACCAACAGCATAGCCTCACAAATGTGCTAAAAAGAACACCAACAAGCTGGAGGAGAGAGAATCGCTAACACAGATGTGTGTATGGAAAGTTCTATTATGAGAAATTATTACCAGGGTAAAAAGGTTCTGGGTCACACAGTGAAAATGTGCTGTAACTATCTAGCAAACAAATACACAAATTGTGCAATTTCATCAACCAGACCAAAACTCAAAGGTTCAAAGTTCATTTGCATCAATGAATATTAGCATCCCTGTTCATTTTTATGGACTTTTTCCAACTTTTACCAAAAATATTGAGTCACTGGAGCATCGGGGGTGGGGGGTGGGGGTTCTCTATGAACACAACTGTTTTTGTTAAAGTGCCTGTGACTCCATATTTAAATCACTTTATATTAAACAGGTGTAATCTTTGATGCCTCTAGATTAGCGTTGCACCATTATAACTCAAAATACGCTGTAATTATTTCCTAACGAGCAACTCAGAGATCAGAAGAAAGCGCCGCCTTCCGGTTCTGCTGGGTTTCTCCTTATTTGGCAGCCTGGCACTTCTGCTGCAGCAGGGGGCAGTGTCGTCGCGTGAAAGAGAAACGAAACTGAAACTAAACACTACACGGTCTATGGGCAATGGCGGCGGCACTGCCTCGCTCCAGTTGTCGTGAACGTGCATGTGGGAGGGGAATTGACCATATAAGCAAGTCCGGATCACTATGACCTCATAGCGGGCTGGAGTGAAAAAAACTGTTTGAAACCAGGGTCTGAAATCTAGAAGAGCTTCTCACTGGCTGTACTAGGAGACAGATGGACGCCGTTTTTTGCTCTTTCTGGCAGGTTTAAGGTGAGAACTCAACATTGCAACATGATAGATAAGTCAGAAAACATGGAAACCGATGTCATGGGACCTTTAATATATCATCTGTTTAAAATGATCACTTTACTGATGAATCTCAGTTTGTGGATTCTTTTTAAAGCTCCTCTTCATGAAGCTATGCTCCGATGACTCATGAGCGTCTTTCGTAACAGATGGTTAGGGAAGCTTGTGTGGTTTTCTTAAAAAGTTAGTAAATGGAGCCAATCTAAACGTCTTGTCCAAACAAACTCTGACCGTTGGAGTTTCTGCTCTGGTTGGTGAATGTTGTGTATTTCTGTTAAAAGCCAAAGTTATTCTAGTTTTCAGTCTATATGAAATTTATTATCTGGATTTATACATGTTTTTTTTTTTTAGTTCTTCCCTTTTAGCAACAGATTCTAATTGATACAGAAGAGAATTGATGAAAGCCGTGATGTCCTTAGAGGTTCAGAAATGTTTAAAACAACCTAACCTGAGTGGGTGTTTACATTTAAACTTTAAGTAGGTGCAGGCTGCAGCTGATCCTCATTATTATTAAGGCAATTAAAGACAGGAAGGGAAATAAAGGCGGTCAGTAGCTCTCACTGTTATTATTAGTATTGTCATCCAGTTGTGCCGACTGTTTGGTCAGAGGTGACAGTTTGCAATCAAACACCATTTATATGAGAAGCAGGACTCTATAATTGCAGCTAGATACCATTTTCTACAAAAATGTAACATGAAAATAAACAAATTAAATTTATTGGAGAAAAAGTGAATTTGGTGCTTTAAAAAACATCTAGATATACATCTTGGGCTTTCATATCCAAATGTCAACAAAAAACTGTAAGATGACAAATTGAATGGAGCCCAACTATTAGTAGAAGTCTCTTTGTAAACTCATAAAAGTCAAACTCTACCTTGAGCTGAGCTGCCAGTAGACTTAAACTAAGAAAGACGATTGAATCACACAAAGAACAGCCCTCCTCCCCCCGCCTTCTCATCATTATTACTGCTGCTTGTAAAAATAACCAAGTGCATTTGGCCATTTGGCAATGACAAAATGTCTGCACAGTCAGAGGCCTTAGAGGCCCGTCACTGCACATTTATAGTCCAGCTGATAGGGAGTGACTCGCTGTATAAGGACATTATGGTCATGTGACTAAGTCCACTGCAGCCAGCAGATTCACTGTGAAGATCATTACTAAAATTAAAAGCTCTCACTGCTAATAAGCACCAAATAAGGTACAGCATCAAGGTATATGTCTAAAACTACTAAACTACTTCACTGATCTGATATTTAAAAGAACTCACAAACTTTGCATTTCTTTGGCATCACAAGCTTAACTCCATGTTTTTATTTTTTATAGGATGCTCTTGTGTTTTCTTGTTGCGATTCAAGCACATTATTGGTTTAGCAGTTTTCCCCAAGGAAGGACACAACTTGTACTTTAACATGCCTGCATCCTAATTATGCTCGTCAGAGAGTCACTGCATTGTACTCAGCATCCTAGAATAAAGGACTACTAACCCCAAGGATATACTGGTCACTCATACACTCACTCACACACACACACGCGCACGCACGCACACACACACGGAAGATTTATGTCACCGTTTTCAGACCACTTGCATAAAAGAGATGATTTGTGTAATAAAATATTCCAATCAGTTTATTTGGTAATTGGTTTTATGCTGATTTGTTGTAGCAAAAAAAAAAAAAAAAAAAAAAAAA
>SSNR01000031.1:4155102-4167365 GCA_006937965.1 Callopanchax toddi | reverse complement strand
AAAAAAAAAAAAAAAAAAAAAAAAACATTAAAAAATCTTGGAAGCTGTCTTGTCTGGGTTACCAGCCCCTGTTATCACAGCAAAATCACCAGTATTAAATCAACACTAGAGAGTGTATGAATGAGACCATTGGACTCATATATACATCCTCTTTTTGCTGTGATAGGGTCTCCCATGATGTGACCTTCATGTTGACTGTTTCTGTGTCCAGGGTCTACCTCACCTTCCACCAGGGGTTCAAAATTTGAAGGAAAAAAAAAGTCAGCACAAGGGTTCTCAGAGAGCAGGTCACCTGTTGACCTTACTTTCTGTGTGTCCTTGTGCTGTCAGGGGGTTTTCTCCGGGTGCTCCGGTTCACCCCCCCAAAATTTTCACCTCAGGTTTATGGTTAATCTAAACTGGTCGTAGCAGTCAATGTGAGTCTGTGTTCACAGTCATGTGATGTGTAGAGTGATGGAAAAGCAATCTGACAGTCGATGGCTCCTCCCACATTCAGTCATCCAAAAAAAAAAAAAAAATCCCCTCCGCAGAATCACCACCTTATCGTGGTGGAGGGGTTTGCGTATCCCCATGATCCTGAAGCTGACTTGTCTGGGTTACCAGACCTTTTTAGGGTCTCCCATGGCAACATGGCCTCAGGTGAGGGGTCAGACTAAGAGTGATTCAAGTACACTGCAAAAAATTATTTCTAAGAAAGTTGAAAAGCCTTGTTTTTAGACATTTCAACTTATTTTTTGTCTGAAAAGAAAATATATTTACAGCCCTACTTGAAATAAGCCACATTTTCTTAAATATGGTCACATTTTCTAGATTTAAGCAAAAAATAAAATAAAATCTTCCAATCGGGTAAGCAAAAGTTGCTTGGCTAGATTCCTTAAAAAGAGCAAAATTTCCTTCATTTAGAATAATTTGCCAAATCTAGCGGAAACTACTTTTGCTTACCCCACTGGAAGATTTTTTTTTTTGCTGTAATCTAGAAACTTTGATCATATTTAAGAAGATCTGGCTTATTTCAAGTAGGGCTGTAAATATATTTTCTTTTCAGACAAAAACATGTTAAAATGTAAAAAAAAAGGCTTTCTTAGAAATAAGGTTGTGCAGTGTAGGACCTGTAATGTGGAGACAGGGCGATTTTTCTGGAGCTACGTACCTGTAGATTTTTCAGGTAGCTACTCATATTTGTTTTACTTCCTCAGGTCACAGCAAAACTCTAAATGCACCGGTAACGGTACTCTCAGTGATGAGATGGGGTTCGATTCCCTGCAGTGCAGTTCTCATTGTTTTGTTATTGACAGAAAAGAAAAATGAGGATAAGTGTAAATATCACAGTGAACTGAAAGTGTCTGAGTTTTATGAAAAACTTCTTTGTTTTGCTACCTCTGTCTGTGAATTGTAGGTTTTTGGGGCCAAAACAAGTGAGAACGGCAGCAAAAAAGAAGGAGCTATTTTTCAAAGACACATCACCTGAAGTCAAGTTTGCTAATGGCACTTGATGGTGTGTTCCTCATTACTGGAGCTATCTGAGCTCAACATAGTGTTTACTGTGGTTTTTGTTTGTATGTGTGGGTGTACGTGTGACTGGGAATGGGTTGTGGACTGGGAGGGGAGAGTGTCATAATTGTTTAATGTGTGGGAAAGGGAGGGAATGTGGGTTGTATGGGTCATTTTAACCTGTCAAGCACTTTGTGTTGCTCGCTGTGGCATGAAAGGTGCTATATAAATACAGTTTGATTTGATTTGATTTGAATGAAGCGAGACCATCTGAATAAGTTAATTGACAATGCTAGGCTTTGGCACACAGCAGCCTTGTGCAAAGATATGATCCTACAGAGACAGTTAACCCTTTAAAACATGACATAAAATAATACCATATTTGCCCGAATATAGGACGACCCTGATTATAAGACGACCCCCATTTTCAAGACTAATCTTCAGAAAAAAGAATAAATTCACTTTATAAAGAAACAATTTTTCATTAAATTTTGAGAAAATAATTTATATGATACCTTAATTACAGACTGCTTTAATATTTGCTTATTAATCAGACAAGAATTAAAGTTCTATGTGACAACAGATTTCAGTCAATTGGAAAAAAAAAGAGAGAAAAAAGAAGCTCTCTCTTCCTCACTCTGGCTGTGTGGGCCCTCCCTCCTCCCTCTCTTTTTCTCTCTCTCACTGAGACTGTGTGTGTGCGCAGCTTCAGAAACCGGTCCTGTGTGGACGTCAGGCAGCGCCGGATCCTCAGGTGTTTTTCAGGCTTGAGGAAGAATGCGTGTGTGAATAGAGCGACACGCTCACCTGTACAGAGCTCATGCTGAAAACACTGCAGCAGCAGCGGGTCTAGTAATCCCAAATCACCACAGAGGTCCCACAGAAGGTGTCGGCTCCGTATGTACTAAACAGAACCGGACCGAACCAAAAACCCAAACTACCGGTAGTCTGAAAACGCCAGAAGCTGGAGCTGGACTCAGGTGTTTTAATCCTTAGTGGACCTGTAACTTTGAGGTGGAGCGGACGTCTGGGACTGCTCGCGGTCTAGCTGCTTCCTGCTGGCGCCGCTTCTGCCGTTTGAACATAAAGCATGCGCCCCCTGCTGGGGCGCGATAGTAAGACGACCCCCCCCTTTTTTAAATCATTTTTAATGAAAAAAACCTCGTCTTATATGCGAGCAAATACGGTAATCAGAAAACTCAAGATGTTTAAAGTTAGCAACATTTGATGACTAATAATAATAGAACAATCATTTACTTTTGTTTTACATTTGTTGTGTTGCTGGGCGTAAACTGTGCCGCTCAAACTGTAGGGTTTAATCACTCACAGTTCACAAATCACATTCCCACACTGTACCAGGCTCTGATGAGACCTCTCTGTCCCTGCTGCTTCTGATACTTAGCTCTGTAGCAGCGAACTGCTGCGGTACTCTGAAGCTGAACACAGAAAAGACTCGGCTCTGGATGAAATTTTTGACCGAAATAAACGTGTATCCTTGGCAAGCCTTGCCATTCTGTGAGGTGAAAGGTTTAAAAATAAAAATAAATCCGTCATTAGCTGAGGAATGGATACGTTTTTAGTAGAAATGATCTCTGTCCCTTCCATGAACAGCTGAGAGGTAAACAGAGAAACACACGGAGTGTCCTGTACGAGAGCGCCCCCTACTGCTACAGGTTTGCTTGAAGCGTGTGCACGTTGACAGAAAGCAGACAATGCAGAAATTTGAATTTTATTGGCTAAAAAAGTTTGGCGGCCAGAAAGAATGCAAAGGGGTCTATAGGAGGAAGGAGGGTCTTCATCAGAATGACAGATGTTGTGGAACTCAACCTATAGATCATAGTTTAGACCTGAAATATCATTTAAAACATTTAGAAAACTTTGATACATAGAAAAATAATCCATCTAGCTGCTTTAAGGACAGTACAAGCACATATTTTTTTCAACTTAAAGCACTGATCTGAGTAGTATTAAAATGTCACACATAGGACTAGAAAATTCTTTACCAAACAAGCACAAATCTACTGAAAGACCCAACACTGCTAGAAGTACTGACAAGCTGGGAAACAAGTAAGGAGTCAACATGATGGAAAGGAGCAGCTGGTGATCAGGGTGAAGGGGGTGAGGGTGTGCTGACCACTGGGTGGTTGGAATCTGGACTATATATAGACTAGAATGACTAAGCCGCCATGTAGAGAGGTCTACAATGCAGATGGTGTATAAAGGCTTAATACAGCATCATGGAAGTTTAATTGAGATAGTAGACAGAGTTGGTTTCTTCAAAAAGCTAAACGAAAAATGGGATAATTCAGTGTTTTTGGTGTAAACGGATATAAAAACCTATAATTTTGAGTGTATGACTGCATTCCTTTATAGCGTGCACTTTAACTTACAGCCTTCGTATATGTCAGTCGGGATGTGGATGCCGGTGGTGTTGAAGGAGACGAGCCGTTTGAAGTCTGGGTCGAACTCGAAATCATCTGGAATGAATCGGTTCCTCTTCTCCTCCTCGTCTTCCTGTTCGATCTCTAAAGCTGTCCTGTTAATCTGAACACAAAAGCAGAATTCCAGGTTATAAAAACCTACCTACAACACATTTTATACACACTTGTTGGTTCTCTATTTGTGAAAAATAACATGCAGATCCTTCTTATTCTGACTGATAGTTTTAATTGTGAGAAATCATTAACATTCCATTGCTGACATACTATATTGGGAGGATAATTATAAATGATAGGCTGTAGGAGGAAGGACTTGTCAGTAGAGTGCAGGGTGACAGTGATGTGCAGTGGCTGTGTGTTTCTGTTCCAAAGGAAAATAGATAATCAGGAAGCTGTTTCCTGTTTATCAAAGAAGACAGGTGACATCTGAGGCCAAAGAAGGCAAAGAACCCAAAACCTGCAGGTGCTTGTATTAGAAACCTTTTTTTTTAGACCCACAAATGTGATAAATTGTACTTACCCCATCTTTGGCATTGTAGTAGAGGAGTTTGTTAGCCTGCAGAGAGAACAAAAACAGGATTGACAAATTAAATACATTATTGTATTCAGTTTGAGAGTATGCTGCATCAGAAGCACAGTATTTCATAGCTCTCAAAGGCTTAATTGTTTTAGGTGTGTGTTTTACCAAGTTAGTGATCACAGAATAAGTTGTTTTGGTGTGGATGAACATTTGCTATAGGTTGCACCTTCAGGAGGAGTCCTGCCAGAGTTCTACAAAGTGACCTTCAATGGGTCTGTGGCATAAATGTCTCTGACCAAACCATAAGAAAGAGACTTCATGAGGTTAGCCTGAGTACCCTGACTCTTATTAGGTATCAGGATGAAATCCTTAGACCCATTTAGACCCTTTGGTGCAGTGGGCCCTGGGTTTCTCCTGGTGCATGATAACAAAAAACAACTATATTTTTACCTGCATTTCTGACACACATACACAAAATTTACTAATCTAAGTGTTTACATTACTACAACTCCTGACTTAATTTGAACCGTTTTTGAGCTCCACGTAGAGGATCAGTGAAGTAGGTGTGTTAATTTGCACTGCTGTGGTCTTCTTAGCCGGGCGCTAACGAGCTAGCCTTGCCGTTGACGTTAGGATGCCCTGGAGCCAGAGAGCTGGTGCACAGACTCCCACCACCTCTCTGCAAACACTGGAGTCTCACACCAACAGAACAACAAGTACTCCTGACATGGTTATTTTAGCTTAAATGGTTTGTAATTAAATCAAAATATGCTGCTTAGCTGAAGACACTCAGACAAACACTAGCATCTGGTTCTGTCAGTGTGTGCCAAGAGGCACATTTACAGAACTACAGGATATGTATAAGGGTATGTATATATGTATAACTATGAGGAAAATAAAATAAAGGAACAGAAAAACATCTAAAACCATGTGCATCTTTCAAGGTCGTGTTAACACAAACATCACATCATCACACCCCTCAAAGAGAAACAAATTCAGACATAAATTGATCTTGTTGAAGTCAGCTGCAACTTTTATAAGACAAAAAGGTAAAAATAGCTACAGTTCTGTCAAAGTTTATGTTTATACATTTTGTGGACACTTTTTGCGAACGTGACTTACAATGAGCTAACATGCATGTTTTTGGTTCGTGGGAGGAAACCAGACACCCGGATGCAGAACAAACTCTACACAGAAAGGCTGCAGCCTGGATAGAGACCTTTTAGCTTTGCAGCAACAGTGCTAAAACTGGCGATACCACGCAGCTCATAAGTATCTGGTTGTTACTGCTGCAGCTCTCAAGTGTTTAGAATCAGCAGGGAGAAGTGCCCTGTAGGACTGCTCCAGTTATCAAAGGTGAAGGAGAACATAGACATTAACATGTATGCATGAAAACCACATACAGTGCTGTGAACATCTTATTCCCTCATGTTCTTTGCTTTTCTGTCACATTTGTTTGTTTCAGATCAAGAAACTAATTTCAGTATCAGACAAAAAACCCAGAGTAAAATAATAATAATGTATTTTTCTAATGGTTTCCTTTATTAGGAGAAAAAAACTATCCATTCCAACCTAGCTCTATGTATCTCTGTAATTCAACTTCACTTCAATGGAACCTGTATGACAACATCAAGCAGGCTAAAAGACCTCAAAAGGCAACATTTCATGTCCAGTTCTATAAAATTCAAAGAACAAATGAACCCATAAAAACATCTAAAGCACGACAGGCCTTACTTCGTTAAAGTTAAGGTCAGAGGTCATTATTCTACTCATTTTTACCAGAACTTCTTTATCTTATACCAAACAACTGTGTAAATACGTGCTGAGAATACATGATTATTAACTTGTCTCTGCTAGAAAACCTCAGTTCTATTAAGTAGAAAGGAATGGAATTTGCCAGTCGTGCAGATTCTTTGAGTTATACAGCAAATAAATCAATCTGTCCCCAGAGAGGCATTTTCTCCTTTTAATTTTTCAGCACTGGAAAATATGCATGACTTTGAATAATGCAAAAACATTTTATTGAAAAGAATCATTATGATTTGGAAAACAACTCTAGGGAGACTTTAAAAACTAATCGGATTAATGGCAAAGTTGAATTTCTTTCAAGTTCTTTCGCTACTAAATGCATATGGAGTATTAATTCTCTTTTGTTAAACGGCTGCCAGGAAATGAAGCCAAAAAAAAAAAAAGAAAAGAAGTGGAGCTAAAATATAGCATCACATATGGAGACCTAATAAAATGTATCCATATAATTTATTAATCCTCAGATTAATGGGAAGAAGAGAAGGTGGTGTTTGCTCATGTCGTCATTCCATCTTTTTCACCGTTATTAGAACACTACTGTCACTAATGAGATTTGCCAGCTAATGATCACAGTCATATTAGATCATGACCAACACACTGCCCCGTGTCACGGCACCACTACATCTGTTTGTATCACAGCTTGTGTTAATGAGTAGATCCGACTCTCACTCACCTCACTGTCCACCCTCCACTGGTGCTCCTTTTGAAATTTTTCTGCTTCTGTCGCCAGCCTCTGGATAAAGAGACAAGAAAATTACAAACCACCTCATGGATAAATGTAGTAGCAAATCCTCAAATATCAAAAAGGAAGTCATGACATCTGAACTTAAAATTTTGGTGACGCAAAGGCCGAACGTTCAAGGGATAATATTTCATTTCCTCTACGTGCCTGAAGGCCAGAATGGGACTAGTGGTGACAGTGTTGCACTAAAATTAGACACACACCTATTCCATGTCTTCCCAGATCCGAATCACTAGGTTAATGGGTTTATAATGGGCCCAGTTTTTAATCTGTACCTGGTTCAGAAATGCAGTGTGCGATTAATTTCCCAGGGGAAATATCAAATCCATTTTTTTTCTACGGATGGGAACAGCTCTGAGGGTTTCAAGTCACAGAGAGAAAGGAAATCTGATGGGCAAGCAAAGCAGTAAATTAATTTCAGAAACGGGAGGAGGAGGAGGTGATCTGATGAATATTTGAATATATTTTTGTTTTGAAATGAAACTAGATGGTCACAAGAATCATAATATTAAAGAACAAACTGTGTGCTTGTGTGTGGGTACGGTAAGCCAGGAAAGCATTTACCTAGAAAAAATATTTGGTAAGTTGTAACATCACAACATGTGTGCGTTTGTCTGCAAGCAGCCATACAGAAAGAAGCTTATATAAATTTTGAGGACTATGTGTGTTGACAGTTGGGGTCATGGTGGTCTTTTTGCTGCGCATGTATAAGCACACAACGTCTTTGCAGATTGAGATGCCAGCGGCCACCGAGCTGCTGCAGCTTCATGGGAACTACACTGACAGCTTCTCGTCAGTTCATCTCCGATGCGAAGAGAATCTCTTTGTGTTGCTGCTCTGTTTACAAATCAACAGAGGGTCATTTACTGGAGAGGCACTCCGGTTTCATCTCAAAGGATGAAGGAAGGAATGAACTGAGGGAAGCTTTCTGAGCGTGTTTGTAAGAGGGATGCATTGAGAAAGCCCCGCAAAAGAAATATGTAAATTTAAAAAAACTCAAACACTTTTGCAGATAAGTGGGATTATAATTTTCTCAATGATCATAAAGCTCATTTTTAGTCATTTGAGGTCACTCAAAAGAAAAAAGTTACTTCTCAAAAGAGAGAAATGTTTTCACTTGAAACTACTGAAAGCTCTTTTAATGGTATCAAAAGACAAGCGAGCAATGTTTTGCAAATTATCTAAATTTTTATTGAAAATATTCCAAATACATTCATACAAAATGGGAAAATACAGTAGGGGAAAATAAGTATTTGATCCCTGCCAGTTTCTCAAGTTTTCCCACTTAAAGAGAGTAGAGGTCTGTAATATATTCATCATAGGTAGAGTAGAGGTAGAAACAGAATCTAAATTAAATCAGATCCCCTGCAGCCCTACCTACCAACCAACGAGAAATCTGTCTCTGTCAGACCTGTTAGTTGGTCTTTAAGAAGCCCTCCAATCCTCCACTAATTACCTGTAAGTTTTGTACCTGTTTGAACTGGTAACCTGTATAAAAGACACCTGTCCACACACTTAGTCAGTCAGACTCCAACCTCTGCCCCATGGAGACCAAAGAGCTGTCTAAGGACACCAGGGACTAAACTATATGGACATCAACAGTTTGTTTTCTTTGCATGTGTGGATTACAGACATCTGGTGAGAATTTCATGTCAACAGCTCCTTGAGAAACAGATTTATTTAGAAAATTAGTGATGTGTTTTTTTTACCAACTGTAGTTGTTTTATTCTAGATATCTAATTGCTCCTCAGAGGAAGGCCCATTAGATCATATTATTGAGTTATTTATCAAGTCAACAGAAATTTAGAGGTAAGAAATTTGAGCTCAGGACTGCCAAACACCATCTCAGCCATCTATTTTTGTGAGCGAGAACCTTGTTTTTGCAGCCATTTACTTCCTAATTTAACTTCAAGTGATTCCTCTGCAGGTGGAACATTAAACAGGACCTGCTGACCTTGTCAGGTTAGATTTCCTGCAGCTGAACACATACTCACACACCTGCTCACAAACTCACACATGCACAAAGGAATGGACACACACCAACAAGGAGCTCTGCAACTGATCAAAAAGGTTTAAAGGTCAAAGGTCAGCAGCTGCTGCAGTTTGCAGCTGCTCTTTTATGTTGATTTCAGTCACAAAGCGTGATCGTGCCACACCTTTAAGGATTTCCAGACTTCACACCTGGAAGAACACTAATCAGGAGAATTTGTCTCAACAAGAATCAATCTAAAACACGGTCCGCTAATGAGCCGGGTTAAAAAATTCTGATGTCAGTAGGCTGCCATGGAGAGACTAATGATGGAGTATTTCTGAGTTACAGACTGGATAATGATCATGATCGACGTCTGGTTCATGCTGAGCAGCTTCACACCTGAGGTCCCCCGCAGCTGATCCGAGTCTAATCCAGTTTGTGATACATCTGTAGTGGTTCAATTTATTAAAATGTACAAATCAAAGATTATGTTACCTCTTAAGTGCATTTTTGCTAAATTTTGAAAAGAACAAAGCTGAGAGGAATCTAGTCTAAACTGTAGATGTGAAGTCTTGATTCACAGCAACATACTTGTGGATGTTAGGTTTTTTATATTTTATTTATTTTTTATAGTCATCTCTAATTTCTTTTTAGATTTTTTAATGTAATTGTTGCTATTTGCGTAGAATTTCACTGCAAAATAATTGGTTTTCTGGTCATAACTCACTCTGTTATGATGCTTTTTTGTCTGATTTGAACTAGCTAAGTTAATATTTATTTGGATGGATGATGTGTGCATTTGAAAAGATGTAAAATCTGTCACACGCTCATGTTTTCTCCACACCGTTTCACCTATGATGTAAAACACACGATTACAGGTTTAAAACACTCAGCAGATACTGTCATTTTTGTGTTTTGCAAGCATCGCATTGACATATTGTGTAAAAACCACACTCCTTTCTCTGACACACGCTGCCGGCAACCTGATTAGAGCATCTAGTCCTGCCAGGACAGAACACACACATACACACACACCTGCCTCCCCACTGATGTGTGGGGAGGCAGGGGGAGAGTGGAGGAAACATGAGCATCTGCTGTTGTGACTGGCAGCACTTTAGTCAGATCTATCCTGCTCAGCCTGTAGGGAGCGAACAGGAAGAAGTAAGAAAAAAAGAAGATAAATACATTTACACACACACACATTCACTCATGCCGGCACCAGAAGGAAAACAACTGTACAGTAACTGCATACAAGTTGACAAGCTAAGCATCAGCTCTACTTTAATGGAGTAAATAAGCTGCAGCTGTGCAGAAAGTGACTTGTTAGGGACTAGTTCTAGTTGTGTGCACACTGGTTTGACAGCTCATCCCTTCTGCTACAAGCCGACTGTGCTATCTGTGTGCCAGCTGGCTGCAAATAACTCCCAATAACAGCTGCACCCAGCTGGAGTGTTGGCGGCTCAGATTTACTGTACAGTGCGAATCAAAGGTGTTTTATATTAAACTTTCAGGATAAAAGGACTTGTTAGGTCGATTCGTTCTGCATCAACTCGACATTTGAGGGACTGAGACGGCGTTTCAGGTGCAGTGAAAGTAAAGCGAGGGATATTATCACCAAGAACAACAAATCTATAAGGAAAAAAATGTTTTCGTGGCGAGAACGAAGCACAGCTGCTGCTGTCTGTGAGTGAACGGGAGAGATTCTGACAGCGCGTGTACGGTGGGGAGACATCAAACACACACTCCCTCTTTGTATGCGTATACTGTAAAGCTGATAAGTTTCATGTAAGAAAACAGAGACGACAAACACAAAGCTAGAACGGCGGAGACACACATGGAGCGCGACAGCTGGGTGGACAAAAGCAGCCAGACACACATACACAATCCGGGAAGTGGCAAATAATGAGTCATCGGTGGCCGAGCGCACACACAAACTTCATCTTACTGATTCAACATTTTATCTGTATAATAAACACACAAAACTGACGTATGAATGCAGAGAAGTAAAAAGTGAGAGATTCTCATTTGGCTCTCGTGCAAAAAAAATCTAATAAACCACTAAATGGATATGGATTATTAGAGTAGTCACTGAATAAACATTTACAACTAATTAACTGATGGAGTCAACAGAATGAAAGATGGCTGCCACAGCTAATCCAGCTTAGCCAATCCATAAAGGATCACTAATTTGAGCAAAAATTTGACGTGGAGGTAGCTGAGAGAGACTGCATAAAATACTAGGTGAGATTGCACTTGAGACTTTAAAATGTTTACTCCAAAGTCAAACGTTTGAATTATGTTATCATAGTAATATCATGTTTACATGTCCATCTTGTAGTTTGCAAATAAAGAAGTAAATGTTTCAACATCCCAAGACCATTTATACTGAGATTAAAGAAGTTGTTCCTATTGAATTGCTTGTGCAGGAAATGTTAATTGAGCAACTTTAATATATATATTTTTAATTCTTTGGAAAAGTGGCTCATTGGGTAAAATGAGTTTTTTTATTTGTTTATTAGTGGGGTTTAGTAGAAATACACAAAACTATTTGTTTTCAGTTTCTTGTTCAATTTAATAAAAACAAGTAAACTCAGTAGATCGTGTGTGTGTGTGTGTGTGTGTGTGTGTGTGTGTGAGTGTGTGTGTACCCGGTGATTAGGCCTCTAACAGCAGAGCCTAATGACTCACAGTGTGTCATCCAGTGGCAGTTTAATAACGCACTTGCAGACACTAGAGAAGAGTGACTTCACTATAATTATGCTACACAACAACATGTAGAATCCCTCTATTGCAGTAGTTATGCTCCAGATCTTATCCTCCATGGACAGTTTAATGAACATGAAAGTTGCTATACAGAGAATTGTGTCTTTAACACATGCACTGGGTAGAAGAGGGTACTTAATTGAATTCTCTCGTTGTGTTTGCCCAACGCAAAGACGAGGCAACCAGGGTGAGATTTCTACCTGCTGCCTCCCTGTCTGTGAACAGCACACACCAGAAACATTGTGTTCCATAAATGTGTAGCGCAGGTCATCTTCCCTAATGGCAATTAAGACTCAATTTGAACCTTACTGTCAACGTCAGAGCCAACAATCCACTCTCAGTTAAGCACATTTGGTTTCCTTCTGATAGAGAACCGCTAAGAGTGATTTAAAGCGGCACTCTGGAGCATTTTTCTCTGTATCAAAGTTTTCTAAATGTTTTAAATGATATTTCAGGTCTAAACTATGATCTATGGGTTGAGTTCCACAACATCTGTCATTCTGATGAAGACCCTCCTTCCTCCTAGAGACC
>SSNR01000031.1:4065946-4154493 GCA_006937965.1 Callopanchax toddi | reverse complement strand
TATCCTCCATGGACAGTTTAATGAACATGAAAGTTGCTATACAGAGAATTGTGTCTTTAACACATGCACTGGGTAGAAGAGGGTACTTAATTGAATTCTCTCGTTGTGTTTGCCCAACGCAAAGACGAGGCAACCAGGGTGAGATTTCTACCTGCTGCCTCCCTGTCTGTGAACAGCA
Source organism: Callopanchax toddi (assembly GCA_006937965.1). Taxonomy (NCBI): domain Eukaryota; kingdom Metazoa; phylum Chordata; class Actinopteri; order Cyprinodontiformes; family Nothobranchiidae; genus Callopanchax; species Callopanchax toddi. Next base: position 4,154,315 of record SSNR01000031.1, on the reverse strand, counting down.
CACACCAGAAACATTGTGTTCCATAAATGTGTAGCGCAGGTCATCTTCCCTAATGGCAATTAAGACTCAATTTGAACCTTACTGTCAACGTCAGAGCCAACAATCCACTCTCAGTTAAGCACATTTGGTTTCCTTCTGATAGAGAACCGCTAAGAGTGATTTAAAGCGGCACTCTGGAGCATTTTTCTCTGTATCAAAGTTTTCTAAATGTTTTAAATGATATTTCAGGTCTAAACTATGATCTATGGGTTGAGTTCCACAACATCTGTCATTCTGATGAAGACCCTCCTTCCTCCTAGAGACCCCTTTCCATTATTTCTTGCCGCCGACATTTTTCAGCCAATGAAATTCAAATTTCTGCATTCTCTCAACATGCACGCGCATCGACCAAACCTGTACCAGTAGGGGGCGCTGTCGTACAGGACGCTCCGTGTGTTTCTCTGCCGTCTCAGCCGTTCACTGAGGACTCACAGCTCATTTCTACTAAAAACCTACCCATTCCCCAGCTAAAGATGGATTTATTTTTATTTTTAAACCTTTCACCTCACAGAATGGCAAGGCTTGACAGGATTACGCGTTTATTTTGGTCAGAAAGTTCATCCAGGGCCGAGTCAAGTTCAGCTTCAGAGTCCAGCAGCAGCTCGGTGCTAACAGAGCTAATATCAGAAGCAGCAGGGACAGAGAGGGCTCTTCAGACCCTCGTAGTATTGTTGGAATAAGATTGTGAACTGTGAGTGATTAAACCCTACACATTGAGCTGTACAGTTCATGTCCGAAGTATATGCGCCGCGTGCACGCGCGCACACGCGACCGGACGCGCGTGTCGAGATGTTTTGAGGAGGAGCCTTTGGACGCTAGATTCAAAAACTGCTCTCCTGATGAAATCCTCCGGAGTGCCGCTTTAAGCCCAAACACAGCCAAGGCTGGAGAACAACTGTTGTTTTTTATGTTTCCAAAAAGGAGATACCAACTGTGGTTCAGACTCTGGTGGGCAGCCAAAGCTTTTTGAATCTGATGCCAAACTGCTAATGCAATCCCAGGCTTGAAATAGCCCTCACCAATCAATATCCATAGCACAGTTTTCAGCTGTCTGCTCTCCGGTTGTCCTCTCTCCCCTTTATTTTCTGTCTTTTCTTGTTTCATTCCCCTATGAAAACATGTCTGCTGTCTTTCCCCATCTATTGTTGTCCATCTCTTTTGTGCATCACCCAATCTGGGACGAGGATGTGGCATGTTTCTCTCTGCTCCTAAACTGGTGCAATTGTCAACAAGCATCCCTCAAGGTGGGTACGAAATATCAAAACAAGTTCCTTGAGGGCACAGATACAGAAAACCCCGTCTCTTGTGCTGACATGTCTGTCCTCTTTGCTCTTTTTTAAGAGCTAAAACGGATCTCGTCAGTAGCTGTAATACATTTTGGGTTTTATCAAAACAAGAAACGAAGCACATTTTCTCTTTCAAATGCGCAAAGAAAAATCATGTTTTGGATGCAAAATGAATGAGGAATGAATAGTTAGAGCTAAATTAATTGAGATCTGTGACTTGCAACAAAATGACAAATTGAAGATCATACAGATTAATATGATGCTACTCACAGATGGACTCGGTGCTGCTCAGACGCATCAACCACATTTGTAACTGTGGCTCAGAGACCATCTGTGTGTATTGGATAAGGAGAGTCTAATTTAAGGACACTCATCAATCTTTCATTTTTGGAAAATGTTCTGGCATCATGAAACCCTGAAATCAAAATTTCTTTTCCTTATAATTAATTTAAAATACTCCTATTTTAAAGGTCAAAGGTCAGACATTCTCCTTCAAAATGTTCTGTTAGAACCATGTTTCCATCAAATGAGGTCTGGGATGCAATGGATGTTGCTTTGGGTTCTTTTGTTCTCGACTTACTTTAGAAGGGTCATGATGTGTTGCTTTTTGAGATCTTTTAGCCCACTTCATGTTGATTCTATTGAAGTGATTTCTTAGGGCATCTCTACACCTGTAGTTGGGTTCCTCTGGTCTGAATCAGTTCATAAATTTGTTATACTGTTTGTTTGTTTTCTTTTTAAACTGGGAAAATTGCAAATGAAACAAAACGCGTCAACACAAACCATATGAGAACATTCAGTCTGCTGATTGGTCAGATTGTCTGGAGGCGGGGCTACCAGAAGTAAATTCGAGGAGGAGGTGCTCTGTTCTGGGCCTGAGCTAATTGACAACACGGTCTAACCTCCTCCTCCGGAGATGTTAAGGAACTATTTCAACTCTTCAGTGTTTTTATGAGAAATCAAGTCATTGGCTCAAATATCAATGAGATAATGATGCTTATGTGCCCTCTTGCATCCCAGAATGCAAAGCAAACCTGGCTATGAAAGGGTGTTTGGCTCAAACTTGCAGTGCACATTATTGTGTTAGATTGTATTAATAGTTGTATTCCGTTTTGAAACCGCCCCCACAAAAATGATAAAACATAAAGGTTCCCTTTTCTGCCGAAATGAAGTCATCTGGAGACGTCTGCTGGTGTCACTGGTGGAAGAGAAATGGCCCAGTCCACTGGGAGGCATTACCACAGGCTCCATCAAAGACAATTGGTTAAGAGGGACCATTCAATAATTGATGAGAACAGAGCCAGAGGAGTCAGAGGTGAGCTGAAAATCAGAGGAAGGCTCTCTGCTGTCAGACGAGGTTAAAAAAAGAACTTTAATGAAGAAACAGAAACTTCACATCCTTTAAGGTGAATTTATGGAGGCAGTACTTCAAATATCTCCTTGTTATTTCAGTTTAAATGACTCCACAAGGCATCATTTCAGATGGAAAGTAAATAAATATATAAATAATCATTCCAGTGAAAAAGTTATATTCAGCAAGAACAATCCATAAATGCTTCTATTTTGCATCTTTGAAAAACTACACTGTAAATCAGGACTCTCTAATGTATTTCCTATGCAATTAGTTCAAAAACATAGAAAAAGCTTGATATGCTAGAAGAGAATAGATGACACACACACACACACACACACACACACACACACACACACACACACACACACAGATAGAGAGAGAAAGAAACAAGAGAGGACAGAAATGGATGAAAGAAGAACATGGAGTAAGACAAAAGTTAGGAAAACGGGAATAAAAAGTGACAGATCGTCAGGGTGAAGTTATGGGAGAGGTTATGAGGAGTCACAAGCAATAGAGTTAAAGATACATGACTGGAGGGAGGGATGAAAGGGAGATGGCACACAACCAGAGGAATAAAACAGTATATGTGAGAAGAGGAGGAGGATTTTAAAAATGAATAAAAGCATAAAAAGAGGAAGAAAAGTGTCTAATCTGTCTGCCATCAGTTCGGTGAACTAAGGTCCAAAACCTGCTGCTAAAAGTTTTATAAACTGCATCAAAAGGATCTGGGTGGAAACTCTTGACTTTCTTGGTGTGGGCATTAATTTTGTATACATTTCTACATTTAGGATTCAATTGATCTAAAAGATAATGCCTTGATCGCCCACAGCAGCCGACGTTTTAGAGACTGCACGTCGAGGAGCGCCCTCATCAAATCCCGTGGTTAAATGAAGGCGACAGAACGCGAAGATTGACAGACAGTAAGTCCAAGCAGGCCCCTGATTAAGTTCATGACAGCAGCCATCATTCTGCAGGCGTTCACACAAATGCTCAGGGAACACAGAACAGAAACTATAAAAGCATTAGCCAGATGAGAGGAGCTGGCTTACAGTCGAGTACAGCTGCAGGTGATGATCCCAAATATCCCAATTAGTCTATAAATAAGCCTAATTCCTAATATTGTTTGGGGGAAAACATCACAGAAGCAATACTTTCCTTCAGGATGCAACAAATTAGAGAGATTTAGTGCTTCATTTTCTAATAAAACCATGAGAGTAATGGCTTTGGAGGTTCAAGCAGAAAACAGAGCGAAACCTGTTGAATTATGAACCAAGAGGGCAGCGTCCTAATGGAGGATGTTCTGCAGGAGGCCTCTTATCTTTTGTATGCTGACTGATAGGAAGCATGTTGAACAATGCACTCTTTCATACTCTCAATATCTCTCTAACACACATCAGCTGATTCAATTTCTCTCTCTCAGACAGATGGCTACGTTCCCTACATGATCAATACACCCAGAGTACTCCGTCCTTCTAAATGGAACGAAGGGTAAACAAAGAGGAGGGTTCAAGCTCAAAAAGAAGAAAGTGAAGATTAAAAAAAAAAACACCACAGAGCATTTTGATGCTGATGTGAGGATAAATGCAGGAGAATAGAGTCGTAGCTTGTAAAGAAAAACAAAACACATCTGTTTGATTCTGAGCCGTCATTAACTTGCATGGATGAAATGAATGCAGCAGATGGTGTTGATCAAATGAATTAAGAGAACCTGTAGTCTCCTAACATCTCTATTCCTTCATCACTTCACCTCCCAAGGTGCAACACAACAACAAAAACTAATTGTCCCGCATCCCTTGGCAATTATTGGGATGCCTGCCTGGATTGATGTGGCAATCATTGAGACTGTAACTATGGCAACAGGCTGTCAGGTTTTAATTGGATATTTCTGGCCCTCTGAGTCAGATTGATCGAGACTGGGAGCCAAGGTCCTTCGAGACCCAAGATCCTAACTTAGTTGGCAAGATACTGTTGAAGTACAAAGAGAGACAGGTTGCTGGTCTGTAACTTTATGGAAAGAAAGAAAAACAAAACAACAAAAGTCACAGGATCATGTTATGCTCAGTTCAGCCGGTTAAAAAAAAGACTAAACCTTATTTTCTTTTCCTTGGTGGTGAATTACAAAAAGTCAAACTTAAATGTTTAGAATGAGTTTATGCATCTTATATCAGAGTATTCAACAGTTATCTACTTAAAAACCAGGGGAATATCACAAGAGGAACAATAAGGAAGAGGTGCTTTCTGGTTCAGTATGGGCAAAAAAGGAAATCATATTTTTGGCCATTTTCCTGATAATATGACGACGATATTTTAATGACCTAAAAAAAAGTGTGGAGCCTTATAGAATATTTCCTATTGCTGAATACTACTTGTACATTAATATTAATCTTCACCACCACAGTAGGTTTATCAGACTCCTGCATAAATGGCTGATTGTATGGCACAGCTAGCCCACTAGCACCACTGGGAGCTCAATAGTCCTAATTTTGGCTTCAGTACTGTTGTAGTTGTCTTGCCACAAGATCTCAAGAGGAAGCTGAGGAGGATGTCTGCGTAGCTGCTAGACTGTTGGTAGGTTTTTCTAATGACATCAAACTACTGACTTGGAAGTGAAGGATACGTTTCATGTTTGGTACTCTATGGCAAAGTGGCGTAAATTCTCAATAACGCCTGCTGCCTCATCGTCTTCAATATGACTGAAAACAAACGATATCACACCCCGTGAACCTTTCACTCGTTTGTAGTAAAAGTCTGACTACTTAATGGTGCTTGCCTTTCTATGACTTTTGGAAAAGTGATTTTGTATTACAATAATATTTCAATAAATAATAAACACATATTTAAGTTAAGTGTCATTAATTAGTTTCAACTTTAAAACAAAGTTGTATAAAAATAATGATTAAATCAGAAAATCAATCTGATATTTAAAGAAGAAAAATGCATGAATATATATTTACAGTAGATATTTTTAGTATGCAGCAACCCAGTGTGGGACCTTTAAATTAGGTAATGTATCTGGAGGATGTCTGACTAGGTTGGATCAGTGCACGGCCTGAAGCCGTGGCTCTGTTCCAGTGTCTGTTCTGATGTGAAATGAGAAAAAGCAGATTGTGTTTTTTCCTGGACTCTGGCCACTGTAGTGAGAAAGATGCTGGGCCTGATAGCACAAGCAATAAAAAAACCCACCATCTTTATGGGTCACAGGGACTGGAACTGAGTGGGTTTATGACAAACAAACACATTTCAAACCAATCTGGAACCTCCCAGTTTGATCACACTCACCCTTAAGGCCTTAGAGCGATTAGCCAGAAGTTTCTCTATGTTCCCAGCAGCTGTTGCCACTAGTTCCCTCGCGTTGTTGGACTCCACGCTAAAGTGATCCTTGTGGTTGAGATAGATCTAAAACAATCACAGAAGATTCAGATTTTTGTGTAATGACTTTAATTAAAGAACCTAATTAAATTTGGTAATGCAGCATTTTATTAATCCACAAATCAAAAAGTTACAGTAAAATGTGAAGAAATAAATCTATTTTTAGGGCAGTTTTGAACTTTTTCCCTCTTTCTTTCTACTCTCAGCCAGCCTTATTGCACAGTGTTCCCTTTAATAAGACATGTTGTTGTTTTTCATCAAGACCTCACTTATTAAAGCGCAAAGATTAAAAAAGGACAGACATGGAGCCAGTGATTAAACTGTAGTGTCAGGTTATGTAACAGAACAATTTACTGCTACAGAATATGTTCCAACAATAGAAAAAAAGCCAATTATTTAGCTGCCTGAAGGGATTTTACTGTCCGACGTTCAGTCTCTCAGAACGGAGGCATCTATTTGTCTCCCGCTTCTGAAGGATTCTGCTTTAGTCATACAGAATGCTTAAAATTAGATTTGGAACTGTTTAGGATTTTCCCCAAATGTTTTTATGTTCAAATCTGCTCCGTGTGCTGCAAATAAACAGCTTCCACTAACAAAAGGTGCATTAGTGTGCATTAAAAAACTCTGTTTATCCTTCTGTTTAAATACTGAATTTGTTTTAAAGCCGATTGATTTTCTTCTCAGAGGCTTTTTAAGGGCCAAATGCATTCTGACGATCGTTATGGATCGAGAAAGCTTTCTGTACTTTGTTGAACTTGAATGATATGAATGTGTTTGTTTGTGTGTGTGTGTGTGTGTGTGTGTGTGTAGCCCCAACTGGAGTTGTGATGCAGATTTTATCCAAGTGTGTACATTATGCGTTGGAATGAAACGATGCAGCACTGCGTCTAATTAAAAAAGCGACTACATTATGTCTGGTGATGTGTTGTGACAGCCCAAGTCATGCAAGGAGGGTTAATTAGATTTAGAGAAACAAGTTCCAGAAACCGCACTCAATAATTCTTATAAAGACAGCGTCTGCTCAACTTACAACTCAACTGATTCAGAATCAGTGGTCCAGATTTAAGTTGTAATTTGAGTATTAATTTGGCACCAAAAAAAAAAGTTTTTGTTTTGGGAAATATCTTTTCAAGTGATGAGATTAATATGTTGCCATACCAACACGGCACACTAGATCAATGCAGTTATACCACTGGAGCAGTAATGGATCAATCAATAAATAAAAGCAATGAAGTAGAACATATAACAGATTTGATTAAAGAAAACAGAACATCTCCTCCTTGAACCGTCACCTTATCGTGGTGGAGGAGTTTGAGTGCCCTAACGATCCTAGGAGCTATGTTGTCTGGGGCACTTGTGCCCCTGGTAGGGTCACCCATGGCAAATTGGTCCTAGGGGAGGGGTGAGACAAAGAACGGTTCAGAAGACCCTTCATGGAGAAGCAATCTAAGAGTCTGAGTACCCGGCCCGGAGGGTTACCGGGGTCTCACCCTGGAGCCAGGCCTGGGGTTGGGGCCCGTGGACGAGCGCCTGGTGGCCGGGCTTTCGCCCATGGGGCCCGGCCGGGCCCAGCCCGAACCGGAGACATGGGCTCATCCAACTGTGGGCCCACCACCTGCAGGAGGAGAGTGAAGGGTCCGGTGCATTGTGGATCGAGTGGCAGACCGAGGCGGGAGCTTTGGCGATCCGATCCCCGGATGGGAAAACTGGCTATCGGGACATGGAACGTCACCTCTCTGGCGGGGAAGGAGCTGGAGCTTGTGGAAGAGGCTGAGCGATACCGGCTAGATATAGTCGGGCTCACCTCGACACATAGCGTTGGCTCTGGAACCCGAGTCCTGGAGAGGGGTTGGACACTTTTCTTTGCTGGAGTTGATCCGGGTGAGAGGCGGAGGGCTGGGGTGGGCTTTCTGTTAGCCCCAAGACTCTCTGCCTGTACGTTGGGGTTTACCCCGGGGGACGAAAGGGCAGCTTCCCTACGCCTTCGGGTTGGGGAACGGGTCCTGTCTGTTGTTTGTGCTTATGCACCAAATAGCAGTTCAGAGTACCCACCCTTTTTGGAGTCTCTGGGACGAGTGCTGGATAGCGCTCCTACTGGGGACTCCATAGTCCTGCTGGGGGACTTCAACGCTCACGTGGGCAATGACAGTGTGACCTGGAGGGGCGTGATTGGGAGGAATGGCCCGCCCAATCTGAACCCGAGTGGTGTTCTGTTATTGGACTTCTGTGCAAGTCGCAGTTTGGCCATAACGAACACCATGTTCGAACATAAGGATGCCCATCGGTACACCTGGTACCAGGGCAGCCTAGGTTACAGGTCGATGATTGACTTTATAGTTGTATCATCTGACCTGAGACCGTATGTTTTGGACACTCGGGTGAAGAGAGGAGCGGAGCTGTCAACTGATCACCACCTGGTGGTGAGCTGGATCAGATGGCAGGGGAAGATGCCGCGCAGACCTGGTAGACCCAAACGTATAGTGAGGGTCTGCTGGGAACGCCTGGCAGAAGAGCCTGTCAAGATGGTCTTCAACTCCCACCTCCGGCAGAGCTTCGACCGCGTCCCGAGAGCAGTGGGGGACATTGAGTCCGAATGGGCCTTGTTCCGCTCTGCGATTGTTGAGGCGGCTGTTGCTAGCTGTGGTCGCAAGGTAGCCGGTGCCAGTCGTGGCGGTAACCCCCGTACCCGCTGGTGGACACCAGAGGTTAGGGGAGCCGTCAGGCTGAAGAAGGAGGCCTACAGGGCGTGGCTGGTCTGTGGGTCTCCAGAGGCAGCAGACAGGTACCGGCGGGCCAAGCGAAGTGCAGCAGTGGCAGTTGCTGAGGCAAAATCTCGGGCGTGGGAGGAGTTTGGCGAGGCCATGGAAAAAGACTATCGGTCGGCTCCAAAGAGGTTCTGGCAAACCATCCGGCGCCTCAGGGGAGGAAGGCAGCAACTCGCTCACACTGTTTACAGTGGGGACGGGGAGCTGCTGACGTCAACTGGGGCTATAGTCGGACGGTGGAAGGAATACTTTAAGGAGCTCCTCAATCCCACCGACGCGCATTCCGAGGAGGAACCAGAGCTGGGAGACCTGGGGACGGACTGTCCAATCTCTGGGGCAGAAGTCGCTGAGGTAGTCAAACAACTACGCAGCGGCGGAGCCCCAGGGGTGGATGAGATCCGACCTGGGTATCTCAAGGCAATGGATGTTGTAGGTCTGTCGTGGCTGACACGTCTCTGCAACATTGCGTGGTCATCGGGGGCAGTTCCTATGGAGTGGCAAACCGGGGTGGTGGTTCCCATTTTTAAGAAGGGGGACCAGAGGGTGTGTTCCAACTATAGGGGGATCACACTCCTCAGCCTCCCTGGAAAGGCCTACTCCAGGGTACTGGAGAAGAGGTTCCGGTCGATAGTTGAACCTCAGATTGAAGAGGAGCAATGTGGTTTTCGTCCTGGTCGTGGAACTGTGGACCAGCTCTTTACCCTCGCTAGGGTGATGGAGGGGTCATGGGAGTTTGCCCAACCAATCCACATGTGTTTTGTGGATTTGGAGAAGGCTTATGACCGTGTCCCCAGGGGCACCCTGTGGGGGGCGCTCCAGGAGTACGGGGTGGATGGTCTTTTGTTAAGGGCAATTCAGTCCCTGTACCAGAGGAGTGTGAGTCTGGTCCGCATAGCCGGCAGTAAGTCGGACCTGTTCCCAGTGAGGGTTGGACTCCGCCAGGGCTGCCCTTTGTCACCGGTCCTGTTCATAACCTTTATGGACAGGATTTCTAGGCGCAGCCGTGGTGTGGAGGGGGTGGAGTTTGGTGACAGGAGAATCGCGTCTCTGCTTTTTGCAGATGATGTGGTCCTCCTAGCTTCATCGAGCTCTGACCTTCAGCTCTTGCTGGGAAGGTTCGCAGCCGAGTGTGAAGCGGCTGGGATGAGGATCAGCACCTCCAAATCTGAGGCCATGGTTCTTGACCGGAAAAAGGTGGATTGCCAACTCCGGGTCGGGAGAGAGGTCCTGCCTCAAGTGGAGGAATTCAAGTATCTCGGGGTCTTGTTCACGAGTGAGGGAAGGAGGGAGCGGGAGATCGACAGGCGGATTGGGGCAGCGTCTGCAGTGATGCGGACGCTGAACCGGTCTGTTGTGGTAAAGAGAGAGCTGAGCCAGAAAGCAAGGCTCTCGATTTACCGGTCGGTCTACGTCCCAATCCTCACCTATGGTCATGAGCTTTGGGTTGTGACCGAAAGAACGAGATCGCGGATACAAGCGGCTGAAATGAGTTTCCTCCGCAGGGTGGCCGGGCTCAGCCTTAGGGATAGGGTAAGAAGCTCGGACATCCGGGAGAGACTCGGAGTAGAGTCGCTGCTCCTCCATATCGAAAGGAGCCAGTTGAGGTGGTTCGGGCATCTGGTAAGGATGCCTCCTGGACGCCTCCCTCGGGAGGTGTTCTGGGCATGTCCTGCCGGCAGGAGGCCCCCAGGTCGACCCAGGACAAGCTGGAGGAAATACATCTTCAGTTTGGCCTGGGAACGCCTGGGCGTCCCAGCTGAGGAGCTGGTGGACTTGGCCGGGGAGAAGGTGGCCTGGGCTGCCCGACTTAGAATGCTGCCCCCGCGACCCGGACCCGGATAAGCGGAGGAAGGCGAGGCGAGGCGAGGCNAAGAGTGTGAAAGGGAATGTTAAAAGTTTAAAAGGTCACAAATGTGAGATTTTATCATTTTATTAAATTACCTGAAATTTACAGATGACCGGAGGAAACTGCAAGTAGGAATGGTAACAAAACTGAACAAAACGTAGCGTTTCTGTAGCAACAGAACAGAAAAATTTGTCTTTTTAGGATAAAATATTTATTGCAATTTTACCAAAATACAACAAAATTTGTTCAGCAGCTCTCAGAGAAACTATCATTATACGTTACATAGAACACATTAATAGAATAAAAATAATGACAAGGAAGTTTAATTATAGTAAAAAAGATCATGATGACTGTAAAGCATGAGATTTGTGCAGAATTACAGTTTTTCTGTTCTTCGCCTTCAGCATCAGATGTAAACTCTTGTCTTTAAAAGGCCTGAAAACATAAATACATACACAAAGAGAAAAAAAAATTATATGTTTTAAGCAATAAGTGTAAATTATGCTGTAAGCTAACTCACACACCCATTCGCTTGGTTTCATCACATCTAAATTTGTCTTTCTGCCCAGCCCATCGCCTCTACCTGCTCCTTCCACCGCATTCCTTTGTTCAGAGTAATTTTACAAATGCCTCCTATACTCCATTTGCTGTCAACATGTTTGTTCTAGAAGAGTTCCAGCCTGAGTTTAAATAAACATAATATTGTTTAACCTGGCTTTTATTCATAAAATGCATCAACATGCAAATAACTTTGGTGAAATCTTCTTTTGCAGATTTCTACCACACTAACAAAAGGATTTCTCTCCCTTTGATTCTCAGCTTGGTGTTTATTGAATTCCTGCAGGATTTTTTTTTTAGCAGGTTTTCATCATTCTGCCTCTAATCTAAGCTAATACCCGAGTTTGGAAATCAGACAAAAAAATTGATGAAATATTAACTTGGAAGACTAGATTTTTGTGGCAAGGATTGGATAAAAGACTGGCAGTTAAAAAATATATAAAATGCTTTATTTAGTCAAAGAAAAACAAAATCACATCAGGGAACCCAGATGTGCAAATCCAAATCTATTAGAAAGGGTTCAGACAATTCAATTATTAGAGGATGTAACAGAGCATCCGTCAGAGAACAACAACAAAAGATGCTGATGATAGGATGCAGATAGATGCAGGTCCATCTGGAGTCAGGTCAGATAACAGAACCAGGAATCCAGACAAAATGAAAAAGTAAATGAATTAAACAATAATGAAAGTTAACACAATCTAAATAAAAATAGAATGCTTCGTTTTCATTGATTAATGTCAGATATTCTATCAATGTCTGGTTGGTTCTTGTTTGTTTAATATAAATGTATAGATCTCCTTCTGTTACCAGCTTTGCCTGCATGAATTATGACACCGTATATGTTTCATATCGGAGTCACCTGACTTGCATCAGTCTCACCAGCCAGGTGTCATAACGGTGTATTGTTCCTGTGTGTTTTCATGTTGATGGGTGTTAACGGGAGCTTGAAGCAGCAAATTACAAGACACAGACAGCATGGTGTGACAGCGGGTCTTTCAGCTGGCTGCACACAAGCGCTCAGATACACTCGCTGTGAAAACTCCTCTCCTGGGAATTCTCGACTGCAGCCAAACTTTTTGTCTCAGAGAACAAAGGTGTTAAGCACGCCAATGTTTGCAGGCAGTGCGATCTGATTGGGGCATTGGGGCATTCCTTTCCCCTGTGCGTAATACCTTCATTATCTTATCAAAAAATAACTTTAAAAAACCATTTAATCAGTTCTGCACAATTCTATCTAGTCTTTCTTGTATTGAGAAGACAAGATTGATGCAACAACCTTGATGTGTTTTTTGAGATTTTTGATGTGGAGCCAAATGGGAACAAGGAGGATTTAATTCTACGGGTCAAAAAGGTCTGTGGGTCTCCAGAGGCAGCAGACAGGTACCGGCGGGCCAAGCGAAGTGCAGCAGTGGCAGTTGCCGAGGCAAAATCTCGGGCGTGGGAGGAGTTTGGCGAGGCCATGGAAAAAGACTATCGGTCGGCTCCAAAGAGGTTCTGGCAAACCGTCCGGCGCCTCAGGGGAGGAAGGCGGCAACTCGCTCACACTGTTTACAGTGGGGACGGGGAGCTGCTGACGTCAACTGGGGCTATAGTCGGACGGTGGAAGGAATACTTTAAGGAGCTCCTCAATCCCACCGACGCGCATTCCGAGGAGGAACCAGAGCTGGGAGACCTGGGGACGGACTGTCCAATCTCTGGGGCAGAAGTCGCTGAGGTAGTCAAACAACTACTAAGCGATGGAGCCCCGGGGGTGGATGAGATCCGACCTGGGTATCTCAAGGCGATGGATGTTGTAGGACTGTCGTGGCTGACACGTCTCTGCAACATTGCGTGGTCATCGGGGGCAGTTCCTGTGGAGTGGCAAACCGGGGTGGTGGTTCCCATTTTTAAGAAGGGGGACCAGAGGGTGTGTTCCAACTATAGGGGGATCACACTCCTCAGCCTCCCTGGAAAGGTCTACTCCAGGGTACTGGAGAAGAGGTTCCGGTCGATAGTTGAATCTCGGATAGAAGAGGAGCAATGTGGTTTTCGTCCTGGTCGTGGAACTGTGGACCAGCTCTTTACCCTCGCTAGGGTGATGGAGGGGTCATGGGAGTTTGCCCAACCAATCCACATGTGTTTTGTGGATTTGGAGAAGGCTTATGANGGGTCTTGTTCACGAGTGAGGGAAGGAGGGAGCGGGAGAGCGACAGGCGGATTGGGGCAGCGTCTGCAGTGATGCGGTCGCTGAACCGGTCTGTTGTGGTAAAGAGAGAGCTGAGCCAGAAAGCAAGGCTCTCGATTTACCGGTCGGTCTACGTCCCAATCCTCACCTATGGTCATGAGCTTTGGGTTGTGACCGAAAGAACGAGATCGCGGATACAAGCGGCTGAAATGAGTTTCCTCCGCAGGGTGGCCGGGCTCAGCCTTAGGGATAGGGTAAGAAGCTCGGACATCCGGGAGAGACTCGGAGTAGAGTCGCTGCTCCTCCATATCGAAAGGAGCCAGTTGAGGTGGTTCGGGCATCTGGTAAGGATGCCTCCTGGACGCCTCCCTCGGGAGGTGTTCTGGGCATGTCCTGCCGGCAGGAGGCCCCCAGGTCGACCCAGGACAAGCTGGAGGAAATACATCTTCAGTTTGGCCTGGGAACGCCTGGGCGTCCCAGCTGAGGAGCTGGTGGACTTGGCCGGGGAGAAGGTGGCCTGGGCTGCCCGACTTAGAATGCTGCCCCCGCGACCCGGACCCGGATAAGCGGAGGAAGGCGAGGCGAGGCGAGGCGAGACATGCTGGTGAAGGTTCTCAGTCATGACGAAACGTCTTCAACGAACCAAAGAAGTCCAGTTGCCTTTATTTAAAACCCTTTTTGGATAAATCATTAACCCAATACATGAAGCTCACGGTATCAGGACAGCTCATTTATGTCAGCTTCCAAACTTACAAATAAAAAATATGTTCAAGAATCATTTAAGTTAAACTTTTAATGCATTAAGTGCCCATAGAGTTATTCACATATTTTAAAAGTTACCAGATTTTTTTTCTTCATACTTTTAAGTTAGCTAATTTGAATGACAGGCAGTATATTTAGAGTTTGAAAGAAATGATGTTGAATAATTTAAGAAATTTTCTATAATTCGAGTGGGTCTTGATTTTGAATCCTAATGATCTTTAAAAAGGTCATAAATCTAATTTAACCATTCTTACAGAAACCCTGGAACAAAATATGTTTGCTGCTACCTGATAGGTCATTAAACCAACAAGGCGATGCTCTACTTGCTGTTTCCATGGTGTTGACACTTTATTTAAAACAAAAAAAAATTTCTTACAAAGTATTTGTTTTAACTTGTTGGTTTTAGGAAAAAGTGCACATTTCATCAAGTCTTAAAAACAACCGTCATGTATATTTATCTAAAAATTTGTTCAAAACCAAACAAACGTACTCACCTGTATTAAGCTCTCCAAGCCGCTGGCTGCGTCTGTTATTGAGACCAAATCATTTTGCATCTTGTCCACCCATTCTTTTATACTGCAAACACACACAGAGACAACCATTAAATCTCGTGTTTGGTCTGCACACCAGTGGTAAATTTGCTGAGCTGCGTTCCTCTTATTCAGTTGGAATACAGCAAACATTTCCACATTTTATTGCAAACTACACTAACTTGCTAAATAGTCTCAGGGAAAGGAAGTGTGAAATGATCATGTTCAACCAAGTGAACACTGTACATTGCTCAAATTCACATTAGCCATAAATTAAAGCAAGAGCTGTTCATAGTGGTTTAGTTGGAGAGCGCCACATCCTCAGGGTCAAGATGCTGGTTAATGCATTGTGTCATGAGTAATCAAACAGAAAGACGGGGGAATAAAACCACAGAGAAAGTTTTGGTTTTGTATTTTACTTCATTTAACTCAAACACGTTACAAACAGATCGGAAGATATCTGAGATCTACTAGTCTGAGTCAAAAAGTAATTGGAATGCTATGGAATTCTAAGTGTGGCACAACATATTTAAATAATGTGTCAGCATTTTAAACTGCCAATCCTGAATCGTATAATGCAATTTGTGGTGTACCACAAGGTTTAGTATTGGGGTTCCTTAAGTTGTTTTTACTTTACTTGTATTTAATCCACAGATAAAATATGTATAACAAGTAAACCAGTCCAAAACCAAAGGATGCATTTATTATGAAATGTTTGTATCTGTTATACTGCAAAAAAAAAAAAAAAAAAAAAAATAGAGAAGTTCTTTTAGTCATTTTGTTTGAATCATGTTGTAGATAACATAATTTCCTGCAGGAGATTATTAAAGTATCCATTCATCCTATTATTTACCACTTAAGTTCTATTGTGTTGATATTTGCCAAAAATGGACCTTGTGTCCTTGAAAACATTGGGAGGAGATTTTGTGCTCTAGAAAAGAAAAGCTTGGAAACTTGGACACAGCATTCAATGAACAACCAGCTTCTTTAGCAGGGACCTTTTGTGGATGATCCTCCTTCTGGAGCGAGTCAATGACCGTCTTCTGGACATCCGTCAAGTCAGCAGTCTTCCCCATGATTGTGTAGCTACTGACCCAGACTGAGAGACCATTTAAATGTTCAAGAAACCTTTGCATGTGTTTTGAGTTAATAAGTTTATAAAGATATAATTATTTCCACAACATTTTTATTTTATTTTTTGAGCTGTGTATGGGCGCAGTTGGTTAGCACTGTTGCCTCGCAGCAAGGAGGTCGTGGGTTCGCGTCCCGGCTCTGCGGCCTCTCTGCGCGGAGTTTGCATGTTCTCCCCGTGCGTGCGTGGGTTTCCTCCGGGTACTCCGGTTTCCTCCCACAGTCCAAAGACATGACTGTCAGGCTAATTGGGCTGGTAAATTGTCCTTAGGTGTGAGTGGGTGTGTGGTTGTTTGTCTCGTTCGTCTCTGTGTGGCCCTGCGATGGACTGGCGACCCGTCCAGGGTGTCCCCCGCCTCTCGCCCCTTGACCGCTGGAGATAGGCACCAGCCCCCCCGCGACCCTCTGTGGAGGATTAAGCGGCTACAGAAAATGGATGGATGGAGCTGTGTATGCCATGTTTCCCATTTTAGTTAATTATTGTGAGGAGTTTATTGTGATAGCAGGGATTTTGTTCCAAAAGTGTATAAAAAATGTATGTATATAAAAAAGAAATTACATAAATCATCCTATTAGGAAAACAATATATCATATTTCTTGGAATTATACTTATATACGCCATAAAGCTCTGTCCTAGCATCAAGTACATATAAAAAAATAGAAAAATTTTTGAATAAATATGAAAAACTAACAAAGGCTAAGTCACCTAAGCAGCTTAAAACATTCAAAGTTTTTCATTCACTTACAAATATGAGTCCTTATTGAAACAGCTTCCTTATTGTATCAATATGAGGTATATATGAAACAGCTAAACCCTTTAAGGTCATCAATTTTCTGTTAGGTTTGGAAATAAATTATTAAAACAACAAAACATCTTGTTTATATCCTCTATTTTTGAGGTATTTTAATTTTTTCTTAACCATCATATGTCCTTACACAAACATAAGAGGTCATTTTCTCCAGTCTTTTTCAAACTGCTGAATAAATGCTTTTATAAGCACTTTTCATGAACTTTCATAAAGTGCTGATTGGTTATTTTATAAACAATATCCAAAGATAAACAGATGCTCTCAGGTGGATTTGTCAACCTCCTGCTGTTCAGATGAAAATCTGCTGTGAACCTTAGGAGGCGTTTACCTGTCTGATCATCTTTTCCTTCCTTTTACTCTTTTCATGCTTCTGAAACAGTTTGGTGCATACAGTATGTCAACAGATTTGAAAGAATACAGTGTAATATGAGCAGTGGAAATGTGCAGCACAGCAGGCACCTCATATATTTAGCCATCCGAGGGACAGCTGCTAGTAGCCGAGAGCAGATATAGGATGGACCTACTGTCAGCACATTGCCTTGTTTCAACTTCTGCAATACTGAGCTGTGCCAAAAGTTTTTAAGCTTTTATTATGAAATAAACCTCCAATGAGCCCTGCTGGTGTTAAAGGAAAAAATGAAGCATAACAGCAGGTGTTTAGTAGAAAAACTATAAATGGGTTATGCTCCATTAATAAAACGAGGTGTTAATTATTGATTCACTTTTAATAAGTGCTCCCTTTCTGTCCAACTGTTACCAACTTTATCTAAAACATATTTATAGAAAATGTTAGCAGTTTATCAGTCTAATACATGAAAAACACATCATGCACTTGTGCTGAAACAATTACAAATAGAGCTGCACAATATTAGGAAAGCATGCAACTGTGATATTATTGTTGAATATTGTAAGAAACCCATAAAATGAGATATACCTATATATGTTTCATGCAGTTTGGGTCTGCAAATGATTATGAAAATAAATATTTTCAATATATTCTGCAGCCCTCGTTAAAAAAAAAATACATATTTTTGACAAAATCCCAAAGATTTTGTTTTGCATGTGCGTCCAAACCATTTTTTCATACAAAAAATAGATCAAATAAATCTACATACATCTGCAATTTAATGAAGAAATGTGCAAAAACAAAGTACTGCGTGACTTTTCCCTCCCTTTGTGACCCCTTTCACTCTTTCCGCCCTTCTCCTTGGGGAAATTAGAGAAGAGTTGGGGGGTGGGGGGGTGAAAACGCAAGGAAGGAAACATCCAAAATGGCTGCAGAGCCACTCGTCTACACTGGCTGCAAACCCCAGGGCTAGAAATGAGAGGAACCATGTGAAACTCAGCCAAGTGTGAGACCTGCTGGCGTTGGAAGCCGTTCTTCTCTCACACTTGTGTCACTGAGTCATTAATATCACCCACTTATGAACCAGACCACATTCTTTAATACAAACGGTTGTTCAACCCCCTGTTTGCTGCTCTGCTTCGTTTACTTTTTAAGTCCGACTTAGAGTTGTGGCTCTGTTATTTGACACTTGAACATTCAGCATTGGTACTGGTTTGTTCTTTTAGAAATAATTTTATGTGTAATCCGGATTAAGCAGCTCTTCTTCTGCCATCTGATGAAATCTCTACATTTATGTAAATAAGCTCTGCTGTCCTGAGGTTTAAAGTCAGAGGCAGAGGAATATCTTAACATCAAGTGCATGGCCATGGCCTGTGGAGCAGCTCAGGAGTAACACTGAATGTACAGTAGTAAATACTCATTCATAGAAATAGGGGGAAAAACTATTTTTTAAAGCTAGAGAGACAACCTGATTGGTTTCAGGACTACAGCATCAACATTTAGGCATCACAATCTTGTGTTTTTTCAAACAGGAAGTGAATGACATCTTTCAAGTCTTAAATTCAATCTCTGCATTTAGAAGTTGGCTGAAGTAACAGAATGCCATGTGAAGTGATTACAATTAATTTGCATAATCAGTCAAATGCTTTGCATTTACTGATGATTAATAACTAAAATGTTTGATTAAGTTCCATTAAAACAAAGTTTTTAACTGTTTGTTCCCATGGACTCGTTGAGGAGTTAATTGGCAACAAGTTGCTTTTAACATTTATGTTTTAATGATCATTAATAAGATTAATGACATGGATTTAGTTGCAAAGCCAAACAGCACAGCATTGCTGTGGGCACAATTTGTGTAAAAGCCAATAAAAAGTTGAGTTAAAGATCTTAAGAGGAGCCAAACTTCCAGACTTAACGCAAAACCCTCCAACACCACCAACAGAAAACTAAACGTGGCATTTAATGAAGAGATTGTCTCCGATTTATTGCCAAACACTTGCAAAAATGTATTTGGTGTTGCTGATGGACAATGTTAAATAAAGATTGTTTTTTGTTGTTGAAAATTTTCCTCACTTTGGATCACGGTGTGCTATTACAGAGGGATTGTGGGTCCCAAACCAGCTGAGAACTACTGAATTAGGCAACAAAATTCAACACACACAAACTAATCAACCAGTGGAGAAAAGCTGTTGTTTGCAGAGATCACAATAACACAATAACACCTATTGCATCAAATAATACAGGTAACTTATCATAGGAGTGTAGTTTTATCTTCTTACTTTACTTACTAAAGAAGCAAAAAAGGGACAGTTCAACCTTAATTATCAGAACATTTTGATATGAGTATGAACCATAAAGCTCTGCTACCTGCATCATTTCTGCAGGTAGTTGATGAAAGTGAAACGTGACTCAGCCTGAAACGCTACGGATCATCTCAGGTTCACCGACTTCAGAGAGCTGGAGACACACTTGGTTGGAGTTTAGACAAACAGGTCGTATGACAAGAGAGCCCAAACTCTAAATGGACGACATTAAAATTTCATCCGGTTCTTTCCATGTCCTCAACATGTACAGCGATGTGCCAGGGAGTTAAATGGTGTGAAATTTAATGACACGCTTGCCAAAATTGTCAAATTAGCAACCCCATTGTTCGACGGCACATCTCTAGGGATAAAAGACGTTTGTGTACAGGTCTGAGGGCAGATCA
This sequence comes from Callopanchax toddi, assembly GCA_006937965.1. NCBI lineage: Eukaryota > Metazoa > Chordata > Actinopteri > Cyprinodontiformes > Nothobranchiidae > Callopanchax > Callopanchax toddi. Next base: position 4,134,646 of record SSNR01000031.1, on the reverse strand, counting down.
GACGTCCCTCATTACGGAACGACCTAATAAAGATGTTCATAATTTCTCCTGTCGCTATCATTCTAATGACCTCCGTTACACCAGCTGTCCTGTGTGTGAGTCCACGCTCGTCAAAGACCATCAGTAACCAGAGCGCTGGGTGTGATAGGGGGTTGCCCAGGGGTCAAAGGTCACCAGAACAGGTGCAACATTTTGAAGAAGCTATTAATGTATTAAAGAGAATGCATTGAAGGTCACAAATGGTTTAGATAAATGGGGGAAACACAAAAACAAAAATTTAAAGTTTCCATGTCTTAATCCCAAGAAGTCTTTGTGATTATTTGATTTACCAATAAAACCCTTTTTTTTTTTTTTACATCTTTTCTCCTGTTTGAGCAAACCTAAACTTGTAAACATCTTCCTATTTCCATACACACAACTCTGCAGATCCATTTAATCTGTTCAAAACCACATCTAATTGGAAGCATCAGTCACACGGAGTTAGAAGCTTTCCTTCAAAATCTAATTCATGTTCTAACAGTTTGAATTTAGGATTCTAATCTGTTATTAGAAAGAAATTGGGACTATAGTTAAAAGGAACACAGGATGCACAAAAAGAAGACAGGAATGTTTGAGGATGTTGGATCTAATTGAGTCATTGGAGGATAAATAAGGGCTCTGACTTTGAGGCGATACAGCAAACGATGGTTTGATGTTTTTGTTTTGTATAAATTCATTTGGATCCTTCATTTATGTTAAAGTCTAGGCTTTTATTTTATTTATCTTAGTATTTACTGAAAAAACGACAGTGCTACGAAGGACTTTTGGGTCAAATACTTCTTTTTTTTTTTTTATCCCCGTCGCTATTGACCTCATAATCTGAACCAAACAACTGCAGCATACCTCTCTTTTAACCTCTAACACCCAATCTGCCTTGGTTCAAACTATTTATGCATCCTGGCAGAGCTAACAGCTCCTGTTGTGTCACCTCTCCCCGCAGGTGTCTGGACACATTAACTAGACAAAACACAATTTGTTGTGTCACCTGTGAGTGTTTGCACCACTAGAACAAATGTGATATCTCTCCAGATCACATGCACCTGTTTTTATGCTTAAGTGAACTCTGATCAAGTGAATAAACCTCCTCGTCCTCTTCACACTTCCTGTGTAAGCACTCCATCCATCCAGAAGTGAGAGCCACCCTTCAGCTCCTAAGAGATGTCAGAACCCCCGCAGCCCGATGGCCAATACGTCCAATTAACATCAATCTAGTCGGCTACTCAGGTCAACTCCTGTCAGCGCGGTACTGAGGACTAGTTAGTGCTCAGTGTGGTCTGAACACTGACAGCTTTCATGTCTCAATGTAACCATTACAAAAAACATCTCTAATCTACTTTTAGGGCTCTAATTCACAGTGAAATGCATCAAAACGTGCAATAACACTTCTGAAATCAAAACAATAAAGGAAACAAGATTCGAGAATCAACAAATCAGAACACAAAAAATTTAATCCACAGTGAGTTTTGTTGGGAAAAACTAACAAAATAGGAAACAACAACAACAACAAAATAAAACCAGAGAAAACAAACAGGAAGCCAACAAAAAGAAAAGTAAAGATTTCTAAGAAACAGAAATTGTGAAAAGATCAACTACAGCTATCTCTATATGTTTTAAAGATGCAGTTTTGGCTTGTTTTTAGCACCCCCTAGTGTCTGTTTTAAATCACTGTCTTAAAAACGTTAGCATTGTCTCTGCTCAGAAACACCTAAATCTAAGTGCTTAAATGTCTCCTCAGCCTTCATTGCTTTCTACTGGAGCCGTTCATCACTCATTCAATAAAATAGATAAAAAGCAGGAACCATGAGCTAAAAACACTCCAGCGCTAGCAAATCAGCTAGCCACATTGGGTTAGCCCCCTCTTGAGATTTGTGACTTTGTGAGACTTCAGGACACCGGAACGGAGACTCAGAAGTTTCAAACATGGTATTCTGGACACAAGCAGCAGATGGGCTGGGCGACTTTTCATTAACCCTGTAAAGGGTCATATTAGCACATGCCTCAAGGAAAATATTTTAAAATATGAAAAAGTTACATGGTGTGCCTTTAAGAATGACGTCAATATTAATTTTCACAAAGATTATTGTTTCATTGTTTGTTCTGACATATTGGGTCACTTAAAACGTTTGGCAAAAACTACCAAAATAAATTTTAATGTGAATTTTTAAAAGTTCTAATTGAAATTAGGTTTTCTTTTGGTCTTTTTTTTTCTCATTGTTTTGTTCTGATGGTGAATATTAATTTATTGTGTCCAAATCCAATTGATCCAAAGAAAAATTTAAATTAAAAATGATAAAAATAATTTTTTTTTAAATGTTTTACTTTTGAGTCAATTATAAATTTATAAACTGGAGGTAAAAATTTCCAGATGGAAGATCTGTTATTAAGTTTGATGATTTAGGACTGAAGGTCATGTTGGATTTTTTATTTTTTTTATCCGATTTTTTAGTTTCAAACTGGTCCTTCGTCATGCTGAATATTGGTAGATTCCACCAGCCTGCTAAACCTAGTAATATTGGTTTATTTCTTGTAATTTTTAAAACATTTTATTTCTTAACCAGATTCACACTTTACACTACAAAAGTTTGAAATAATCCATTTTATGTTCCAACAGGCACATTTCTGTTTATTCTCTCATGGTTTTTGTCTCTAAAACATCTCATACCAGTTTCCTTCTAACGTTTACTGGATGCAGAGACTTGTCAGTATTCCTTGAAATTAGTAATCAACAAAAACAACAATATGATGGGGAAAATGCTGCTCATTTATTAGAAATTCCAGTCATGAAATATGCAATAACCTTGAGAACTGATCTTAACAACAAAGACTTTGAGGTCTGAAGTTTTAGTTATATGTCTCAGCCATCTTCCAAACACAGCTTCCCTATTGGCAGATCATCCTCTACATAAATATGCGATAAAAGCATATAAATTAAGCTTCCAAACAACCTAAGATTCGATTTAGAACACACTCTGGCTGCGTTATATCTCAGTATACATCTGCTTCCTGTACCAAACAGAGCTCCCATATAAACAGCTGTTAGCTATTCCCAAGGTTGCCAGGGCAACTGTGCAATGGAAACTTCTTGGGAATTTCCGTGTGGCAAAAAGACTCTTAATGAAATAATGCTGCTGTAGAGTTGCTCCTTTACGATTTCCTACAAAAACACACCACAGTGTATCCGACCGCAGCTGCAACTTAAACATGGCTAACAGAAACACTGGGGACCACATGTAGGCAAAAAGAGATTTATGGGAAGTTCTTTGTCATTTAATACCATCCTAAGATTTCCTCTTAAGTCTGAGTCAGGACCCCCCCTCTCAAAAAAAGGAGAAGCCTGCCTAAATATAGGCAGGACTGAAAATGGCGCAATCTGGAGTGAATGGATGAGGAGTAGACAGAAAAAAATTCAAGTGAATGAGCAGTGGCGGCTGGTGAAAATTTTTTTGGGTGGGGCGCATTTTTGCTAGTCAGTTTTCAGATGCGCAAAAAAAAAAAAAAAAAATCACATATCACCACTAGGGCAGGGAATGATAATATTTTCATCTGACTGAATATTTTTCTGGTAAAAATCCCTAGTACCACCAGTTCTCTAGAAATGTGGAGCTGTTAGGTCTAATTCTACACATCAAACAGTAAAGAAATCATAAAGTCTTCATGAGGAGACCTTAGAATAATATCAATATAATCAGATACAAATAAAAAATAACCAAAATGTGGTCACAACAGAAGTTGTAAAAGTTTCAAGGAAAAAACAACCTGGCAAAGTCAAAAACATTACTTAATATTCACAATTAGCTTTCTACTGACACCACAAACAAATAAATCCATCTCTAACTAATACAGTCAGATAATTAATGTTACAATTCAGACAACAACCACTAACCAAGCAAGTCATGACAATCAGCTCAACTAATGAAGTGAATTAACAACAAAATAAAGTCAAATCCACTGATAAGTCCCATCAAACACAGTCAGACCAAACTTCCTTAAAACGCCATAATAATTTAATGAAAAGTAGAGAAAACGCATGAAAAACGGGCTAAACTACATAAACCAACGTATTCAATCAGCAGTATCTGTATTTCTCTAACATTCGGCATACACCTCAACAAACACATATCGCTATTTAAGGTATAAATTCACTCATCAGGACTTAGCACTGCTAGCCGCGGCTAGCTCCGCCTATGGGGTTTTTGAATGGGAAAATCCGTGACAGACACATAGTCATTAAGAAAAAGAAACAAACAAACGAAGTCACTCACCATTGAGTTGATGAAATCAGGACAAATGGAATCATTCGGCTTGTTTTCACAAGCAAGAAAGAAGGATTCTTTGAATAAATATCCATTTTCTACCCTCCATTAAAAAGAGAGCAAGAACTTCCGGTTTCAGTCTGAGCAACACTCCAGACTCCTGCCGTTCTGCGCATGTCACACAGGGACGCTGAAAACCTGCGTCCCGAGCGATCTCCTATTTTTTGCACTCAGTGCGCATGCGTCAGGAAAAAATTGCCAGTGCGCATGCGTCAGGGGCAAAAAACAATGCGCTATGTTGGGACGGCGTCCCGTCCAGACATGCGCAGTAAAACCCAAAGAAACACGACCTATCGGTCCAGTAAAAAATTGTAAGAAAACCTTTCTAAACTACACCTAAATGCAGATTATACACAGCACTTATTGTATATTTAATGGATGGCTTGTTTAGTTTTATTTTTATGTTAGTTTTTTATATTTTGTGATCCCTATTTCTCTTCTTCTTCCTCTTGGGACTGGTGGGGCGGCGCCCGAGCGCCCCCTATGGACGGGCCGCTACTGTGAATGAGAGAAAAAAAAAAGAATGTCTGTGCAAGAACTGAAAGTGTGGTAAAGAGGAAACATCATATGTAGGCAGAGATTTAACAGCCTGGCGTGTGTAACAGACACTGTCCAACCCATCAGCTGCTCCGTGCCTCCTGAAATATACGCGCTTACACCGACTCCCTCGTGGCCAAGAGGTGAGAATCACAGCCAAGGAAATCCTAGACAGACCCGATCTGATCGGTTCCACTGGATCAATCCTGCTCTGATCTCACCATCATCCTCCAAATTCAATCTAACCATCCAAAAGACGGTCTGAGACTTTGTGATTCAATCAAAAAGCAGCGCCTGCAGCCTTTTTACATTCACTGAAATAAATGTGAAAATGTAAAAATAGCAATAAACTACCATCCTGCTGCCAGATGCATTTTCTGGTTCAAATCCTCATTTGCAGGATGATTACATAAAAAACAAAAATGAAGTTTTCTTTGCTGAAACTTTTAATTCATGACTCAAATAACTGCTGCATGGCAGAATAAAGTCATACGAGTCTATGACGGAGCTGCTGTGGAGTAAGGCTTGTTTTGTCTAATAGCATCATTTGTTTGTGAATTTTAGATGTTTTTTGGTGTTTTGTGTCAACAGTGAGGTGCTGAAATGCAATATGGGTTGCATGTACGTCCAAAAACACATCTTCTCACATTGTGCAGTGATCTAAAGAGATGAGACCGCAAACACAAGAAGCATGACCCTTTAGCTGGTTAAGCATGAAATCTAGTTATCAAAATAAAGAAAGATGCAAGTGAGAGGAAGAGAAATGAAGCAGAGGATGATGAACAGAATAAAGATATGATTGGATAGAAAGACAAATTTACGTTTTGAATTTGGTTGACGCAGAAGCATTTACTTAAATCAGTTTGAATTTTGTGTTTTTTAATTTTCTCTATTAATTTTCCCCCTCATCCTTCCTGATCTCTGAGCTTGCTGGACGGATGGCGCAGAGACCTCTGGAGAACGGTCCCCGACATCAGATGTCGCGACTCAGATTCGATAATGTTAATCAGCTGCCTTTGGGCAACAGAGCAGAGGAGAGATAAGAAGACACATAGGGAGCTGGACAGGAAGAGGACGGACAGGAAACAGTGAGCGATGGGAAGGAGGGACGTCTGAGAGGAAGAAAGAAAGCACCAGAGAAATAATCAACTTGTTTTTTCAGACCGAGCGCTGAATATTTTTGTTTAATTTCTGAATCCTCTCTCCCGAAGCGAGTTCTCATTTAAAACAATCGATTGCATCAGGGCGTGCAGCTCGCTGTGTGAATTTCATGTACACAACCCACAGATCAATCCACTTAGTGCCCATGAAATATAGGGAGTGGGTAGGCCGCTCTGCTAGTCTGACATCATCATGCTCGGTCATTAGGCTAAGTGCCATGATGGCTCACCACCTCTCCGGGACCAGATTTCAGAATGCATTTAAAAACCAAACTTTGTCCTCCTGGCTCTAGGAGAACCCGCAGAAACACCTAAAACCTGTTGATTTAGAAGCAACAGCATGGAAATGCATAAAAAGTTATAAAAATATCCGCCGGCGATTGGATTTTAATTGCAAACACTTCCATTAATGTTTCCTCAAGTTAATCAGAAAAGTGAACAATCATTAAAGTCAAGTCAAAGTCAAAAGTCAAAGTCAGCTTTATTGTCAAATCTGCTATGTACAGTGCATACATATACAGATTCAAAATTTCGTTTTCTCTCTTTGAGAAATTGAGAGAAAATCTCTATGAGAAATCGAGAGAATAGAGAGAAATTCTCTCTCTGAGAAATTCTCTAAGAGAAATCGGCTCTTCAGAACCAGAATCGGTGCAGAGCCTGATCATTTGTCCCACTCAGACCACAGATGGATCATGTGTTACTTCTATTAATTTAGCACTGCAGATTTAGAGGCTGGGGAGTCAAATTTAGACGGAGCAAGTGATACCCCAACCCATGGTGATAGGTTCACTTTGAGACGTGAGTTCAGATCCCAAATGCACATTTTGCAGACTAAGCAGACTTTTTAATGCGAGAACAAACCTGCTTTATTCCAACAACAAAAACTTTCAATCTGGTCTCAATGCTGTGGAGTGGTATTACAACTTTAAAAACTTCAAATGCATCACAAAAATGTGAAACTCTCTGAGCTGTGGCTGCATGGGACAAAAGTTCAGACATGATCCATGTGACAGCAGGACCCATGTGACTCTGCAGGCTGATAATAAAAAGGACAGTAGCTCCAAATATCAGGTTTCATACAGTCAAAGTTGCATCTGACAGCATGTGCAGAAAAAAGCATGTCTCTTTATCTGTGAGAGAAAGAACTCAATAAGGAAGAAAAATAAACAGAATCTCTAGAAGAAGCAGCCTCTGAGTTTGGAAAGCCAACAGGCGGTTTGTTTGGAGGCTACTCACCTCTGGGGTGATGGGAAATTATCAGCCGAGACGGACGACAGGGTTGTGAAGAGAAGCAAAACACAGACAGAGTAATCCATAGCTTTGTTTCGATCCCTGTGTGGTGAACAGGACCGAGAGGAGAAGAGTTGACAGCCCCACAGCAGCGCTAATCCTCAGCCTCACACCGCCATCGGAGCGCGTTTGGAAACAATCCGCTCCTGGTCGCTGTCTGCGTCCCTCCACTTCTCCACCCCGCCCACCGGTGCACTAAAGAGCGTGCTTTTTTAGACTCAGCCTCGGCGTGCGTGTGCGTGTGTCAGCCCCGATCAAAGGAGAAAACCGGATGGACGCGTTAGATCATCAGCGCTGCAATTTATAAACTGTAAAATAACAAATACGGTAATAAAGTTTGGCTTTAACTGAAGCTTTTTGCTCATTTAACTGTTGGAAAAGTTGGAATTCTGACAAAACATCAGAAAATACAAACTCTAACATCCTACTGTGACCCTATTTAACTTTTATTCATGTTTTATTATGTTAAACTTTGACCTGATAATATTTAGTTACTGGGTTTTGGAATAAATCATTTTTATTTATTTTTAGTTATTCAATCTATTTTTCTAATTTTTTTTATTTTGAATTAAATATTCAAAAACAAGGCTTGTATTTTGTGTATACATGAGGCTCAACTAATCCAAAATGGGAAATAAAAAGTGCAGAACTAATAAAAGTTCTGCTGTCAGTGTGTTTTTATTTGTGCTCTTGCATTGTAACGTACAAAAAGTGCAATAATGACATTTCGTCATTACACATGGAGACTGGAGGAGTCACAGAAAGACATAGAAGTGGACGTCCTTTGGCCACTGATGACTGCTGTGTCCCGAGGAACCAGATGATGAACTCCACACAACTCCAGGCACATCTGAAAAAGGCAGGTGAGAGTCACCCAAGTGTCACATCAGACCATTGGAAACCTTCTACATCAGTGTGGGCTGCGTGCTAGACGACCTGTAAGAGTGACCACACCACCAGGCATAGGCGTCACCATGGCTTAGCCCAGTGGACCTCAGTGCTGTTCACTAATGAAGGTTATTCACTCTGAGCAGAAATGATCAAGGAGACGCTATACTGTATTGTCACCAGACTAGCCTTTGGTCTGGTGGTCTTATAATAAAATATAAGTACAACAATGTGCTCTATGGTCAACTTTCTTATGGAGCAAATCTATGAAAACAGAAGAGGGAATTTTAAAAAAGTCCATATATTTAGCTGTAAATCAAGAACACCTATGGATTGGTGAAATAAAACAGCTACATCTGAGTTTTAATTGTTATTTTCTCTATCTTTTGATAACAAGGCTGCACAGCAGCCAGGGGAATTGTGAGGGCAGCTTTGCTTGCATCTGGTCACGTGTGGCTGACAGCATTTCCTGCCCTCGACCTATTTTCAGTCCACATCCGATTCAGTCAGGCTTCTCGAGAAACATCCCAAACTCCCATCTAATAATGGTTCACTGTGTTATTATGTATATATGACTCCTCATTTAATTTTCAGGAGTGCAGCGCCTCTGTTTATGCTGAAGTGTGATAATAAATTCCACTTGCTCCAAGGTTGTAGTGGCAAACTTAATATGAAGTGACATCCTCCTTTGCTGGGAACTCACTGACGTAAAGACCAGAAGAATACAGTTTCTCTCCACAGCCTGCTGGTTAAACTCTGATTTCCTCAGAGCTCCTCCATTAGAACTCAACTCAAACATTTACATTTCTCCTGCTTGTTTGTATGCGTGCAGGCTAGTGAGTTCAATGTGTCTGTCAATGAGGGTCACAGCAGGCTAACAAGGCTAAGTGCTGTTCACCTGCTGTTATCTGAATCACACTAATAGATTTAGCTGCTTGTGTTCCTCCTCTCAGGTTTCACCACTAACGCTGATCTCCTGGGACCTCTGGGCCCTTTGGCTGGGTGGTATTAGGAAGCAGGGAGAGGTCCTACCAGAACGATGCTTTAAAAAGTTATTTTATAGTCAGGAAATAATATGATGAATTCAGAAGACAAATTTTTGAAAAAGGGAGACATGAACACTTTTACTCTATCTGCACTGTGCCAAAGCACATGGTGCAAGCTAGCCTCAGAATCACAGTGAACCTAAAGGTACCTACATTTAGAAAACCATAGATTATAAGCAATCTATTAAAAACTATTGTAGCGTTTTGAAATAACTATGTTATTTTAACTACACCCTCTGTAAATTCACTAATAAGTTTTGGAAGTTTTATATGGAGAAAATATCTCCAATACTATCACTTATATTCAGTGTTTACAGGAATTATCTAGGTTCTTTGAAAGAGTACAGTGAATTGAAATACCTTATTAATAACGTGAACTGAGACCAGATAAGGATTGAACAACCATTTAATTTGAAAAACCTAAGAACACAGACAGATAAGACAGTTTGAAAGTTTGATGTAAACACAATTAATATTCTTAAACATGTTGAGGATGTTAAAGATAGTTTAATTGTGAGTTTTAACGGACCGTAGCATATGTTTTAATGACTAGGGAAGTTAGTTAAATTAGTTAACCTAGTTGTGACTTTAAGAGTCAATTTAGGCTAATTTGAGTTTGGAATGGGATTTAGTTTTGGCTTAATTTAGTTTGGAAGAATTAAGCTTTATCAAAGCAAACCTCTCGATCAGAAAGTGGTGTTCGCTCACTGACAGGTGGACGCTCCTAGATCTGGCAGGCGTTGGTTTCTCCACGAGCTGAGGCTGGAGTCCCCAGACTCGGAGTGGTGGTCCTGGAAGGCGTGGCCGCCAAGGACCTCGCCGGACAGTCCGTGGATACGTCCCGGTCAGCAAGGGAGGCATTTCAGCAGGCATGCTGAACTCATTTCTGATCTCTCCCGTGGTGAGGGAGAGATGAGAGGCCTTGTTCAAAGCTGATGAAGGTTCAGCTAAGATAGCAGCATAGCAGCTCCAACTGCTTCAGGCTGTAGCTCAGACCAAGACTGAGACTGTATGAAGACTCGACAAGACTGTCAAGACAAGACAAGACTGACTTGTACCGGAACTGAGTATTAGTTTTGAGACGAGTTATCTTAAATTTAACCAATCAGAAGATGTTAAGTGTACTAATCAGAACTGAGTTAGTGGAGTTGTGAATGGTTCTGATTGGACAAGGGACTGTGAGGGAGTTACCAAGTCACATGACTTCCGCCCGTTAACACTCACATTATAATGTAGAAAATGCATGAAAATAGCAGAGAAGCATTATAACACTTTGAGTGTGTGGATGTCCTTGGGCAGAAACACTACAAGAGAATGTTCTGTAAACAAGAGATTACAGCTGGAACACCAGTCTGTGGTGTTACAGAAAAGACTCCTTTACAGAGAGTGTTTTATTAGACCAGCTAGTGTCCAGTTAAGGTCATCTGGGAGATGGACACTTGAAAGTGGACAGTAGGACACCTGTAGGGATCTTGATTCAGGTTAAAACATAATCCAAGAGTGATTGTATTCCAAGTTATTGGGAAAAAGTTGGATTATTGTTGTGATGGTCAACAGAGGTCAAAGGTCAGAGGATATAGCCTATTTGGGGAGGCTACACTATTAAATTGTTCAATTTAGGGGAAATGGACTCAGTGGAAACGCTTCCAAAACTAAATTTACGACTCCCTCAGTGATGTCCTTCTTTCTCAATATCTTTAAAATTTGGGGATTTTGCAGCAGCAACAACAACAAACAAGGAAACAAACAAAAACATATTAAACTGTTTTATGTTGAAACTTGAAGTAAATAAGACTTGTTCTCATATTTCACTTATCAAGGTCTGTTATCTCCCCAGAAACCTCCACCAGCTTCTCCAGCGAGACTCTAAGGTGTTCTCAGACCACCTATAATCTCTTAAGCAGGTCCTGGGTCAGCCTGGAGGCCTCCTGTCAGCAGATCATATCCAAAATAACTCCCCCAAGAGGCATTCAGGAGATATCTTTACCAGATGCCTGAAGCGCCTCAGCTGGCTCCTCTCGACGTGGAGGAGCAGCGACTCAGTGTCCCTCCCACATGTCTGAGCTCCTCACCACCTCTCCAGAAGGCTGAGCCCATGCAGCCACTATATGGAGGAAACGTGTTTCAGCTGCCTGAATTAACACTCTTTTGGTCATTATCCAAAGCTCATGGCTGTAGGTGGGGGTTGAAACATAGATCATCCAAAAAAATTAAGATCTTAGCTTTCTGGTTCAACTCCCACTACACCACAACAAACTTACAGGTGCTGATCCTCAGCCCAACTGCTCTGAAGAGCTGTAGGTCATAGCTTGATGAATCATCTGCTAAAGTGGAGATGAAGTCCTCCTGCCACACAGGAAAACACTTACAGCTGAATGTTTGGTGGCAGTTTGGAAACTTTTATTAAATTAATAAAAATCTGCATTTTTCAATCAGGTTGAGAATCAGAATTTTTCTATAACTGCTTATAAATGTGTTCCAGCCACCAGCATCTATGACAGCACCCTCTAGTGGTGGGCTGCAGTAGACATTTTAGACAAATAACACACTGTCAGGACTAAAAACACACCTCAGATTGTTTCCAAGTGCTGACACTTGTTGATTTATATATCCTTTGCTTGCTGCTTCATATTCAAATTTAAATATTTCTGGGCCTTGCAGCCCAACATTCTGACTGTACAGACTCTGGTTCTAAAAACACATGGCAGCGACTCTAAAGGGGATATCCTGGCTTCACTTTTAAACAATAGAAGCACGCAGAGACACACCACCTAGTTATATACAGGAGAATGGTTAAAACATGCACACATTGAAAGAGTGAACTATGTCTAAATCAACTAAATCAATATTTCTTTTGTTGATGTTTTAGATTTCTTAAAGGTTGAGTTAATGTCAGCTATGTAGCTCACTGGACTTTTCCTTTACCCTGTTTAACCTCCAAAGTTCAGTTCACTGCAGGTCATGTTCCCAGAAGAGGTCATGTCAGTGCAAATGTAACAGGAAGTGACAGCGCTGTGTGTTTCTGAGTGCATTAATGATAATGTGTGTGTGTGTGTGTGTGTGTGTGTGTGTGTGTGTGTGTGTGTGTGTGTGTGTGTGTAGGCGGCAGGTGTGGCCCTCTGTCCCCGTCTCCCCGACCCCACCCACCTAACAAAGGAAGTTGCCTGGCTGCTGTCGCTTAGCAACTCATCTTCAATGAGAAGGAGAGCACACAACCCGTGCGCGTGCTCCGGATGGAGGAAGCATGGGCGCATTTAACCAGGTGAGAAGTAAAACAGAAAATTGGGGATATATCTGCATTTTCAGATTGAAGATCATTTGAATTTTTGCAGCCTCTTTTCCTGAGAACGCTTGTCAGCAGATGAAGAGCAGTCAAAGCTGCAGGACACGATTGAGGAAGAAGCAGAAAATGTCAAATCCGAATCCCTTCTGAAAACTTGAATCGTTACTGTCATATCCTGTCACATTATTCAGCACAACAAACAAATTGATATGCCTCCCGCTGGGCCTTAAGAGAGATCTCACAATAATCAACTTTACTGGACACACACACCCAGCCCCTTCCATCATGCCTGCATTCATTCATTCATTCATTCTGCTGGGCCAGGGTGTTACCGTGGCAACAAATGATTTTGAAGTTAAAACTTTAATCACCATCACCCCCGCACAGTGTCTTCCTGGCAAAGAAGACAGGACATGTGTTTCGTCTCTGCATGAACTGACATGGATAAATCTTCATTGACAATTCCAGCATGTGAAGGAGGAAAGATAGAAAAGAGAAGATTACGCTAAAGATTTGGAAGTAATCTGAATGTTTTAAAAAGTTGTTTAATGTTTATTTTAAATGCAAAATTCTACAATATTCTAAAAAGAAGCAAGACAAAGAAAAACTAGTTAATTTGGCTATTCATTTCCTCTTTTTGTTCTTAAGTCTGGCTTCAACATATTCCAGATGAAATTTCTTTACGACCAATTTAAAATTTTCCTTCATTCAAGTCACTGCAAATTTAATATGTGTTCTATGTTTGGCTCAAACATTCAAAAACCCTGATATTACAAATAATCTACAGACGACGCCGTCTTGCATTGCTTTTCCTCCAACGTGTCGACGTGATTGCACCTTGTTAACTCTGAAAAGAAAAAACTGACGGCGACGGCGTGTGATTTGACGTCTCAGCCCTAGTAGCCTCTGCACACTGACTGATCACATTACTATTAGTGGAAGCTTTTCTGTCAGGAGGAGAAGAGACACGGGGTGAAACAGGCATCCAGTGTCGGGAGCTGTCTTTAGGGGGGATATGAAGTGATTTGATGTGAGCTTGTGAGGGTTTGGCTCTGTATCGGCTCTGTTTCTGGGACTGTGTGGTTCTGGACTGAGACCCTCCATGTTAATCTGCTGGAGCCGCTCAGGATCACAGCCTCCAGCGCTCTGACCACTGAAGCACCAGAGCAGTAGCTCCATCAGAAAACACATTTATAGACTGAAGCAGAAATGAATAAACTTTAGTAGTACTATTCAAGAAAAACCTGCAGGAATACACTAAAGAAAAAATGACTTGATTCTGAATTTAGGATGCCTCAAATAGGAGAAATAGGGGTCTCTACCAGAATAAATGTTCACTTTTATACAAACTTATGTAAATATGGTAAAAACTATTATTTATACAAAATTTGATGGAATTTCTTCATAATTTAACCAGAATTTTACAACCAATTTTGTGGATTAGGCAGAAAAAACTAAAAAGCTGATTAAATGCCAACAGACTTTCTGAAATGAATGATAAGAATCTGGTTTTTGGGGAGATTTCATGAAGGAATAACCTCTATCTAACCTGAGATGAGATGATGCATTCAGCGACTTCGCCTGATGCTGCTCTGTCGGAGATCTCTGTCGTTTTGATCAACCTCTGCTCTCGGTGAATCACAGATGCAGAATGACAGCGGCCCGTTTGAATGCCCCGACCTGATGCGAGCCACATCTTTGAAGGCAACAGAATGGAACATCTTCAGAAGCAATGGATCAGAGAGATCCAACACAAACAGAGTGGGAGGAGATGGACAGAGTTATTGAGAATAGTGAAGATGAATATGAAAGGCAGCCGAGGAAACAAAATGATGCAACAGGGGAGATGACTGTCCTTTGATCGAACTGTGAACATTGTTAAAAAGAAACACGCTGTGCTCTAAATGCCACATAAACTTCCACATCAGTCCATTATCAGACAAATGGATAGCTTCTTCCATTATAGAGCTCATGAGGTTTGAAGAGTATGATTTATTGTGAATACAAATGGCCAAAATTAATTTTCTCTGCAGGTGGCCAGGCTCATAGTGACAGGGAGATGAGCTCACACATCTGAGAGGGACTGTCGGGAATCCAGCTAAGGTTGGTTGGGGCATCTTGTCAGAACACCTCCTTGGGGACATGTTTCAGGCATGTCGTACCAACAGGAGCCCCCCTGGCTGACCCAGGACATGCTGGAGGGATTATATCTCTAGGCTGGCCTGGGAACACCTTGGGGTCCCACCAGAGGGGCTGGTAGAGGTGGCTAGGATGCTGCCCCTGCAACCCGGAACCAGATAATTGGACGACAGCGAGGTGAGGCAAAGAATACATGAATTAAAGTAATTTGGTTTAGAGATATTAACCAGACTCTGTTAAACAGGATCTGATTTTCCTACAAACAAACAACCCATGCACACACTAAAAAGAAAAATTAAATATTTGAAGTGTTCATTATTGAATGAATTATTCATTATTGAATTATAACTGTGAACTGTTGTGATGTTTAGATGATGTTTCCTTAAATTTGGTGGCACATTTCTGTGCTCCAAACAGCAACAGCTGTTAAAAGCATTAAATATTAAAACCACATCAGATCATCAGCCATGATGAAGAGTAGTCATCATCAGTTCTTATGTGCTGCAAAAGACCAATTCTAATTTTCAGAAGAACTAAACTAAATTTTGTTTTGGAAAATCACTAGTTTCTATGTAACTAAATATATAATTTCAACGTTATTAAATGTCTCATCCTAAATGTATTTAAATGTTCATGAATGTAAGCTAGCTTGTTCTATGGTGTGGTTTAACCTCTTTTACTCAGCTGATTTTATTAAATTCAGTTTGGAGTGCAGGTATATTCTTGAAGTCTTCTGTAATTCTGTATTTGGTCAAATACATTTTTCAAACGTACTAAGAATGTTTTGGATATTTAGTTGAGAAATTGTAACGGCACTTTAGATTAAAAGGTAAAAAATCTGGACCCAGAAATTCTCAACTAAAAAGGGACTTCCGGTTAAACGTGCAGAATGAGTTTCTCACTCCCCCTGCAGGGGGAATCCTATAAACGTTTGACTGTGCATGCAAGTTTTGAAAAGTAAAGATTTTTCAAACTCAACATATAATGCAACGTCACAAAAATTTGCACTAAACAATTTTAAAGGATTAGGAATGTTGTGCAGTTCCATTATCCACATTTATAAATTATCTCTGAACCTGAAAAACTATATTTGCACACCAAACAGAGTTCAAATGACAAATTTAGAATATTTAATCACAGGCTACAACTCAGAGTTCCCAATTTATTTAACTTTTTTTAATCCGATTCCATTTTCCACACTATGGGTTTAAAAGTTTTGAAAACTTTATATATATATATATATATATTTTATAAAACACGTATCACGAAGCATTAGAGTAAAAAAAAAAAAAGCAGCCGCACACTCACCTGGTGATGATTACACATGGATTTTTGAACGAGAGCATCTTTTTCCACTCGAAGCTTCAGGAACTAATCAGATACAACTCAAAACACCTGTGTTTGAACTGAGTCTATGGCACCACCTGCCGGCGATAGCGTGTTACTGCACCAAACATTACAGGAACTGTAAAGTCAATGCCACCACCTGCCGGCGATAGCGTGTTACTGCACCAAACATTACAGGAACTGTAAAGTCAATGGCACCACCTGCCGGCGATAGCGTGTTACTGCACCAAACATGTCAGAAACTGTAAAGTCAGAGTCCAAAAACCAGTTCGTTTGTACTGATATTTAATATTTAGACATGGGGCAATAGCCATTTTTACAGCACATTTTGCATAATTTATCAATACCTCCTGTATACAATCACAAAACCATGACAGTATTTAATAATTTACTTACAAGTGGAAAACCAGACAGGTTTTACAAGCATCATCTTTGTACAGTCAGCATACATCATCGATAACTCTCCCTCATAACCCCCCCCCACCCCATTCCCCTCCCCTCTATGACATTTTCATCTAAATTATTCTATGTCTCTTTCTTGTTTAGTTTTTCTGTAATAATATCTGGACACAAAAATAGTATGAACCACCAACGAAACATGCAACATCCAGTGAGCACATTTAAATTCTCCTGCAACTACTCGAGTCGATGCGATAAAACGTCTCGTGTTGGATTGTGGGAAACGTTTAGTGATCCGTGTAAAGGGTTTGTGTCCCTGTAAGACAGAATATCTGTTTTGATTCTCTCCACTGTGCAGCGGTCAAGAGAGAAACAACTTTCAAACATCTTTTGATTTTTGTCTGCTGAAAGACTTTTTGCTTCCCCAAAACCCCAGAAGTTATCAAATAAAAGTTAAATTGATGTATTTACAAAGCTGGAATCGGAGATGGCATCTGTGTGTGTGAGAAATGTGTTACATTTAGACAACATTTAAAAGAAGTGATTAGAGCAAGTGATGAAGATGCTACACACACAAGCACATAGGCATGAAATAATAAAAAAAAATACACAAAATACACACAGAAACCTTAAAATTGCTATAATTTTAGGGTAAAATGTCCATTAATTACACATTTTTTATTATTTTTTTGATCATTCCTGATATGCAAACTGAAACTTGAACTCTTCAAAGGGGAAGTGCACAAAAAAAGTTTGTTTTATGCGTTAGCTACGTAGAATTTTCCACATGTGTGTGTGTGTGTT
This sequence comes from Callopanchax toddi, assembly GCA_006937965.1. Lineage (NCBI taxonomy): Eukaryota > Metazoa > Chordata > Actinopteri > Cyprinodontiformes > Nothobranchiidae > Callopanchax > Callopanchax toddi. Next base: position 4,117,401 of record SSNR01000031.1, on the reverse strand, counting down.
GGTGCACAAGGGCAAAAAAGTTAGATCTCTGAGTTTCAGGCCCTCTAAAGATTGTAAACAAGTCCTACGTCGTGTATAAAAGCAAAACTTCAGTATTTCTGTACACCTGATATGTACTGTAAACAAATATAATACAACATATGAAATAGTCTCACAGGCAGTAAATAAACATTATTACAAAATCACATGTTGAAACAAAACCAAAAATCATATTAAAGCTTCTTTTTTGTGTGTGTGGAGGATGTACAAAAAACACAGCGGTGCAAAATAAAAAAACTCAACATGTTTCCTTTCTGGCAAGTCAAGATGCAATTCCTACCTTTTACAGTGGATGTTGCATAGAAATCACTCAGAATTGAAGTGTAGTTTCACTAAGTTTGACTGAATAGGTTAAACGAACCAGCAGGACTGTCTCTTGACCCCCACAAAGCACACAGGTCTCAAGTTTTAAAGACACGACATTTACGATTTCAAGTGTGAGACGAAAAGAAACAAAAAAAAGTGAGCACTAGTACAGCACTGTCACTGCAGTGTAGTATCTCAGGATGGCGGTATTTCCCTGTACATTTGTCTTACTGTATCTACATCTGCTGATGTCTTCTTTAACCTCTTTAAAAAGAAAATCCCTTTTAGCCACGCGTCAGTTTTACATTCTAAAGCAGAAAAAAGTGCAAAAATACCACGAAAAGCGTGCGTTCTTGAGTCGACCGCCTTCACGAATCAAAGAACTGGATCCCACGAGGATAAGGGGGAAAAAAACCAGGAAATCTCATATGGTCTCTCATTCTACAGGGCATCATGGGTAACTTAAACATCTATGTCACAATCATCAAGACTTGATTGTCTGTGATAAAGATATCTATTTATCTATTTATATTCACGTCCAGCTACGTCACTATGTACAACCTCAGAGGTGCTTCCTGCGGAGAACATGTGGCACTGCATGCCAAATAGACTCATGCGCACAATATGCTGTATATTATCCAATTTGATATATATTTATCTAATAAATAATATGTAATTAAAAGCTAAATTAAAAAATGTGCTGGGAAATTTAAAAAAAACATGCTGTTTTTCCTGTTTTGACCTGGACTGCTAGGTAGTGTGTTAGAAAATACGCCTCTCTCCATAATTAGGATTTTTTTTAAAAAGTACCTCAATAATTAAGAGGACAAATGATAAAGCTCATATTATAATACAAAAATAAATAACTTTCAGTATCTCTTTCCTAAAATCCTTTTTAAATCATTCTCACTAAAGCGATGATAAGTGCTGATGTAAAGACTCTTTAATAAAGCATCTGGATAAATAAATTAGGAATCTACATATGTACCGGCTTTTATGTCTTAGAATTAAAATTCCTCTAAAGTAAATGTGTGTTGATGAGTTAATACCCCGTTGATTTTCGAGCCCCGTGTCCTGTAAACATGTGTCCATTTCCTGTAAACACGCACTCCCTTCAAACTTCTCCCGCTTTAGGAATCGTCGCCCAAAACTAAAACTATCCAAGCCCTAAAATAAAAGTTAAAGACAGAGCTTTTACCTCCTTCTGTTTCCAAAGCAAGCACACTTATGGGCCTGTTTTATAAAATCTTGAGCCTAAATATCCTCAGATGTCAGAAACCTGGTGTCTTTTTAAAATCTGGTCCTATGAATGGATGTGAGCGGTGCTAGTGAGCAGCTTGTGCCAGCTCACTACTCTCTTCCGTAGGTCTATTTTGTCCAGCCAGACGTAAGCCTCTCCGATGAGGGTCTTCTTCATGAACTTGCCACCGTTTGACACGAGGAACAGCTGGGATGAGAACAGAGCACAAATAGAGGATTACAACAAAATATAATGTTTGTCGCTTTTTCCAGTAGATCAGCAGTTTATTGTGCACAATCAGATTGTCAGTTCAGTTTTTGACTTCAAGACCAACAATGCAACTATCCAATCACACTGCAGTGATGTCAGACCTCCATGACTTCAGCAAGTGAGGGAAACTGCACATCAGCTGTCTGTTTACTGGTAAATTCAAATCTTTGCTTTCCAGTTTAGCTCCAATGTTGTAGCTAACAATGTGTGTTACCTGTAGTGAGTGTCCAGTTGGGTTCATACAGAAGCGGAAGGTTTCATTGAAGGATGGCTCGCGGTCGTGGCGACACACTCTGGTCTTCTTCTTGATGATCCTCTTCTGGGTGGCAATGTTCACCACATAAAGCTTCACATAAAGATCTGTGGAGACAGACAGACACAGCTGATGTGGAAGATACAGTATAAAAGGATCCTATGCAGCTGAGAATTGTGCAAAATTACTGTCAAAATGACAAAACGCCTGCTTAAAGAAAAGGTGACGGAACGTAATAGAAAACAAGCTTTTAGTCATCATGTAAAGGTTTATTGTGAAAAACCACAAGGACTAATCGAATCGAAGCAACTGCACTGATCTAATAAAATGTCACGCACAGTGAAAAAGAGGCAGATTCGTGCACACACGGCCACCATCACAATCACATCCACGCTCTGAGTCACCGAGACAAACCCTGTGCTGCAACGCATTTCTATTCTCAAAGGAAACGAAGCTGCAGATCCCATCTGGAAGGAAATGCAAATCGAACAAATGGCAGGCAGCTTGAATTTTAGAGCGAACTGTAAATCCTTTAAGAGAAGTCGCTGTGGGTGGCAATCTGTGATTCACAGGATCATGTTTACTGTTCATAAAGTTAGCAAAACATGCCACCTGTTTCTATAATCATGCATGCAACCTTCTTTAAGCATAACGTGTGTTTTAATCAGGAGCTTAAAATCTTCTCAGGCCCAAATTTAGCATCCAAATTATTATTTGAATGAATGATTTTTAGTCTTTATGACTTCAGTTTGAAAGCACAAACATAAAATGCATGTACAGGATACTGAATGTGAAAAATTAAGACAACATCAGCAGTTCAGCTTCTACAAGAAAAATGAATATAATGTCTTTCATATTATTGGACAGGAAAAACGAAATCATTACCAGGCAGGTGGTCTGGAGATTTGAACTTGTAGGTGATGTTGCGACACTGAAGAATCTCAAGAACCAGGTGCTCCCCTTCGGTTTTCATCTCCCGCTTCAGAGCAATCTTGATCTCCCCCATCACCTGAGTCTTACCTGAGCAGGAATCAAATAGATGAGGCTGAAAAAACAGTTCATCCTGAGCCATCTGTTAGTCTCTCTGCTGCCCTCTTGTGGCCAACAAGAGTACAAACATCAGCAAAATCAAACTTGGCAATCACAAGCTGTTTGTTTAGCATGAATAAGAATTATGATGTGCTCTCAATGGCTTCTAGTTGCCTTGGAAACTAATTTAAAATTACATTTGTGAAAGCTGAATCAGGAGGTCCTTTTACAAGCAACAAATGTGATGTTTGTTCAATCTGAGAGGTTATAAAGGGATGTTCCCTTTAAAATAATTGCCTGATGATGAACTCCACATTTAAATAACAAAATCTTGACTCATGAAAATAATTTCTACATGGTTTACAACCAATGATGCACAGCAAGTCTTGCAAAAGCTAATTTTTAATATCAACTGTCGTGACTCATTTAAGATTGATGCAAAAATACAGAGAATTGCAGTGCATTGGTGTGTTTTAGGCTGGTAAATCATCATTTGCATACATGAATGAGAATTCATCCAACAATAACAGCGTTCCTAACCTTCACCGTCACTGTGTCCCATTGATGACTTAATCACATCTGTGCCATTTGGGATCTTTCCACTAAAAAGAGAAAATAAACAATATTTTTAATAATCATATTAATTAGAGTATCATCAACATAATCTCAAATATTATCAAAGTATAAAGCAGACAGAGATTTAAAAACATTTTTTTTCTAAAAGATTAACTTTATTCAACTTTAAACATTTTTTGTAATCGTTACCTAAAAGTAATTTCATCAAGTTATCCAGAGGATCTGGAAATCTAATAATTTACCACCAAAAAAGGGTCCAATACCATCAAAGATACTGTTCTTGATCTTTCTGAAGGTACTTGTTAGTACACTTGTACCTTTTAGAGGTCAGTCCTTGTATTACCAGTACAAAAATGAGTTTCTAAAAAAGTACACAACTAATGATTGAAGTACAAAAGTACAAATTATACCCAGGGAAGGGATAAATCATACCCCCTTTAGAAACGGATTTGTTCTAAATGTCTACTCACAATCTGGGAACCTGGAAGATGGCGCTGTCCACCTCATTCGTCTCTCCTTCCTCGTCCAAAAGGCTGTAAGCGCTGCCGCTCAGCCCGCTGTCCAGTGAGGCGGCTGTGACCGGGGCGTCTCCTGATCTGTAGCTCGACCGAGCTGCACGGAGACACAACCACACCCATCACAGCTCAGAGACGGGAAACGTCTTAGCTCCAACAACAGAAATCCATCGCAATAAACAAGACTTTGATTTATGCTGCAGTCAAAAGGAGGTTTTATCTAAAGACTACAGGATGTAATGAACTGCACACAAACACTGAGGACTAGCAAAGAAGCATGTGGACAAACAGTTATTTGAAGCCTCTCTTAACAAAGACAAGACAACAATAAATACACGTGGATGCACTCTACACAAGAGGCACAAACGCTACTTAAATTGTTAATAATCTACATGAAATAGTGTTCTAACATCTTAAAAACAAGTTTAGCTTCATGTCAGCGGTGATACAAATGGAGGATATTATATGTGTGAAGAGTTTAAAGAATGTTTATGACTCTATCCTTTGAAAATCTGTTTAAAAACTATTTACATGCAGGATTTGTTGAAGTGAATGTTTGAGTAAGTGATTAGGCAGCGAGTATGAATGATGTCAGGATGTGGTGCAGGGCAGGATCCATGCCAACACAGCTCTATTTCAGGCCACTCGACACAGTCTCACTGTTCAATGGGAATTCAATGAAACCACCGCGGAGTCACGGTGCAGCAGAGCGAACTCTCAGTGAATCGTATCAGTTTAAGACACTGATTTCCTGGTTTTAGTGAACTACGTCTGTGGCCTTGAAGAGAGCGTGCCTCGCTACATGAATCACTGGTGATGGGACGACTTTCCTCTGCCTTCCTGTCTCTTTTGTTAGCTTGTAAAACTCCCCTCTTTCTTTCTTTCTGCAGGTGTGCGTTAGTAGTATTGCATCCTCTCTTTCTCTCACTCTCTCTCTTTCTCTCCTTGCTCCATCTTTGCTTCAGTCACACGACAGAGGGGGGAGACTCTTGGGCAAACTCTCACCTCCGATGCTCTGCGGCCTCTCCTCTGACACAGCTTTCCTGAGGGTCAGGTGTCTGCCGTCTGCTCTGCTCCCTTTGGCCGACAGGCTCGATGGCAGGGCAGGCAGCCAATCAGACTGGGCCCTCTGAATGGTGAGCACGCCCACTACGCTGTGTCTCTGATGCCTCAGCAGGGGGCGGCCACTCTGGCCTGGATGTGTACGTTGTTTTGTTGTATTTTTTTTTTATTCCCAGGAGCACAAATCAGACATCAAGGGTTGGGGGGGGGAGGGGTCAACAGCAGGAAGGTCAGGGCATTGCAGTTCAAGATAGGAGGAGGAAGGAGCAAGATGGAGATTTAGAGTTTGTCTTCACCATGGCAACCAGCTTGACTGAGAATCACATGCAGCCACAGTGCACATTCACCCCTCCCACACGTCTCCTAAAGAGAGGGGTGTGCAGCATCTGCCGGGGTGCATTGTGGGTCCGAGAAGGTGGGGTGGTGGTGGCGCACTGCATGCACAGCCATTTGAGTGGAGGAGCCTCACAACAGCTGGTTGTTGTTTATAAAAACCATCAAATAATAATAATAATAATAAAAACTCCAGAAAAAAATCTAAATAGAATAAAAAAGCTTAAACGTTTTCTTTTACATTTCTAATACATTTATCTCTAATTACTGATGTGTTTTATAAAAACAGACAGCAGAATTAGCTGGATTCGCTATTAGAAGTGGAACGAATTAAAATGTTCAGCTTTATGTGTTTCATATCAGAATCGAACTTCTGCTTGTGTGTTTTTGTTAAATCTCGACGTTAAAGACCATTTTGGAAGCCTGATTAAGAGTTTTCTGCTCTGTTGTTTTGTCTCTCTGACAGGTCAAATGTATGTGCAGGTGAGGTGGCTCGCTCTAATTATCAGTGAACACATACAGTGGTGATGCGCTGACCCACTGGATACAACAGGGGATAAACTAGAGTGTCAGAAGTGAGAAAAAAAGAAAAGATTTAGAAAAGAAATAAAAGGAAATAAAGATGAATGCAGGGAGGCCATGCTGCTTGGGCTTTATTTGCGTCTTGGTTTACTTGGCTGGAGGCGTTGTGGTGGCTGCGCCTGCTGTTGGGCTTCGCCCGTTGCTATGGCAGCGCCTCTGCTGCCTCCATTGCTGCTGTCCTGATGGTGGTGCCGTGCAGCGCTTTTGCTGGAGCGTGAAGCGCCATGTGAGCGAGAGTGTTGGCTGTGGCCCTCGGACGAGGAAGGCTTCGATGTGCCAGGGCTACTGTGAGATTTCTCGATTGTGGGCATCTGCGTGTCTAAAACAACCAGATTCACCAAATTACCAAAAAAAAAGAAGCTATCCTGCAGTGAACTTAGAGGCACCTGGGATGAAGGAGTGGTTACTGGGAGATTCAATTTAGCCAGCTTTATTCTATGAACTTTTATTGCAATTTAAATCAATTTAATGTTACTTTAAGGCTATTTTTCTAAAGCATTCAAAGCCTTCCACAGCCATGTTGTGATAGAAGAAAGCTAGAGGGAAGCTAAGGCTAGGCCTCTGAGCTATAGGTGACATCATGGCAACCAAGAGAACAGACCACAAGGAAACAAAAACAGGCATGAAGCTGAAGCTACAGTGCAAAATGTGCAAAGGAAAACAGATGAAAATATGAATAAATTAAGTGAGAGGAACAAAAAGAGGAGAACAGAGAAGAATAAAGCAGGAACAGCAGAAAACAGAACTGTGTTTGGGAATGACAGGGACTGAATCAGGCAGGCGATGGGGATTCGTCTTGTCCTACCCTTGGCTGGATCTGGAAAGATCCCGTGGCTTCGGCTCTTGATGACGGATGATTTGGGAGATTCCTGATTATCGTGTGAGGCGGTTTTGGGGGAAGAGTGCTGCGAGGAGGGTTTAGAAGAACCGTGTCGGCTCTGGCCTGAGTGGGAGCGTCTGTGGTGGTCCCCCTCACTCTGCTCTTTGAGTGGGAGCCACCGTGGAATGTTGTCCAACTGGGCTGTGTTGGACAGATCAATAAGAACCTGGGAGCAAAGAAACACATTTATCATTATCATGACCTTTAATCACATTTAAACTACAACTGGTCAAGGAGGGTTACCTCTCCTAAGAAATCATTAGAGGAGCCTTTGTCGTAGTCCCACACGCTCACTTCCAGAGTCTTCTTCCTCAGCTGGAACACACAAACAGTTAAAGTGAACACATCAATGTAATTTCTGGCAAAAAGTTGCAGAATTTCATAAATTATCCTACCTGTTCCAGGTGGATGTTCTTATAGATCACAGTCTGGTTCCACTCAGGATTCAGACTCTTTCCTGCATGCTTGGATTTTCTCTTGTTTTCGGCACTACGAAAACAAAACAAACAAAAACAGAATATGCACTTTGTCATCGTGCGTGCCAGCGTCAGCGAACCACCACAACCAGCACATGGAGCTGTATTAGAAAAGTGCACAAAGTGAGAGCGTAAGGGGGAGGAAGATGGAGGTGAGCGGCGTAGTTTGGATGGTATGGGACTGCGTGCACGAACAGCGAGGTATGACGTCGGGGCGTCCTGCAAAAAAGTCCATTTTGGTGTCCATCAAGTCATTTGGTCTCACAAAATTTAAATGTGCTGTTGCAAAAAAAAAAAAGTAAAAGAAAAATATGCCTTCAAGAAAGATTTTCTTGAACAAAAGTTTGTAAGAAAATAACACATTTTGTCACAAAATTTTGAAGAAAAAAAAAAAGAGTTAATTTAAAACTTTTTAATGTTTAAGTGAAACAATGAATGACTTTTACAGATGGATGTTTTTTGCAGTGATTAAAGATTGAAGGATATGACAATAAAACAATCTACTCTATATTAGAAAACAATGAATGTATTTAATGTGGGAGGTCATTAAAAGTGCAGTATGACTCTTGGGGGAGGAGGACAATGTAGGACATTACTGAGGGATTCTTGATACAAACAGGGGGAAACTACAGGATTTCAAACAGCGGGAAAAGACAACGGCGCAGGGGACTGGTTTTATTATATGTGTTAGTTTAAGGGATTTTAAAGGGTGATTTTTATCCTCTAAAAGTCAAGACACTCATGAAGTTAAGGGGAACATTATGGGAGTGTAAAAAGAGTGAGAAAATGACAAAGAGTGAGGGGAGTTACTGTTGACTATGATCCTTCCACTCAGTTAAAAAAAAACAACATGGCCATCTTGAGACCAAACCAATTGAACCAAGAGTGGTCAAATCACATACCTGGCATTCTGGACAACCATGACCTGACTGAGGGGGTCCAGCATGCATTAAATATAGAAAACAACATACAGAAAAACAATAGTCAGTGGGAGGGGTGGAGGGTCAAAAAGCTCTGTGGACTGAGTGCTGGTATAAAGGGGACTTTATGGGTAGATTTAGGGTAAAAGTGTGATTTAGAAAGAAAATTAAAGCAGGGGACTGTGGTGTGCAGCGGTGGTCTGTTCTGTGTTCATGTTTTTGTCAGCCAATGCAGGAATCTTATATACCTTATGGGATTTTAAACTTTGACAGGTGTGTGTCCTGTTCCATCTAGAGTAAAACTAACTGTATTTCAGAAAAACATCATCATCCCAACAGTCAAACATGGTGGTGGCAGTGTGATGGTCTGCTTACTCGCTGTAACTGATGGAGCCATGATTTCTGCTCTCTACCAGAAAATCCTGCAGAAGAGCGTCTGACCTTTGACCTCAAACAGGCTGTTCATGCTTAATTAATATCTTTAAAACCGCTCAATGGCAGAATGGTTCGCTTGTAATCTGCATATGTCAGGCTGCAGGACTGTGAAAGTATCACTTGTATCCAAAAAAGATCAATGAACAAAAAATAACCTCTCAAGGGATCTCGTCTCAGACAGGAGAGAAAGGGAGAGAGTCAATCGCATTACGGCGCCTTCACAGCGAGGATGGGACTTATGAGGGAGTGTGGATCAAATTGCACATAAATATGAGAGCTATTGATTTGAACTGCACTCACACCTGCAGTGCAACATCCATCCGCAGAGGCAGCACGAGTGCACCGTTAACCTCGTGTTGTTTGCATAATGTTTTGTCACTTAGCCGTGATGGGTCCTGTAGAGAGGCGTTCAACTGATGGGCTCGATGTGTCGCAGTGATATGGAGCTGATAAAGAAACGGGGAGTGTGTGCTGCACATTGAAAGATGTAATGGTAAGCCAAAATCAACTTTAAATCGATTTAACAATGAATGAAAATTAAGTTTGGGCTCAGAAAAGTGTCTGTCTGCAGAGCTGAGATGGAACAACCTCAGAATAAAATTCAGTTCTTTGAATCTAAACCTTTTTTTTAACACACTGTTTATGCAGCCTTAACTAACCTTGCTCCAGCTCAGAATGATTTCAGTCGTGCTTACAGTTTCCAGTCTCCTGACTCACCCTCTCCCTGGCAGGAGATACACTTTTACAAATGGATCGGAGTAGCCGTTATTGTCCCGCGGTGCAAGGTTTCTGGCCTGCAGGACGTGGACTATCAAGTTTCCAAGCTGCTTGTCATAGTGGATCTGAAGCTGTGTGAAGAGAGACGATAACTAAGGTACAGTAGCTGTTTTGCATTAACAATCTTTCTAAAACTTTGTAAGCAGCTTTAAGAGTTTGTTGTTTTATTTCACAGACCTGTATCTCTCCAGAAATGGGGTAAAGCTGGGTTTTGGTTCCATCGGAAGCCTGAAAAAGATGAAAACAGGATGCTAAGACTGGTCAGTGAGCAAAGTGTATAAACTGTGCTGTGTTATGTTTATTGCATTGCTTGATGCTAAATAATCATCTATAAAAGCCCATCCTGTGGACTTGCCTTGCTGCTGTGGCGCTTCTTGCTAACTGATGGGGATCCTGGCTGAGCAGGGCTGGAGGTCGCAGAGGTCGGGACGGGAAGGCTGGAGGACGAGGTGGACGTCGGACCCTGCTGCTGGGACACTTTCTGCAGCTCAGCCGCCAGCTGTTTGGGGTCAACACCCGGAGACCTGGGCGGTCTGTCTCCTGTAGTTTCAAACATTGAGTCATTAAGAACCATTAAATATCAGCATCTATTTTAGGCTCATCGCTGGAGGCATATTTAAGCATATAAGGTCATTTCCACCATCAGCTTAAAAAAGAAAGCTTCTGATCGAAACATAAAAAGATCTAAAAAAAACTCTGAGGGTGATCTCAACCAGGGGGTTGGTTGAGATGATCGGCAGAATATGAAGTTTGAAATCATAGAATAAAATACTCCAACTCACCTTTATTGTGCTCCTGGAAATCCAGGTGCTGAGAATCCTCGGACTCAGCCAGCATGTTGAGATCACTGAAAGTTTTAAAGAAAAAAAAAAAAACTCTTAAAAGTAAAACCTATATAAAATACAGGAGGATATGACAAAAAAAAAATGTCAAAAAAATAAGATCTCTGAAAAGGTAAATCCTTTGCAAGGTTCTTTTGAATTAGTTGAAAATGCATCATTTCAAACCCAGACTGTTATTAGAGAAAAATAACAAGGCATTTTTTCAAAATTTTATGTTACTTTATTCATATATGGTTCCTTTTTTTTTCTGTAGCTAAAATAAATCCAGAAAGAAAACCTTTTTCTGAAAAACCTTCTGGAACAAGTCAATTTCTAATAAATTATTAACAGTATTAAGTAATATATAGGAGATGGACACCACAGGTGTCAAAGGTCACACTCACAGTCTGACACACACGTCTGCCTCATTACACAGCTGTCCCACCAGTCCTTGTACTTCCTCGTAGGTTTTTCCTGCCAGAGGAACGCCGTTCCACTCCAAGACTTGCATTCCTAAAAATAAACGCATACAGACACTTTCAGGAAAACCACCAAAAACATTGTCTTCAGTTTGTCTTCCTGCATGTAATACAACACAAACATTTCACTTCAAACCACAAAAACTCCAACAAAACCTGAAAATAATTCAAACTCTTTTTCCGAATCTACATTTTGCAATAAGAAATGTCATTTCTTATTTCAAGTTAAATCCACTCGGCACACCACTGAATTCTGAATAATCCACCCTGACTTACACAGATTGAAGCAGCTCATCAACGGGTTCCTCTGTGTGCGACGACGCTCTCGAGCTGCATGAGAGCGATGGACAGGGAAGCTACAGTTTCAAACGCTCATCAAATCACTTTACAGAGAAGCTTGAGAAAGTTGAGTTTTATAGCAATCTGACGCAAAAAAATTCATACACACAGACACACACTCTGTGACACTAAGCTTCTCCGCCTGTTGAATCTGACGTTTCTCCATATTCACACCAAAGGGAGACAGTGAGACGCAGTGTTCCCACTGGCAGAGCCGTCTCCTTCACAGCCGTCCTGCTCGGCGCTGATGACAGCGAGAAACATGACAGATGCAGCTTGGACTTATTTTTAGAGCTAGAATTTTAAACACTAATACAAAGGAAGGAGCTCATTCTAGGAACCCAGGTCCAAAACAGGCAGGGACATGTCTCTCGTTAACCACAGATCACCTGTTTCTGCAGCCTTAAAGTGATTTAGGACACAGCTTCACAAGTTGTCAGACAACCATAATGTCTGAGGGGGAGGGAGGGGTGATGGGGTTAACTGTTCCCAGAATCCCCCAAGTGAAATCAATAACACCTCATAAAACGTGTTCTACCTAATTCACCACGCAGCAATAAATCTTCAGGTGGTGTCGGGGGAGGAATCACAGCCCGTAGATCTGTGGGCTAAAGCGTGACGGGGACTTGGTAAATGGTTATCGGCTGCAAAACCTGTTTCAAACATCTTTTTTTTTAATATTTAAAAGTTTAGAATTAGTCTTAATGGAAGCTATAAAGCATTTGCATTATGAGTTTTTAGTTTTCATCATTTGTAAAGTATTTACGTCTTCACTTTAAACTTAATGTTGTGGCCTTCTTTTGAATTTTTTCATCAAAGAGAGGATGAATTTAGTCAAAGAGCTCACCTTCAAGAATCTTTCCTGTTTGTTCTGCAGCTCCACCAGGCAGCACTTTGGCAACATAAGCTCCAATGTCTCCGTTACTGCCGGGGACCTCCTTTCCTCCGACTATACGGATTCCTAAACCGTTTCCTGTTGAGCAGCAAAAAACAACAACAAAGACTGATGAGCGTGTATTGGATTCCTCATAAATACAACTTTAGCGTTAATCTCAAATCTGAACAAGAATACATAAAATTATACATTCTGTTTAAAACAGAATAAATTATTTAAATAAATTAACTTGAGACATTAGAATTAAAAATATCTACTTCATGGTTTGTCATTTTTTGTAGAGGTTGACAGGTGTGAGATATAACTCTCATATAAAATATTTGCAAGAAAGATACATTTTTTGTTTGCTAGCTTCATTTTTGCTTCTGCTTCAAGGAGCTTTATCAATTCAAAATGAAAAGTGCAAAGTACCAAGCTTTTCATTGTTAGATCTTTGTAAATGCGAGTCAGCATAGTATCAGTCCCCCTCTCCTTCCTCCTAGAGGCCTTGTTTTTCATGCACATGTTCTCATAATAACACACCTGAAAGTAGCAATTGTTGTAAAACTATCTGGAGTTTAGATTCAAAGCTGCATTATAAGTACTTTCATTACAACTCAACTCCATCAGGTTGAGAAAATCACCCCAAAACAGAAGTAAAAGAACAGAAACTCATCAATCGATGGTTTAAGAAATAAATAAAAGAAGCCTTCTTTGTCAAAAAGAGAAACGTCAAGAATAAACAAAAGAGAGATTAATAATAACACAGCTTTGAATCAAAGCCCTCACCTTCAGAAATGTGCTCAAAACATATGGCAGGACAATAAAGACTCCTACTATCTTCAAATGAGAGAGAGAGAGGTTTGTAAACTAGCTATAATCCATAAAGATCTCAGTGAAATTGTAAAGGTTGGGTACTTTTCACTTAAAATTTATAAAAAAATATTTAAAAAAATTAATTATAAATAATTAAGTCCAGTTTGAACATACAGGATGCCTAAAGCAACTTCAAAAATGCAGAATATTTTACAGTATGGAGGTTTTTTCTTCATTCGTTTGCCAGTTTAAACACATTTGTTGAATTTGTTGTATCCACTCTTGTCTTCATACAACAGCACAGTCAACAGCACCACTCCTAAATCCATCTTTTACACATAGAAGACTCTTCTATTCAGAACCACATTCATTTTATACCATGAAACGATTTGACATGGCAATTGATGCCAGAACTAACTGACTGAAGCGAATTGATCCCGATCAGCTTCAGCCACTTGTAAGCAGATTCCTCTCATTATGTGCCATTTGTTAATTGCAGGAGCTAATCCCAAATTTAAAGGACGTGTCATTTGGAGCATGGAGATGACTGAGCGTGAAGACGAGGCAAATCGAAAAATGGAGCCGGTGAATGTCGGCCAACTTTAAGCCTGAAGGATTCGCGTGATGATTGCAGGGAATGTGATCAAACAAACAAAATGCACGATGAATAATGTTTTGTGAAGCAATTATATTAATACACATATTTTACAATCCATGCATCATTTATTATTCTTGCAGAATGCAATCAAATGCATGCACAGACGTCAATATCAGCTTGCATGACACGGCCCACCTAGACTAGCATTCTAACAAGTTTAACTTCAGGAAACCTCTGGTGCTTTACCTGAGACACTGCGGTCTTTGAGATCCCTCTGCAGTTTGACCCTGAGGTGAGGGAACGGATAGTACAGACCTTTCCCCTGTGAGCCAAACACAGTGAGATAATAAAGTGGGTGCTTTTAGTCCTGAGAGGTGATACTGGAGTTGTATGTAAGTGGGGGTATTTGTCCTGTTTCACCTGTCTCTTTTCCTGTCCGCTCTCTGGTCGTCCATCTCTCGGTTTGTCAAACCAGTCCGTCTCTTCTCGTCTAAGGTGGTAGGCTTCAGGAATAAAGAAACAAGCACTGCTTCAAAATCATCAGAGAATCTGGACACTCACATCCTACTACAGAAGATGGATTTCAAAGGGAACTAAGCAAAACTGCATGTTTGAATGTAGAAACTAAAGAAAGACTGAGATAAAGACACAAGAACAGCAAGAGAGGCAAAGAAATATGTGAAATGGAAATTAATTAGAAATAATACAATATTTATGTGTATAATTTAACACCTACGGGTCAGAAAGCCTCTATGAATGTAAATGTTGGGCACGCATATATACTATCATTATCAAAAACTTCCAAAAATTTGAAAGTTTAAGTTTCTTCTGACATATATGACATTGTATTATATTTGACAAGATTTCTTTATAATAAATCCATTTTTTCTGAACTGAAATTTAAAGTGTCTTTTTTTTTTTTTTTTATAATTTAACTTTCCCAACATTTAGGCATCATTTCATGAAGATATACATGTTTATTTGTGGTGCAGGTTAATAGTCAATAGGTAACTAATACTAATACTCTACCATTAGCTGCATCGTCTCTGTTCAAAGCCATCAGGGAATCACTTAGGGCTGGAATCAAGGCAAATTGGTTTACAATTTAAAATAGCAGAGATTTGCATTCTTAAAAAATGTTAGCTTCACAATAATGCTTGAAAATAACAAAAGCTATGAGCTATAACTGGATTAGTTCTGGTGCTGCTTTGCATTTAAAATAAAAAATGTAATGTTGTAGTCATCATTCAAGTCTTAAAAAACAAGTACAAACCAAGTACTGGGATGATGTTGGCTAAAGTACATCATTATCAGCAAAATGAAGAAAAAAGCTTAAGAACTGAAAAAAATACTGTTTTTTAAAAACGTTGGTCGACAAATGGAGCATAGCTAAAAAAACAAACAATAAAAGCCAATGCCCATATAAGGTTTGAAATGCAATTTACAAAAGTATTTTCTTGTTTTACAGGTAATTAGATCAGCAAATAAACTCTTATCACTTAAAAGAAGTGCAGTCTGGATAGATTTTAAGTTTTAGTGTACAGTACTGTGTGAAGATTTAAAACCAAAGTTTTATAATATTTTGCTTCCAAGAAGCCAGGCTGTCTTCTGATTTATTTAAGGGTCATGATCAATAGGTACTCAGGCTTTCTGATAGTCTTTTTTTTTCTTATTGTTGATTTTTCACTCATTTTCTGTCAAATACTTCTGTTTCTCACCATATTGTTTGTTAGAAAAATAAGAAAAGTGGACAAAAGAAATAGGATATAAAATCCAGCTCTAGTATGTTTTTAAAATTTATTTTATTTGGTGGAAACTGGTGTCCGTGTGACAGACTGTTGGAAAAAAAAGAACCCAGAATTGATTTCAAATAAAATATTTGAATATATTTTGTGCCAATAGAGCATTATTTTTTCATCCCTCGAGTTCATTATCTTAGTGACTTAATTTAAAAACCTTAACTCTAAAAATGAACTGAAATTAAAATTAAGTTTAAAAAACAAGCCAATGTCCAAATATGAAAAGACCTTCAAAAAGCCTGACGAATTACAGATTAAAACACCATTAAAATGTTCTTGCAAGCAAAATGAAATGAGGTACATCTAAATAGTTTTGCATAGTACTGTAACTAAACAGATCTTCAAACATGTGCATGATCATGTTTTTGAGTAGAGTAAGAAATAAGTGAATGATTAAAGCAAGTCTGAAGGATCCTCTTTACTAAGACTGCGTTATATCCTCTGCTATATTCTTGAGATGTTATGTAAAAAATCTGAAGAAAAAAGTGGAAAAACCCTAAAAATCATAAAATGACCTCCTTGAATTTTTATGAAAATCCAAGTCACTTTCATTAAAAATGAGAAATACAGCTATGAATTTGTGGCCTTGGCAGAGGAGCTCATGTTCCGAATAAATAACAAACTTTACATATAATTCAAACAACTTAAATCAACTAAAACATCACACTGGAAAACAAATATTCAAGATAAAGCATGCAAGTTTGAGTTGTATATTTATTTCACACGAACGTGTTGCCATCAAAATTTGCATTTCCATTAAATAAAGGTCCATTTAATGGGACCAAATTATTTCTCTTTTTTAAAAGCAGGACATGTAAATGTGATAATAAAGGTAGTACCCTTGAATTACATTACATCAATACATTCATAGTGCCAATAGGACATATTTTCAAATTTTTTCAAATTGTATCCGCTACTGTAGTCTGAACCTTGTATAACCAAGAGGAAAACATGCTTTAAAATGACAACATGCTTGAAATTAAAGCTATCAAAAGCCATTTGATGGAAAGAGCATCCTACAATATACTTAGAACTGAAAGACTGTCAAGTGACATGCAATAGAATGCAGAGAGAAACTCAATTTCAAGTCTACAAGACAAAGAAAAATGAACAAAAGGAATGCATGCACACCACATCTTAACATACTAACCAAACCGCTTAGTGACACCAAGAAATAAAAAGAACACATTCAACAAAAGTTTGTTAAAACAAACACACTCACAAATCAACATGAGCATGCAGACACATGAGTAAAGCTAGAGATAATCAATAATTATATTACATGCAAGCAGTGCAAACTCTTATTTATAAAATATTAAAAATGAAATTAGTGGAGTTATGAAAAGTTTGTTTTTTTTACCTTCACTATCTGACATTGTGCCCTGAAGATCATCCAGCAATGCATAACCCCTACCCCTGGTTGGCTCTTCCCTTATATGCTGCTGCTGCTGTGAATCCTGCAAGGACAGGCAAGAACCAAACTGGTCCCTTGAATCAGCTGAGATAGGAGGCAGAGGCCCAGCTGATGCACGGGCCATGCCCATGGGCTGCCCGACCGGACTCAAGGGACTTTCTTCCTCCGAGTTCTGAGCCACAATAGGGATTCGTCCACGGCCGCTTTGCACGATAGGAAGGCTAGTGGGTTTGGTGCGACCAGAGGGGGTTTGAAAACTTGAACCATCTCCAGATGCTTCTCCATCTCCTTTAAGCCTCAGTGAAGAACTTGAAATGTCCCTTTTGATAGATAAGTCTAGGCCATAGCAAGAAGTGGGTCGTGATGATGGTCTTGAACGACTACCACTAGGATAGGCCGAGTCCAAACCCAAGCTCTGGCCCAGATTTAGTGATCCAGCCAAGTTAGCCCCCAAGGTGGACCCAAGGTACTTTTGTTGCTCTGCGATATTCTTACGAAGACCAAAGGTAATTTCATCCTGCATGAGCCGACTTGATCTTGGAGATGCACTGGTAGAGCCTAGATAGCTGGTATAATCCGTTTCCAAACCTCGACTGTCTGAAATAGAGGAATACTTGGAAGAGATTTTAGGATCTAGTAGTGGAGTTTTGTGTTTTTGATACAACACGGATGCTGGGAGTTGTTTAGCTGCTTGTTTCTCCAGGGTAAGTCGACTGATGCTGTACTTGTCGGACTTGGGATACTGTCTTTGAGAGTAACTTGAGATACCAGAGCTGGGAGTATAGTAGTGTTGAGAGAGACCTGTCAGTTGTTCTAAGTTTTCTGTTCCACCCGTACTTCTTCTAAACTCTTGCTTGAGCTGCTGCTTCAGAAGTTTCAGCTCATAAGGTTCCTCCATTGTATCCTCTTCATCAGGGGTTTTTCCAAAAGTGTGGAGTCTGGAGGAAGACCCCAGATATTCAGTAGACCCAAGATCTGCAGCACTTCTACGCAACAGCTTCTCTGCCTTTGCCAGTTCCCTCTCAGCCAGACTATATGATGAAGACAGTCCTGTAGAAGTCTTGGCAAGTTCTGCAGCATCCTCCAGCAGCATGTAACTCCGAGGTGTATGATGATCTACATCTGTGTAATAGGAATCTGAGACCGTTGACATTGGGCTACCTGCCATACTTCCCACCTCCAGAGCTCTTAGGTCAAGATGGTTACCATATTTGTCATACTTGACACCAAGGTAAGCTGATGATGTGGGATCAGGTTGACGGCTAATGACATCATATTTAGTTGCATCAAGTTCTGAGAGGAGGGCTGCTTGTCTGGCAGCTTTTTGCTGTAACAAAAGCATCTGGTGGTAACTCTGCTGCTGGGAGGTAGTAAGTGAAGGAACAGATGAGTAGATAGAATGGGATTGGTAGGATTGTGGTGTCTGATAAATTGACTGCTGGTACTGGCTTTGAGGATATTGATACTGAGAGTATTTTCCATACTCATGCTTGGTTTGAGGTGGGACAAAGTCATCAAGTTCTGAGTGAGGAGCTGTTCTTGGACGTTCCAGACCAACACCATCAATCTCCTCATCATCATCACCACCTTCACGGACACCCCTTGTCTCTCGAATGTTACTAACTTCACTGTCTGACATGTAATCTCTATCCTCCGCAACACTCTGTAGGTAGGCCCTTTCTCGTTTCTCTCTCTCTTTTAGAAGGGCATCTTTTCTGCGATTAATTCCCATTTCTAGGTATCTAAGTTTAGCATCGATCTCTTTCTCTTCTTCATCCAATTCTGCTTGTCTTTTACGGAGCTTTGAAGACTCCCGCTCCACCAGGTCTAGCTCACGATCAATGTCTTGTAGGATCTTGGCACGTGCCATGTTGGAATTGCGACACATTCTTCTGCGGGCAGAACCAGTACTGTATGCTGTCTGGCCAGTAGTTGTTGACTCTTCTTCAGAGGGTGGATTGGGAAGAGTTCTCTTCACTTTCTTTTGAGTGCCCGTTGGTGTTCCTCCTGAGCCTTTCCCCTGTAGGGAAAAGAAATGTAAAACTGTTTAAATTTTAGCCAATATATATTTTACAACCTTTTTGTATTGACAGAAATGTTTCCAACTTTAACTTTTATTTGTGCCTAGTTCATAGTAAAAAAAGGGAGATAATTTGTCAGTCTACCTTTCTTACATGTATGTTACTTTAAAGGTAAACATAATAATACTTACAGCATGGCCATCGCCATATTGGGTGCCTGAGGATGCCCTCTCCTCTCCTGTTGGACTCATGGACTTGGGGTCAGACAAAGATCGCTGAATGGTTTTGAGCCCTCTGGGACTTGCTGGAGAGACTTTTGATGGGTCTATACTTTCCCTCAGCTTTTGTGGGCTTGTGTCACCTAGTGACTTATCATAGGACACAAACTCAAGAGATTTGCTAGGCGATATACAGGGGGATATTGGAGAGTACAGCACTTTTGGGGATTTTGGAGGGGCTTGAAGAGAAGAATAATCTGGCTTGAGGTTAGGAGACTGGGCAATTTCTAAGGGCGTAGGACGTCTCTTAGGAGAGGTTCTTTCTGAGTCAGACAACTCCATTCTGGTGTCCATTCGAATATTTCCTTCTTTGTCAGTTTGGATTGAAATTTCAGTATGGGCTTGAAGAGACACCTCTGAATGCCTGCCCCTATCACCCCTGGAGGTGCGTGGACGGCTTTGACGGCTTTTGTTTTGAGCCTCCCATTCCTCTTGATCCTCATCATCAGTCTGCACACAGCTATCAACACTCTTTTTAGCACTTCTCTTTTTTCTTCCTGCTGTGTAAGCTTTTGTAACTGCTTCATCTTCCTCATCTGTCTGGCACCCACTATCAGTGATTTTTCGAGAGAGTACAGTGCCATCAGGCCCCAAGACAACTGCCTCCTGCACGCCATGCCCTAGCATGTGCCTATCTGGATACATTTGACGAAGCTTTTGCTCTTCCAGTTGGATACGCAGCTGTTCTTGGAGTTTTTGTATTTGCTCAAGCTGCTGCTGCTGCTGAGCATAGGTTTCTTTTTGCATCATGAGATGGGCCTGTCGTTCTTCTTCTTGTTGCGTCAGTATGTGCTGCTTCATAGCTTGTAATTCTTCTAATTCTTTCTGTACCAGGAGCTGTTCTTGTTCCCGGAATCTCTGAATTTCATGCCGCTCCCATTCTAATTCCTCAGCCAGGCGTTGCTGCTTGAGTTTTTCCATTTCTAGCCTCTCGCGCTCTACCTGATATTGACCATCCCCAGGAACCATGGGTGAAGACAAAGCCTCCAAAGAAGCAGCTATTGCTTCCAGAGATGCATCAGTATAGGTGTCAAGGGATAAAGATGTTGTAGAGGCAGCATCAATACCAGTAGTATCCCGTCTTGAGATCTCCAGATTGAGAGGTGTATCTCCTTGATCTCCTGTAGTAGTAGGGACAGTTGACAGAAAACTTTGGGACCGTGTAAGTGGCAAGTTCTGGAGATTAGACAGGGAAGGCATGGTGTCACTTGTGTGCATGCCTGCAAGAGCATTGTACGTTGTACTAAATATAGATCCAGGCTGGGTAGTAATGGCATATGTAGATGGTATTGGTGCTGCAACAGATGAATAGACCACTCCATTTGATGACCTCAAAACACTGGTTGTGCCAAAGAGTGTACTGGCAGCACTTGTAACACTGGTTTGGGAATGCGGTGGAATTGCCATTCCTGCATAACTCCCTTTCTTGGAGTAGTCAACAGCTTCACCTGTCAAAAATCAAGAATATATTTTCAGTCCATATATGGTTGACCCATTTGATATTGAAGCATGCCATGCCTTACAAAAATGAATGTGAACAAGACAAAAAAAATCCAAGACTGATGTGGAACAAGCAAAACAGGCACAGGAACATGCAAAAATCTTATGCTGAAAGAAAAAGTCAAAAGAAAAGTCCATGCAAATTAAATTAAAACAAATGAAAAAAAAAGCCACATTAACCATGAATAAGTGGAAGCAGTTCAAAGTGACGTTTAAGTGACAGGTCCGCAATGTCACTGCACTGACCTGCGTCTGATATCTTTGCTGAAGTGAGATCTACTGCACCATCTGTTGTAGTCATGAAATTATAGCTGTTTTTACTCTTGTATAAAAATAGGCCGGCTTCTGCTAGGTTGGTGTCAGACATTGATGGTTTAATTCCACCAAATCCTCTCATGCCAAAAGGTGTTCGGTCATACTGATAATGGTCATCACGATATCCAAAACGATCTTCAGGTAGGGGTGTGGTGGGCTGCTGGGTAGCACAACTTCCTGCAAATGGGAGCTTGTACACAACATCACAACAGACGGCTCTTTTCCCTGCTGTCAGATCCACTGGTTTGCCATCGTCTGTGATCACAGATGTGACCATATCTGTTGATGTAACATCAACTGACACCACAGTATTGAATGGTTTTGTTGTGCTGAGATCAACGGCTCCTGCCACTGTAGTTCTTCCTGTTGTTAATCCATTGGCAACACAGCTTGCAACAGAAGTGGGTCCAAAAGCAACTGGAGTGGTTTGGAAACTTCCTACAGTTGCGTTGGACCCAACTGAAAGATTAATTGGGATCTCTGTAGTAGCAAGAGTGGAGGGCTGGGAATCAATTGGACGATATACAATTTGTGAAACTGGTTCAAAAGTCTTGTTTTTTGTTAGCTGGAGGGGCACTGAGGATGCTTTGGACATGTCTAAATGATCACATTGCTGGATTGTGGCAGCACAGGTCACAATGGTGATGCTATCAGTCACTATAGAAACAGTGGATGATTCAGTGCTTAGGTTGACCACAGGTGATTGCACTGCACTGTTGTGACGACTGCTTTCACTTGCAAATGACAGATGTTTCGAATCTGGGCTAGTAGACAGATCAACACCATTCATGTTTGATTCTGAATCACCCTTCACAGTCCTAAGATCTACAACTTCAGAGGGTTGAGAGACCTGTTCATTCTGTAGTGGGATCGGAGACTTGGCTTTCTCCAGTGAGATTGGGACACCATTTGCCCTCGGAGCTGGTACTGGTGCTGGTGTTCTTTCATGAACAACAGAGACAGTGGTTCTTTGAACTTCTGTAGTCACCACCTGAGATATGAGGTTAGGCATAACAACAGGTTGCTGTGCTGACGCTGATACAGCCTCAATTATATGACAAGAACTGGACACATGTTTTTCTGGGCTACAAATCTCTTGGTTTTCAATAGATTCTGTGACGCGCGTGTATGCCAGAGGCACCCTGGTTGTTTGAGGATGAGTTGGGTGTGGATAGTGCTGTGGATATGATTGTGGTTGAGGCTGGGGTTGGTAATAACTCTCGGGCTGAGCTTGACGTGAAAGGGGCATCGGTCCAGGGCTAGAGGGAGCTTGAGTTGTGACACTGTCAACAGGAGAGCTAGGCTGGGATGGCAGTGTGATCACTACATATGTGTCACAAAGATTGCTGGCATATCTTGGAGAGGAAGGAGACTTTGGTGAAGGTTGAAATGTCTTTATCTCAGAAGAAGGGCTCAGATTAAGAACTGTGTCACTATGGCTAGTAGGAAGTACAGTGGGTCTTGATGCATGTGGGGCATGAGCAGGTGAAGGTGGTTGTGAACCAGGTTTTGGTGCAATTGGTGGCTTGGCACCATGTCCTGGTTTGTGGCTGTCCCCAATTCCAGAAGGAATGGCTGGCTTTGGAGGAACAGGAGGGGGAACATGAGGTTTGTATGTTGGAGTAACTGTTTGCCTTACAGGTGACCCCTGTGGTGTAGTCATAGTCACTGGCTCGGCTTTTTTCAGGGGAGCTGGAGCCTGAGGTGGAAGTGGAATTGGAGCTTTTCTGGGGAAAACTGTAGGTTTTGGTGGGGTGGGTGGAGGCAGGGGTGATGTAACAGGTTCTTCTGCTTGTTCCTGAGAGTTAGCCCTACGCAAAACATTCGGCTTAGGGGGGACTGGTGGTGCCGTTGACACTACACTGGGTATGCTAGGTGTGTACTGTGGGACTGTGGGCAAAGGTGACACACTAGCAATTACAGGGGCTGATGATCTTGTGAATGCACTTGATAAGTCTACAAGATCAACTTGGGATGTTATGTTTGTAGTGTGATTTGGCTGATCTGTTACAGGTGATGGAGATTCAGAAATCTCTTCCACAGGCCCAGTTTGCATTGCTGGTTTTATATCTGGTACTGCATCAGTCTCCTGCCCCTTTTTGACTGTAATCTCTTCATCAGAAGATAACTCTCCTGAAGAGCACTGTGTCACCTTTAGGTCTGGAATAGGGTGGAGAGCCTTTTTTGCTGCAGTTGTTTCAACTTCTGGTTCGAGCTGAGTTGGACTTGTCCCGGGAGTCAGAACTTTCTTCATTAGCTCTTCATAGGCAGATTCAGCATCCAACAATGGCTTTCCATCTTTGCCTAATGTTAATGGGCTGCTTTTGGATAAAATACTTTCAGCAGGTTGCAGCACAATTTCTGGATTTGGCGTTTCATGTTTTGGCTTTATTTTTTCATATTCCTGCTCCAGCTGCATGAACTCTTTTCTCTTCTTTATCATGTCTTCATAAACTTCATCAGGCGACCTTAGCTTTTTAGGCTGAGCAGGAACTGTCATTTTTTCTGGCTCTTCTAGATCAGACGTATTGTCAAAGGACGAATAGGCATAGTCTTCAATAAGCATACTTCCATAAGCAGACTCTTTTTCTGGTTGAATATCAATTGTGTCCATTGTTGGAGATTTGGCCCTTAACATTATTTCCTCGTATGCTTCATCAGCAGATTTGAGAGATTTTATCTGGGTTTTTTCGTTGTTTTGATTGTCTGTTGGCGAGTGGAGAGACACAGACGTGGGCAGCTGGTACGTTTTCTGGACTGCTGCAATCTTTGAAGCATGGATTTCAAACCCTTCAGGGTCTGATTCAATACTTGGGGAAAAATCAGAGCAGGACGACCGTCTGATCTCCTCCATTTCAGCTTCTTGCCTCTGTTCTTCAGTTGGTGAGGCATCTTCAATGGGTGAAAGGTTGCTTGGTGGTGTCTTTGGATGTTCTCGCCTCCTCTGGGCACGAATCTCTTCTTTGTCTTTCTTAGATTTTTTTCCTGAGCCCTTCTGTTTCTCTTGCTCCCTGAGAAGTTCTTCCTCCTCCCGCAGTTCTTCTTCCTCAGAGGAGTCTTCAATAGTTGGCAGCATTTGACCAGTCTGCCTGTGTTTGGCTTTTCTGTGCTGCTTTCCCTCCCCAGTACGCATATGGCTTGGACTGCTGTCACTGTCTTCATCCAGTGATGAGAGCGATGTTGGGGATGTTCCTGGAGTGAAGCTAGATGCATGCAGACTAGATGACCCATCACCTTTGGACCGATCATCTGGAGAGTCTGTTAGGCTTTCCATTTCAGCCTCTCCATCTGCACTGGGTATACACATAGGGCTACTGGTTGCATTCAGCTCCATAGTTTGGAATTTTCGAACTGCAGTACCGCTTTGATGTTCCTCTTGTTTTTGTTCTTCTTTTTGATCAGTATGAGGTTTATCCAGCGTGTCTGCAAGATCTTTATCGTCATCTTCTGGGCTTATGGTGGTTTTCTTTGTGAGCCGTCTAGCTTTTCCTGACGAGCTCTTCCCTGTCTCTGTTTTCTTTTGTTCCATTTGTTTCTTCTCTTCCTCTCTGATTTTTCGCCTGACTAGGTTTTCCTCATCAGATGGGGAGGCATCCTCATTCTCACTCATTTCTATGATCTGTTTTCTGATAAAGTCCTCATCTTCTCCCGACATTGGGCTCTCTTTCCCAAAGCTTTCACTACTATCATCCAATGAATCTGCCTTGATATCCATTGGGACAAGGAGCTTTTTCTTTGCGGTACCATTGACATTCTTCTCCAGAAGTTCTTTATCTTCTTCTGAACTTGGAGAATCAGGTGAGAGAGGGAGAACTTCTAATTTACGCCTGGTCTTTAGGGTATCTGTTTGTTTTTCCTCCGGTGCGCTCTCTGGGGCTTCAAGAATGGGAAGGACGGAGCTTTCTAGTTTTGCCATGTCTGAGGGGCTAGTGGGACTGCCCTCTTTGGCTTTCACTTCTTTTATTTCAGGCTCCTTCAAGGTCTCCATTGTTTCAATCTGATGGATTGAGAAAAAGACATTGTTCTGTTAATTTTTGCAATGATTAACAGTTTTCATTTATCTCAATTTATACCTTATATCCATTTAAAATTGCACAAATAATGCAAAAAGGATATAATCTACTGCTACATTTGCTAAATACTACAATCACCTCAGAGACTGCATCTTCACTGTGCTTTTCCAGAAGCTTAACTTTAACCTCCATTTTCTTCTCCATGTTTTCCTCCCTTGAGCCTTCATCCTGCTCACAAACTACAGACTGGATTCCAGGTTCTCCTACAGGGACTGAAGGTACCACTACATGTGCACGCTCTGATACTTCACCCTGCTTTGATGCTGTGCTTACTCCTACATCAAACACTATACTGCCATCTTTCTCACTCTGTGCACTTGCCTCGGATATTGAAACACTTTCCTGGATGTTGCCAACAGCAGGCTCTGACTCATCCTCTTTCCTGTCATTTTCTGCTTCCCTTTCCTTGAATGACAGCTCAAGATTTTTCGGAGACTCGTTTTGATTTTCAGCAGCACTGCTCGTCCTTTGTGAGCCTGCCTCCGTCTCCCCCTGAGAGTGTTTCTCCTCACAGGATTTATCTCTGAATGTTGCCTCGCTAAGAGGAGCTGAGGTTGAAACAGTTTCTACAGTTTTCACTGGCACATCAGCGTTGACCTTTTCCTGCTCTCTAGGTTTGAGAGGTGGTGGATCAGAGATGACCTCTGCTCTGTCAGACATTTCATCCACCGTTAATACAGGATCGTCATCTTTTTGTTTCTCATTTTCATGCGATCCAGCCTCTGCTTGGGCCACAGATTTCTCTTTTTCCTCTGATTTTCCTGATAATATTTCAACAAGTTCACTCTTTGTTTCTGGGGGTATCTCTTTATTTATCTGGACTGCTTCTTTTGAGCTTTCTTCAGCTGGCTCCATTGACTTGAATTCATTTTTCTCCACTGAAGGACATGTGTTTTCTGTTTCTGTAAAAGTTACAGAGTCTGCTTTAACACCACTCTCTTCAACACTTGCTTTCTCAACCATTTTCTCAACTCCCTCATCTTCTAAGGCCCTTTCCTCATCAGCTTTTGCCTGAGTTCCTACTTCACCCACATTTGTTTTAGGCTCATCTATTGTTTCTTTATCTGCTCCCTCAGGTATTCTCTCCTTAGCCATTTCCTCATGATCAATCGTTTTTAAGGAATCTGTATTATTAACATCCTCTTCATGTGATTTCCCCAAACCTTCAGATTCTCCCTCTAATGAAGCCATAAAATGCGAGGTCTCTATGACAACATTTGCCTGGGGAACTGCGTCTGAATTTGGGATAAAAAGCTCTTTTGCAAAGGCAGTTTCTGCACAATTGTCTGGTTTGGATTGTAATTCTTGCTCTGCCTCGTCATATTTACGGACATCACTTTTGTCACCAGTGCAAAATGAAGGTGGTTCTTTATTAGGTTGGATCTCTGCAGCATTACCTGATGCAACACTGTCTGCAACAGGTTTGTTGTTGATGTCTGGTTGATTGACATCTAATGCACAGTCTACTAGAGCGGATGCAGTTTGCTCTGCAGGCATGACTTTAGGGTTGTCTGTTTGGGGTGTCTCAGTTGAAACCTCTACTAACTTCTCCTCGGCTAAAGCTGCAGCTAAAGAATCTGGATGAACAAGAGGTACTTCCTGTGTGTTTACCTCAGGTATCAATGGCTCACCTGAATTTCCTGTCATTTCTGGAGGCTTTTCTGAAGCTGGCTCTACTTTTTCTTGATCAGCTGGGGAAGCTGCACTCTCACTTTGAATGATCTCAAGATCTGACTTAGTTTCTACCTCAACAGAAGCTGCTGCCTTGTCTAAACCTGCAGTAGTCAGCAGGTTGTGTATATCACCTTCCACAGAGGAGGACACATTCTCTGTCTTCATCTCGGAGCTACTCTGGTGTTGCTCAACATTTGGGATTTCATTAACAGTTGACTTCTGACTGAATTGGTCAGAATAAGCTGGCTCTGTGTTGGGGTGAGGATGGTCCTCTGCTGTTTTCTCTGAACTGTGCAGTTGGTGCTCAGCTGGTGGGATTTCTTTTAGACTCTCAGGCAAATTTAGACATTTTTCAGGTTGAGTCACATCCTCAGACACAGATTCATCTAATAATTGTGGTGTTTCCTGTGAGTCATGCTCAAGAGGAGGAGAAATGTGTTCAGGTGACATTGGTGTGCTGTCATGTGTGGTTGTGGGTGCTACCTTGGGCTCGGGAGCTGGTGGGAGAGGATCTACTGCTCCTGTTACAGGTTTGCTATCTACAGGAGCAGGAGGGGAGGAGGGGGTGGACTGAGGAGCAGGTGGTTGTTTCTTTGGAGAAGCCATGGACGGTGGTATGTCTCCCAGCTGGCCTGACGTGACTTTTTGAGACTGACAGTTGAGGCAAAGCCATTCTTTCTGTAAGGAAAAGAGAGAGTAGTTACACACACTGCTATACTGTAAGACGCTTGAATTAACAGTACTGTGATATCAGTTAAGGACTTACATAAAAAATATTTCTAAAAATGCATTTTCTTAATGTATTCACTTTGACAACTCAAGCTATGACGACATATCTGGTTATTTCAGGGGAAGCTTTCGCATCAGCGGGACTCAAGAGATCGCTGCATTCATAATGCATGATAATGGGACAGAGGTTTACCAGCACACTTCAGAAGAGGCTGTGCAGACATTTCATGTGGCAAAACATAGAAACTGCTTCTACGTATGACTATCATGCATATGTCTATGCAAACCATAAACATACAGATATGTTTTAGAATGTGCACACGCAAAAACTGACTCAACAAAACCCACTTCCTGCATTCTAAAAATGGACTTCCCAGGAGACTCTGCTCTCCAATTCCAACTAAAAGCTTTATTTACTAATATTTTCATTCTTATTTATTCTTTGCATAAAAGAAATGGCCAGAGCGTCCTTGCTAAACACCCCTGGGATGCATTATAGTGAAATCTTTCATGTCACAACTATCATCATTACCGTATGTTCCCATGCATGCCTGGAAACGGTACGCCAGATATAAATATCCTCTGTGAACCGAACGTCCTCCTGTGCGCAATAATTCAATAGCTTGAGCTATTATTAGGGTTTAACATCTCATGTTTGTTTTTCTTAAGTGGGGAAAAAGACCACAAATCAATATTTTATCATCAGAAAGCATAAAAATGCAGCAAACACACCAAACCGAGTGTGAAGACATGAATGCAAATTCCATCCAAACAAACAAAAATAAACATCAGTTCACATTTCATCTCATTCTTATAACACCATGCATTTTTTTTTTTTACAGCAGAGTTAAGGGTGAAGTGAGGTTTGGCGGGGTTTCATTCAGCCCCTTTTCCATCCATCCATCCATTTTCTGTAGCCGCTTATTCCTCCACAGAGGGTCGCGGGGGAGCTGGTGCCTATCTCCAGCGGTCAAGGGGCGAGAGGCGGGGGACACCCTGGACGGGTCGCCAGCCCATCGCAGGGCCACACAGAGACGAACGAGACAAACAACCACACACCCACTCACACCTAAGGACAATTTACCAGCCCAATTAGCCTGACAGTCATGTCTTTGGACTGTGGGAGGAAACCGGAGTACCCGGAGAAAACCCACGCATGCATGGGGAGAACATGCAAACTCCACGCAGAGAGGCCGCAGAGCCGGGACGCGAACCCACGACCTCCTTGCTGCGAGGCAACAGTGCTAACCAACTGCGCCACCATGCAGCCCAGCCCCTTTTCAAGCACATAAAAAGCAGAAAATACAGCGAGACAGGAGGGAAGTGGAAGATGGTGACAGAAGGAGCTCAGTCTGATTTAATAAGGCATGAACTTCCATGTTTCAGTCAGGAGAATGCTCCTGTTTTAGAAATAATGACAGGAAATCTCAGAATTTGCAATAAAAAGAGGAAAAAATAATGTTGGAATCAGAACAAGAGTACGCCGGAGTGTGTGTGACTCTGGAACTGAACTGGGAGTTTCTTCAACTTAAATTCAACACAGGTGTTGAAAGACAGAGAGAGATGGCTGCTGATAGGAAAAGCTGAAAACTCACTCAGACTCGGAGCTACTTCAGAGTCTGTCGTCGCTGACCTTATCGAGAAATCGCAAGGGGCAGGCTTTTACTGCCCCTTCAGATACGCTCAATCAATGCACTTCTTCTGGCTGCAGAGAACTGAAGCAGCAGTGACAAAACATGTGACTTAACTTTGCATTGCAGCCAAGTCAAGCTTGTGTTTAACTGACCAGGCAGCCTGGTTCAAAGCAACGGGAAAAAAGTCATGCAAGCTGACATGCATTGACTTCAAAAGCAATATAATCAGTACGGAAAATGCTTCCTTTGGTGCAAAGTTCTTTACAAACATTTTATAAGCACAGAAAGCAAAAAAGTATTTACTCTTATGTCTTGCTGTGTGGTGCTTATACTTATTTCTGCAGTCTGTGATGGCTTCTGCAACATGGATGATATGTACAGTGCAGACAGGAATGTCACTCACTCTTGTAACCATGGAGACCCTCACCAAAAAGCTGACACACACAGACACCACTGAAATGAATTTGCATCAGATTCTGAGCAAACGCCCCTAAATGTTCCATCTCAGAGCTGCTCTAAGGTCAAAAAGAGAAAGAAACTCTGACAACAGCTTAAAATGACTCTGGTATTAAGATGAGATGAACCTCAAGGGAACATTTCCCTCTGGAATTTGAGGTGTTGAAGGTGGAAGCAGCTCTTTATTTAAGATGAGAGATTCTATGTGGGATTTGTTCATCTAAATTTAAACAAGGTGTGATGATGATGATGATGGTGAGAGAGGCAACAGGACAGCAGGAGGTTGAGGGAGGTGCAGAGAAATACGTAGACGAGAAGCAAGGAGAGAAACAGACAAAAACTAGAAGCAGGAGAAGGAAAGGAGCATTGTTTTCTGAGATACAAGTAGCTTTGGAGCTTAACCGGCAATGAAAAACAGCTCAATACCAAACACACACAAAAATATTTGACTCAACATAACGTAAATAGTATGCTTTATAATTTTTTCAATAAATGTATTGGAAAAATACCCAAATCTTAAAAGGATTTTATAAAAATAATACACGCTAGAAATCTGAATCCTGCTGCATCGAATCAAATGTTCCGTCTCAAAGCTTTTGATCAAATTAAAAGCGTAAAAGTCGCTGCCCTTCTTCTCATTGACGCCCAGCCAACTTCATTATAAAGCACCAGACTGCAAGTGGAACATTACAGCATCAGCTCCTCTGCAGGCCAAAAAAGATCTTTGTCCTAATAAATGTTTTAGTCTTGTAGATGTTAAATCCAGTGTGCTTTTTTAAATATTGATCTAATTTTTATTTCAACAGGGAAACAATTTTTTACATGAGCCCAAAATTCTGTTTGGGTTCTTAAAACCAGAATGGGTGCATTTTTTTATTATGCATTTTTAATAAGTAGCTACAATAAGCTGCCTTTTTACTCTAAAAAATAACTGATAAAAGCACAACTTCAATCAAAAGGTAATGAAAAATCTCCCTACTGCTACACTAACATAAGCAGAACCTCCTCAAGCTTTTTCTTCCAAACACCAACAAGCTGATCACCTGAAATTCTTTGCGATTTTTTTTTTGCCTCAGATGTTTCCACCTGACTGAGGATTCTGCCAATAGATGCTGCTGATGTGACTCAGGGTATGAGGCACGAGAGCTGAGACAAATCACAACAGTCAGGTTGTCATGGTCTGCAGTTCTTACAGCTGCATAAGGTGATACCCGTATCTTTTGTGACACCGCACGCCCCCTCCTCCTCCTCCTCGTCCATCCTCGATTTGACTCTCATTTCTGTCACAGTAGTTTCTTGTCTCCTCCCTCTTCTGTTTCTGGCCTGTCTGACCTCATTCCATCGAAATCCCATTTTTATCTGGTTTTTTTTTTTACATTTCCTGCTTTTTTACAATAACACAAATCCTAATCTTTTTAGGAAGTGCCTCTGAGCTGCATTTACTTTCCAATTTTTCAATTAACTGCCACCATTTAAAATGTCCAAATGACAGCAGGATGTAAAAATGGCTTATTTTATGTGCATAAAATAGATTTTCTGGGTTGCATCTCAATCCAAGCTGTGCTGCTGGACTCGATGAAAATCAACTGGATGCATTTTAAAAAGATAAAAAATAAAGCCTGTATGTGATGAAAGGCAAAAGAGAGAGCAGCAGCAGTCAGGATGTAACAGCCTGTACTAACAAGATGAGGCCTGTGCCAGAATGTGTGTGTTTTCAAGTGCCTGTGAGTTTCCGCCTGCCTGTCCTCTGTCCTCCGTCTGACAGGGGCTCAGTGCTGGCACGCTAGATGTCTTGGCTTCTTTCCCCACCTTGTTGGCACAAGGTTGTCGGTGGCTAAAACGTGTCTCTTGCTAAGAGTGTTAAAATTAGTAAATTAGAAAGGGGATGATTAAAGATCATTCAGAAGTGAAGCTGCACAAAAACGCCCCAAAACAGCTAATCTGGATCACAATAATTAGCTGTGGTAAACCACTCCTAGCTTGAAAAAGATCCTGGAAAACAAGAAAAGTGAACCAAGGAGACATGATGAGGAAATATTCAGAATTGCAAGCATTTATATTGCCAAATTAATCAAAATAAAACAAAAATATCACATAAAAATCCTTGAAGCTCTAAAAATATCCTCATTTCAAGCTAACATAGCCATGTGGTGACTCCGTGGGTGGCTTCATGTCACAGAATGACCACAAGGAGGACAAAAATATGAAAGAGGAAACAAAAAAGAGCCTCTAAGAGGAGGGAGGGGGCTGCCCTGTGGTCCCTTGTGTTCTCCCCTCTCCCCCGTTTGTGGCTCTCTTTTGTGGCTGTTACTATTTTTATACACTTCAGGCTTCTGAGCTGTGAGGGAAGTCAAGTGTACGAAGCAGATGCAGTTAAACATGTAGGTTTCAAAATAAAGTAGGCAGCAGATTTATCTGATGGCCAGGTTTACGTGGAAAAAACACGATGCAAAGAGAGGAGGTTGAATGCAAAATGCAGAGTAAACCTTTACTGTTCACAGATACTGAAGTCTCAGCATGTCTATGAGTGAAAGTAGGCTTTATCTCCCGGTGCAGACTCACAACAAGTGTGGAAACAACAACAGAATAACAATGAGAAAGAAGGGCAGTGGATTCACCACGCTAGTTAGCCTGTATGCTAATGTAGCAGGCCTCAGATGGGAACATTTTAAAAAGAGAAAGACAAAAATACATGTTTAACCACATTAAAAACAACTAAAGTTATAATGTGCACTGTGAATATAGCCTATTCACTATTTAAAAGATAAAACCCCTCAATATGCATTGGTTTAGCTTAGGCCAATGCAGCGTTAGCAACTACTAGCAAAGCTCAACACTTTAAAAACAAGGAAACTAATGCAGAATTTTATAAAGTTTGTTATATATCTTTTGGTCTGGTCTATGCAAATAGGTCTACAGAGATAATTAAAGGCATAGTTCACATTTTTTCAAGTGTTTTTATAAAAAGGGTATAATATCTTACCTGCGCTGAAGCACTTTAGTGTGCAGCTAATGGCTAATCTGTGCGGTTACTATAAACAATTTTTTTTAAAAGAAAAAACTATACTCAAAAACCATTGTTTATAGAGTTTCACAGCATCCTAAATTTAGCAATAAATTGCTGTTTATACAGACTTTTGTGGTTTGCAGCAGAAATGAGTGAAATGGAATTTCACAATAATTCTGCTGAAATAACCATGAAATGTAAAATTTATAGCAATGGATAGGTTATAAAAATCATATAAATAAACTGCTATGAATATTTTGAGCTTGTAATGGTTGTAAGACACTGCACCGTCTGACCAGAACTAAATCTCTAAGGTCCCTCAAAGAACCAACTTAAAGTGTAATTTTCTCCATTTTTAGGGTTTTTGAATGCTTTACAGGATTTATTTTTGACACTACAACTCTAACATGTTGCACTTTCTTTTCGGGGCTCATACATTTGGACATAACTCAAAAACTGCGTCACGACAAGGCGCTGATAATACCTCTTGTTTATTCACCAACAAAACACTTTATTCCAAGAGTGCTGTTTGAATTTGGAGGCTGTCACTATTACGTACATAATTTGCTGCAAACGGCTAAGATACCATTATGGTTCCCAGTTATTTTTTTGAAAGTAATATACAAGACTTGTGGTACATTAAAACTTCCACTTGCTATAGAGTGGAGCTCAAGTAAAAGCACCTAATAAGTTAACTTCTAATCAAATACTGACACATATATATATTTTGTTTAAAAGCTAAAACTTTCAGACAGCTTTATGTAAAGCATTAGGGAAAAACACCCTAAATATAGCTGTATATTCAGTTTGTTGCTGGTGGTATGAGATGAACTGCTCTAGTTCTTTGATTTGTGCTCGTTAGCAAAGCGGTGCCTCTCCCATCTTATGTAAGACTTCTCCGACAAGCACTCTCATTACTGAAAAGGCCAAGATGACATGGAGCTCCAGCTACAGAAACACTGCTGAGCACCACCAGACATACTTTTACAGACTTCCCCTACATCAAAGAGAACGACGGGGAGGAAAATACAGGATAGGACAACCGAGGGATAATCTGACAAAAGGCAATACTGGGTTTTAAATTAAAAAATAAATAAACTGCTACTATTAGTAGAAAAGAAGGGATTGTAAATATATTGATGTGAGATGTCCCAACTTCTTGTTGCCCTTCCTAAACACATGTATTTATGTCTCCACACACTCACAACTTTATTTCACCCATAAAAAGTTTCTCCAACGAGTCACACACCTACAGCTGGTGAGCTCATGTCAACCTGCCCATTCACAAGTCTACAGTTCTGCAAGAAAACAATGCCGTCAAGCACCCTCACTCTCCCGTCTCTGCTAACACACACATACCCTCACATGCGTCAGAAATGAACCTTTGCTGACAGCTGACAAGATGACAGCGAGTGACACAGAGCTGAGGCGGTCTACGTAGTGGGGGGAGATGACTCAACCAAGGTGTTGTGTGCAGAATATTCCAGACTCTTGTTCTATTTAGTTTTCTAATTATTTTTACTGAAATCTTTATCTGATGGAATGTTGTAAAAAAATGCAGGTTGATTTATATTATCTGCTGATGATTCTAGATTCAAATATGTTGATGAAATGTTTAACCTAGATCCAATTACAGCATCACTGCCTTGGCTGTCCATCTCTCCTTCGTAATCACATCTTCATTTCTCCACGCTTGGTCGCAATTACTTGATTCAACTATTTAGCATCTTGGCAAACAGCTGTGATTAGGTAATCGCAGTAAGACAAGGATTTAACTTGCATAGAAATGCCTAAACAGAGAAAAGGGTGACATAAATTGCTATTTGATGACTAATGTGTTGATCGTTCTTTTGCCCTCAATTTTGCATCCAGTTATTTTTCTGCAGATCTGCAACTGTTCTGGTCACTGGAGCTGACCAATCAGAGCGGATTAGATTTTTCACGAGGGGTATGCCAAATCAGAATCCCTTTATTTGTCATTTTAAAATGAAATTCTGTTTCAGTACAGCCTTACCAAGGTCAGACATACAGCACATGAAAAACACATAACAGGTGTGGTTGACTGTGGGCAAGCAGCCAGCTTAGTAGGGCGCCCCCTTTATGCAGATGAAAGGATAACAGGGAGGGGGGATGAGGGAGGAAAAACAGGCCCCCCAGCTCTGCACCTGGGAGCATAATTAAATATATGAAGCAAACTGAGCTCTTTCCTAAAATTTAGAAGGTTTTAACCAGAATCTGGGAATAAATTTAGTTTAAATGGTAACACTTTTGACCAGAAAAAAAAAGAAAGAAAAAAGCTAATGTTGCTAAATTTACCATCAGCCTTGCAACACATACTTTATGATAGGAAAAGCTGAAATGTTGTTGGGTGGTGAAGCCACGATTGCTCATTTACAGGTGATTACTGGTGTTTTTGGAGCTAAAGACTGTGGAGCCAAAAGTCCCGCCCCCTCACCCCTACAGGACTGTTGTCTATTTTAAGCATCAAACAACTAATTGTAGCCAAACAGGTGGTGGTGGTGGTGGTGGTGGTGGTGGTGGGGGATGTTGTTTGAATTTGCAACAGCAAGGTAAGAACTAGATCAATCAACAAGAACTAACATCTAAAAAGTTTTTGAAGTTTATTTTAAAATTTCTTAACAACATGCAGGGGTGGGACTTAAAAATTGTACTGGAACCAACCACTAGGAGGTTTGTGTTGCTCAACTTTTAGAGAAAGCAGTAAGTGACTTAAAAACTTTACAGATTGCACTTTGAATGATCTCAAATGCATCACATTTTATGAGTGACCAGCTAATACAAAAACAACTTTGTCGAATTATTTTGTCTTTTCAAAATAAAATCTGATTTTCAAGAAAACCATTTGGCAGCCTTGGTCAAAAGAATCCAGAGGTTCATCACCAGCTTAATTCCACTTGCTGTTACAAACAGTTCCCAAGAGAGCCAGAAATAGCCAACAGCTTACTAAACACATAAATAAACCACCAGCTAGGAAGGCAGGTTTACACGTGAAGCTGGTTAAATTAAGAAACACGTGATTGGTTCTTTGAAAATCCTGACCATTCCAGGAGAAAACCACCAAACATCCTTTTTGTTAAATTACATACAGTAAATGGAGCTTATTATTTAGAAGAAAATGACGTTAATGCAGCCCAAGATAGATGATGACTATACCCCTCACAGAACAGTGGAAGTAACAAATGTGAATGCTTCTTGCAGCATGCTGAGAATCCGTGCAGCCACAAGCCGTTTTGGGACTCTTCCCACAATAAACCATACTGATAAAACACCACAAATCACCATCTGCTCTGTGGAAGTCAAAATACAGCTTCCTCATTAAGACACCACACTGTGGAGACGTCAGTCCCCACCCCACAGGGGACAGGCAAACCACAAATATCTGGTTTCTACTATGAATGGACCTTTATGCGTCTATTTATATGTAATGAGATGCATAGATTACTGGAATATGCAGCGTGTTTAAAGCACAGGAGGCAGTTGGGATGTAAAGGACTGCCATGACAATGGGGTGTCTTACCTCTCCTAAATGTGGATTAGGATTGAATCCACAAAGATTGCACACTTCCTTCTTGCAATCAGTGCACAAGCTGTAGTTGGGCGTGTCTGCTGACCCGGTATTCAGCTCCGAGCTACAGAGAGGGCAGTTCTTCTTGGGTGCTGAAGCTGGAGCTGGAGCTTGAACTGGTTCAGCAGCAGGGGTTTTCTCTTCCTGCTCCACAGAGCTGTGTTTGGGAGGTTTCTTGGAACTAGCGGGTGGGGTGTCAGGAGCAGAGTCTGAANGACAGTCCGGGGGAGACCCCGGGGCAGAGAATGGAGAGTCAGGTGGTGATCCAGGTGGAGACTCTGGTTCTTTAACTTCCTCTCCAGAGACGAGGTTGGTGGCTGAGCTCAGCAGAGATGATCCAAAACTGAACATTTGAGAAGCAGCAGCGGGAGACTTTGCCGACTCCGTCAGCCCTCCAAAACCTCCAAACAGCTTCCCAGTTACTGACTCCTCCTGTTTAGGAGCAGCCTGTGCTTGAGGCTTCGATGAGTCCATCAACCCACCAAAACCACTGAACAGTTTTCCTGTAACAGACTCAGCAGCTTGAGTAGCAGCTGCAGGAGGCTTAGCTGCATCTGTGAGGCCCCCTAAACTGATACCCCCTAAGCCTCCAAAGAAGCTGGACTCCTGTTTGGCTTTAGCTGGAGACTGCTGGGGACTAGACTTCTGCTGAATAGGGCGACCTGTCTTGGGGTCAATTTTGGGAGATCCTGCCACCAGCGATCCTGGGGAAAGAGATCCTGGAGACAAAGGACCTGGGGATTTCTGCCTCGGTGTTGTTGGTGGCGTTAACCCCTGATCGGTGGTGCTCTGCTGCTTTATCAGTAGCTTTCCAGGCTTACCGGGTGCCTGTTTCTGGGGCGAAGGTGGAGCTGAGCCTTGCTTGGGCTTTGACATGCCAGGGGGATCCATTCCTCCCATTGCTCGCTGCATCTGGCAGTTCAGACACAGCCACTCTTTACCCTGGAAAAAAAATACACGATTTTAACACAAATATTAACATCCTGAAGGATTCAAACACTGGCATTAGCAAATATACAACTAATTTACAAATAATGCCATTTCTGTCAGTGCCTGTCTAAATACAGTAATGTTGATAATAGATGATTGTCTTCACCATGTTTGTTTTGACCATGACACACACCTGTCCTCCCTCCCAAAAAAGAAAAAAAACTGGCTTCATCACAGAGCTCTTTGTTCAGCGTGTGGACGTCTCCTTGGTTTCCGTTGTGTGTGAGGCACAGTGTTGACAGTTTGATCACTATCTAGTTAATAGCAGAGCGTGTGTGTGTGTGTGTGGATGTAACTTACACTCACTTATATGTCAACAGTCCCATCCGCCCAAAATGTAAACAATAAAACATTTCCTTAAATTTAATCAGCTGATCCCAGCTTTGATCCACATTCCCTAAAGTGCAGCAGAGTGTCCTCGCTTGCTGGCACATTATCTTCCTGTGGCCATGATATGAGTCACCTTGATCAACATTCCCTGGGTCCATATGGTCCCTCGGTTTTTCTCAAATTGTGTGTGGTGCTCTGATGAGATTTAGTTCCTCTGCCAGGCTCACAGAACACCAATATGTGCTGCTGTGTTCTGAAAATGAGCACCCAAACTAAAACGATTAAGAGTTTTAGATTTAATATTCATGGAGTTCCTGCCACTTTTGCAAAAAAGCGTTAGAAGTCATTATATAATGAGTTCATGGGGTCCTGTTGTTTGCTGACTAATGTGATGCAGATTGCAATAACAGCATATGGCTGAACATTGTGTTACTTTATCAAAAATGTGTGAATTTTCTGATTGTGTTATCAGTCAAAAACACTGTTTTCAGTAAAATAAATGAGGCTGATGTGAGATTGACTCCTAACCAAACTGTATTAGTGTGTGATGTTTTTAATAATAATAAAAAATGAAGACAAAAAGAAAAAGAGGTTAAGTTATTGTCTTACCTCGGAGTCTGGGGGGCTAAAACCACAGAGGCTGCAGACCTGGTTCTTACACTCGGTGCAGTTGTTGTAATTTGGTGGGTCCTTAGATCCAGTGTTCAGCTGGGTGGTCTTACACAAAGGACAGAGTCCACCTGCTGGTTTTCCAGCTCCCTGCTGACCAGGGGGACCCTTTGCTGGTTCCCCAGAACGGGCTCCAGGGCCTTGTTGTCCTTGTGGTTTGGGCCCAGGTTTTCCAGATCCTTGTTGGTGAGGCCCACCCTGGTCTGGTTTGGGTGCTTGTTGCCCTGAAGAGTCTTGGCCTGGTTTT
This sequence comes from Callopanchax toddi, assembly GCA_006937965.1. Classification (NCBI taxonomy): domain Eukaryota; kingdom Metazoa; phylum Chordata; class Actinopteri; order Cyprinodontiformes; family Nothobranchiidae; genus Callopanchax; species Callopanchax toddi. Next base: position 4,079,059 of record SSNR01000031.1, on the reverse strand, counting down.
CCCTGACTTTGCCTGGGGGCCTGCCCAGGGGGTCCTTGACTAGGAGGGCCTTGACCTGATTTGAGCCCCTGACCTGGAGCCCCCTGACCTTGCCTAGGTCCTTGACCAGGGGGTCCTTGGCCTGGAGGTCCTTGACCTGATTTGGGCCCCTGACCTGGTGGACCCTGACCTTGCCTGGGTCCCTGTCCAGGAGGGCCCTGACTTTGTTTCTGGGGTCCTGCCTGCTGTGGTCCCTTTGGACCTGGTCCTTGCTGAGGGCCCTTCCCTGGTGGCCTCCCTCCTTGTTTGGACTCAGTTTTTGCTGATGCGTCTCCCTCCTCCTCGTCCCCAAACAGCCCAAACTTGGGGATGTTGACAGAGTCGCCCATGGATGATATGGAGGACGAGACAGAGGACGTCATAGAGGACACGGCACTAAGGGGGTTGGCCCCACTGAGGAAGCTGGAGCCAAACATGCCGGACGACTTGGTCTCGGGGCCTTTTGGCTCCTGCCGGAATCTGGACTCAAAGAGGCTGAGGGACGAAGGGCTGCGGCCTGGCGTGGGCTTGCCAGGCGGACCCTGATTGAAGGCGTCAACAGTTCTGCTTTTACTTAATCCTGCTGGGCCCCTGGAGGCCCCTGACTGCTGGTAATGTTGCTGAGCATCAGATTCTGAAGGTCTGAAAAAGAGAAACAGCCTTTGTTATGACCATGTGCTTTTTATTTAGCACTGTGTTAAAATCCACACCAACTCACAGCTGGTCCCAGAACTCAAATAAACCACCATCACACTCCAGTATATGAACTGCACAGGAACCTCCTTCTGCTCTAAATCTCTCATATGGTAATCGGTGCAATTCTGATGGAAAATCTAGCATCTGGTCGCAGTTGAGAATTAGCCTGTGGCTAACGCAGACACATTTCGAATGATGCTTTTAGAGGTGCATCGTTCCCGACAAGAACCGCTGCTGGTTCTGCTGAATCACCCACATTCACCTTGAAGACACGAAGCCTAATTTGTGTCAGACTAGAAATATGGATACGCTTTTACACTGACTATTTCCATTACCTGCCATTGAAATCCAATGTGCTAACAAAAACAAGGCTAAGGCTCCATTTCTTCTTCTCCAACACATCAGTGAACACAAAAAATGGGTAGCTGGGAGCCGTGGGGTAAAGCTGACAGAAACATGAATACCAATGAGTGACGTAGAGTGTAGATTGCAGAGTTGGAGTGAGAAGGCGCTCCGCTATGTGTGAGGTCTACATAAAGCCAAATGGATGTTCTGGAGGATCAGTGTGCTGCTAATGGACTGGCTGTTTGTTATTGCATGATGGCGCGTGTGTACAACATGAATATAGAGCTGGTGTTTCCGCGTCCCTTAGTTAAATTACAACTCTCGGGCAATAAAGTCTAATGTCATAATGAATATAGCGTCTGATTATTTTCACAGTGAGTAATATGGCTGTAGGGGGGCAGCAGGATGCCGGATGTGAAGCACCTCTATGCGGAGAGCGTTTCAGCACCACGGACAGCGACAAGAGAGCATCAGGAGGGAAGGTTTAGGGAGACTTTAACGCCTCTGTTCTATTTATAGTCATATTAATATTTATGCCCCCACCCCCCAATCCATCTCCAATATAAATACAGATTTAGACAATAAGTTAATTCTCCAAAGGGCTCATCTTTTATTGGGGTTTATTGTATGCAGATTTTTTATTTTTATTTTGCGCGATAGAATCAGATAATAATCCTGGTTTATTTGTTCGGATTGGTGTTGAGGCGTCGTTGGAAGATGATGAAGGGGGGAAAAAAAATAACAGTGGGCACGACAGATTTTCCTACCCAGCAGGCATTTCGACTATTTCTCACAAATAGGCTAGTGGAGGTGTGTCTCTGAGCCAAGGCTGCCCTCTGACTTCATTCTGAACAAAATGATCGAATCCGAGCAGCCTGATGTTTTAGTTTTCATGGAGCTCTAGCAGTAATAATAGGAGGAAAACCCTGGGAGCTCTAGGAGTTGAAGAATGATTTCTTGTGCGGTTTGGAGGACCGACAATGGGCGTGTACGGCCGCCCGCCTCCTTATGGCATCTGTCCAAATGATGCTGCACACAGCCACACATCCACTCCCATTCAAGCCTTAGTGGAGGTATGTATTAAAATAAGATGGGGAGGGGGAGGGGGGTGAAATTCCCTGCCTTCGTGCGGCTGCTGGAGCTCCAGGCTGCCTGCCTTGCGCCCTGGCCACCGCCGCGGACAGCCGCCTCCTCTCCTCCTCGCTCAGGTCGCTCAGGCTGACCGGAGTCCCGTCGGAGACCCGGACATAGCCGCCCTTCCCGTCAGGTGCCAGCCCCTCCGGTAGCCCAGACGGCGGCCCGTCGCCTCCTTCCAGGCTCGCTTCGTTCCCCATGATCGACCCCTCCCGTCCCCCGTATTCAGATCTTGCTGTCCTCGCTCTGCGATGTCCTAAACACGGCGGTCCTTGACGTCTCGAAGCATTTCAGATGAGTTCAGAGCTCCGCGGTGGGTTTCCTGCCTCGTCCTGCGTCTCCATTTCCATCGCTTCTGCTTGTTTTTCTGTCGCGCATCTCCTGCAGCTGTACACCAGTTACCACAGTGTTCCGTGAGGGGGGTCTTCGTTTTACTACCGCCACACAAACACGTTTCCGGTATGTCTTTACAAAATAAAAGACTATTTTTTTGAATTTCAAAACTAGATCTGCATTTAAACTCTCAAAAAATATATATAATTTTTGAAAAAAATTAATTCATTCTGGTAATATTCTAACCCACATTAAAAAAATCTGTCACACCTCCATATATTTTTGCCCCCCCACCCTTTTTGTGTACTATGACGCTTCAAATCAAATATTCTACGCTTTATTCTGAAGGAATAAAAGCACTTCCGGTACTTTTAGTCACCTTTACGCAGATTCTCCTTCCCACCGCGCATGTCCCTCCTCTGACAAGATATCCTAAGACATCAGCGAAGGAAAATATGGATTTAAAGGCACATCTCGACTATTTATATCCAGTCTGAGAGTTCCAGAAAGACCCGAGTGCCACATCAAATATTTACCTCCTCAAATTTAAGGTTTGAAATAGGTCAAAATAAAAGGGACAGTTAAATGATGGTTGTGTATCCAAAAAGGGTCTGTGTAAGGAAAAGTTAAAAACATCATAGGGACGTGATTTCAAAATGTTTTAAAATCTAATCTAGTCATAAAATATTCAAAAACATAGATGGGACATCAGAGGGTCTGAATGATAACCCAGTTTTTAAGTTTGAGGGTTTTTAAAGCTTCACTTTGTACCACAGAATGCATTTTCTCAGATACGTTAATGCTGGGTTGAATTTTGGGAGAAGCGTGTGGAAAAAAAAAGTCAGAATAAAACCTTTATCTCCTCTCCTTTTGAGGAGATTTGATTATTAGAGTAAAAAAGGATTCCATCTTTAAAATAATAGAACAAGACACTGATTTGAATCCAAAACATGTTTCCATCAACCAGCATGCTGCAAATCAAACCTGCAGTGCATTGAGCTCTGCTGATATGAGAACATGCACAAACAGCAACGAGGATATTAAAACACGTCGGCTCTGCTGTGCATCAACAGGATGTGCTGTGATATGACAGCAAGTGCTCATTTGCTGCGTTTGTCTTTGGAGCTCTCGGGCAGACGTGTCCTCCTCGATGGAGCAAACTCACAGCCTGGAGCACCTGAACAGGAAGCTCATGAAACCCAGTGACACTAGATCATCATTTAAACCAGATGCAGCAGTAAGTGGGATGCAGACGTGGATGAAATTGTTTTACAGAAAGCTCCTGATTTGTGATTCAGCGAAATAATTTTTAAAACACAAACTAATCAAACTGACCTGGACTGAGATGATCAAATGTTTCTGTGACTCTGAGACTTCTGTACCTGTCAACAGGTCCTCGTGGAGGACTCCTGACCTGAGACTGAGACCTGATCTGGAGACATAGAGCTAATGTGATTTACCAAAAAGTCTCATTTGTCCAAATGCTTTGTGGCCTGTTGTCTTCCATTAAATGCAGTTTGGCTCAAAGAGCAGCAGATGGTGAAACCTGATACTGATGTAATTTGACCTTGGGGTTAACCTTTAGTCTCTTGGGAAGATGTTCTTGTTCATATGATCTCTTTGTCATGAGATTATTTCTTCCTAATCTCCTGAGATGATCCATGATCAGGGTGGTGTACAAACAGCACTGTGACTACCCTTTAGACAGGCTGACTGATGAGAAATAAGACACCTGTGATGCTGATGAGAGGATTACAGTCAGATTATTTATCATTTTTGTGCAGAACCGTTTCATTTGTTGTTGTTTTTTAATATTTCACAAATCATTTTTGGAGTTTCTTCCTTTTAACAAAATTCACGTCTGCTTTTGAAGTGAGCTGCAGAATCCATTTTCCATTAAACTTCATGCAAAAAAAAAAAGTATGGATTTGTTAAGAAGCCATCTCTTTGTTGCTCTAAATAAAACAATGCATAATAAAAATCAAAAGTTTTGATTAAAAGATGTTGATAATGATGCATCTTTTATTAGTCCTCCTGCAGCTGTTTTCCACTCATGTATGTTTTCTCATCCTCACCTCATCTTCTTGACCTTCCTGCTGTGTAGATGGGCCTCATTTTTTACAGTCATCTCCTCCTCCTTACCTCAGTGAATGTGTAGGCAGAGGTGAGTTTCGGTGACTGTCTTCAGTGATAAATGACGGTATTATAATAAATACCATGTTACCTTCTTAGCTGCTGAAGCTGGCTCATTCTTCCCCCCAGTTAAAGGTAAAAACAACCTACGGATGTTCTGTTTTTGTGTGCACATATATGACACCTACACATTTATGCAAACACACTGTGCTCAAATGTATTCAGCATTAGAGCCAATAAATGAGGCTGTTATTGACCATCTACAGCGCTTTGGGGGATTTTCGCTTAAGAGTTTTATTTATCATTCAGACTTTTCTATGATTTTCTAGATTTCTTATCGCCAGGGAGTTGAAATGAGTTGAGTTTGGCGTAAACCAAATCAGTTTAAGGGGGTTCTGCAGGTGGAAATGTTTGAGTAGATTTCTGCTCATAAAATCCATAGATTAAAAGTTATTTTAATCCTAAAGAAGGTTTTTATTTCCGAAACTTGCAGTTTACTTAAAAACTGAAGGCAAAATCCAACAGCAGCTTCCAGGTATGTGTTCAAATTCAGACTGGCCTTAAAATGATATATCGATCTACTCCCCTTCTAGACACTAAAACTGTCTAGATGGGTGTGTGTGCGCCTCGCTAACGTAACTTGAGTCTTGTAACCAGATCACACAGACTGGACTGTGGTCATTTAATTTTAATACTCATTATGAGGCTAGGAGCTAACAATGGCAGCTCCTTTTCCTCAGTAGATGATATATGACTTTCAGAATTTAAGTTTGAAGCAGAAACATCACCAGAACAGACCCAGTAAAGCCATCCTTCAGAGAGTAAACGAGTCCCTTGTGATGGTTGTTCTAAAACAAGCTACTGGAATCTTCCCCTGAGAGCTTTAACTCTATAATCCTCTCTTTCTAGAAAGCAAAGAAAACGGCAGAAAGTAACATACCTGTGTTAATGTGCAGGATTGTGTTGCTTGTATTCAGCTCCCAGGTGACAGTGTCCTTGCAAGTGAAGTTTATTTTCTGGCATATTAGAGCTGAGCCTTTCTTATCCTTATTAGCATCCTCCTAATTCCACCCTCAGTGCCAACTTCCTCTGGCCAGTGCGACGCTGGGGACTCCAAGTATTTTTAAAGTCACAGAGGCTCTCTTGCTTCTTCGCTTTACCTTACGACCCACACTTGTAGACATGCAAGGGTACACCTGCTGTGAGATCACACACACACACACACACAAACAAAGGTGCACTCATGCGCAGACATAAGCGGCTGCTCTAATCCTCTTTTCTGCTGAGAGATGGGCCAATCACTCACTGCTCTGCAACTGTAAGCCGTTTTCTTGCACAGATAGTGTAAGTGTGAACAGTCCTGGTCAAGCTCGACGTCACAGCTGAGGGTCAGCCCTGAAAATCAAATGAAAAAACTAAATAAAAATATAAAAAGGCATACATATTATGCTTTGGTTGTTGGATGAGTCAGATTTCTTTCCCCTCATCATTTAAAGCTCCAGCGTTCTGTCCAGTTTGTTCCCTTTCAGCTAAGATTGATCACAGATGTGATCAAACCTGTTGGGTTTTTTTTTTTAAAGGAAGATGTTATGGAGCTCAGGTAAAGGGCACAGGAAGGGCGTTTTATGCCGTAGGACTCTTAATAGGATTTTCTCATCATTGTCCAAATCTCCAAAGCCACCAGTGCAGCGGCCGATTGATGCAACAGGATGGCCTATTGGTGCTTTAATTTGAAGAAATAAAAGTGAGGTGGGAAAGTGAAGCCACTGTTTCCTCTTTGCACATATTGGTGCTAAAAGTAATGCACTCAGTGATTGTTCAGTGTGATGCATTTATTCTTAGAAACATGAATTCCTGAGTGCAACGGTTTATTGTGTGTGGTTTAAAGGGATTTATGGCAGGGTGTGTTGCAACAAGCTTCTGCCAAAGATGAAAACAGGATTTTATGCAGGAGATAAACAAACTGACAAATGATCCTTAAACTGAGAGAAACTTAAAACAAAATGCACATTATTGTTGATGCATTTGAAGTTTTTAAGAAAGCTTAAAAATACAACAGAACTCATTAAATTAATCAATAAAATTTACTTGCAAAAGAAAACTAATGGATTTTATGATCCTGAACAGAACTTATTATAAAAACATCACCAAACACAAAGCAGCAACTTACCAGTGATGGAAACAATCCTTTGAGTTTCCAGTCAAACAGATCAGAAATCAGAAAAAGGACGATGACAACACGAGGAACTAATAAGTAAAAAACTGTGAATAATAATCCACAGGGAGGTGATGATGCATAGGAAACAGGTGCACTGATTACAAATTCAAAACAGGTGTGACAAAAAGGAAAGACTGATAAAAACATTGTTTACATTTTTAATTATTTAACTATTTGTGGGGTGATATAACTTCTTTATAAGTATTATAAACCAAACAATAAAAGTGACTCTTGACAGTTGAATCATCCACTAGACCAAAAAATAACCCTTTAAAAACAATTAAGCCAGAATACTAACTAGTTTAGTGATGGCCATCTTCAGCCAATCAGAAATACGCCAGCTTTAATTTGACAGAACATTCAGTTTTCTTTAAAACTATAAAACTATTTGGGAATAGTTTTTGTCTTGTCCTCTTTCAGGTTTCCTACTCTCCTCATGCCTTTCATTCTCGTCACAGTTTAGACATCTCCTTCAGGACCTAACGGTCTGATTCACCAACAGAGGAGGAGGATGGCGAGCACACCCTCAGGGGAGGAGCTCTTATTTTAGAGGTGTGGGAGATAAATGTTCAAGTGATGTGGCTTTGATTGCCAATTAAGTCCCACACTCTCCCTCCTCGTGCTCATGAATCTTTAACAGCACACACACTTGTTGTGGAGATAGTGCGTCACACACACTGTGGCGTCATCACTTTACAACAAGGGGGAAGGTCCCCAGTGTGTGGCTAGACTAAACACAGATGAGTCACCGTGACGGCAAGCATGTGCAAACATCACATTATGAAGCCGACATGGGAGGGTTACATAAAATACGGTCTCATACGGGCCTCCAGGTGACGATGTTAATAAAATCTAAGATGATGCTGGGACTGGAGAGTTTTGGCAGTCCTTGAGAGGATGGATCAGTGTTCTCTCCAGAGATGGACAGGATTAGGTCATTGATTAACCCATCAGTCAGGGATAAGAGTACGCGTGAGGTCAAGTCAGAGTTTTTAAAGTATCTCCACACAGGCCCAACTGTGCAACTAAGAAATTAAAAACAATCATTGTTGCCCCACATTTAGCAAATATGACAGAAAAGACCCACAGGCTCCCTTTGGTGCATTGTCACCACCTGTTATACTTTTCTTAGACTTTTCTATGTCCATTAAATACAATCAATGTGGAGCTAAGAAAGTAAAAAGTCCACAGCAGGGTTCAGTCTGGGTGGGAAATGTCACCCGTCATCAGGGAGAGCTGCTCTTTACCAGATCCCCTCCAGTCGCTGTGGTTTCTGCTGCAGCTGCTGCTCACCTGCGGGGCTGCTAATTACAGGACTCCTTGAAGATTACCATAATGTACGTTGGAATCGCCTGTGGTAAAAGTGCAGCACAAATATGCAAAGTTTGTATATGTAAGGGTAAGAGGAAGTGACTACAACAGGAGAAACACATTTCACATTTCAAGTAATGTGTGATTAGCCTGCAGCAAGAAGTTTACATAATCAGACTCACCTCTCCTTTAGTATTAAAACTGGCATTTTCACCCTTTTATATATATATATATATTTGTTCCATTTTACAAAAAAACTTTTAAAGCAATTCCATCATAAAAATAAGTAAATTAATTTTCTCCCCTTTTTCTTTTTAGATAACCTTTTTCCAATGCACAAATTTCACATCCAGCAACAGCAAAATGAGGATTTTGACTGAGTAAACAAAACAAGTGTTATCCCTAGGAGGGAAATACGAGAGCAGATACAGTTTAGACAGCACAGAGATCCCCTGTAGCTAAAAAAAAAAAAAGTCATAAAATCCTCCAAAATGCTGGCCAAGACTTCTCCACTCTGCAGCAGAAAATGAGTCTTGTAAAGACTCAAATACGCAAGGGCAGTTGTCATGGTAACTCAACCAGCAAATTCATAACCCCTCAGAGGACAGGAGCATCGAATGGTTTCAGCTGACGTGTAGAAACTCAGCTTCTGTGTAGCTGCTGTTAAAACAGAGTCTAAATCAAAGGTTTCACACCATGTCAGTGAGTTAAAGGGCCTTTTATGAGATTCACTACCAGCTTTAAGATGTGTCTAAAAGTCAGTTAAACAGCGACCTCTAGTGGCTTTCCCTAAGAAGTGTTATCTAGAAATGTATTTTAGTCAGTGTTACAGGATAACTGATTTTATTACAACTAATCCTCTGGATTCTCTCATTTCTGGTGCAAAGGAGGTGAAATAATCAGAAGCAGCTGCTGAGTTATGAATTATACATTTCTTTCATTCATTATTGATCTGCAAAAGAAGCAAAATCAGAAGAGCCACTTGATTTACAGCAGATGGACTCAAATTAAACATATCAATGCAGATATTATCTTCCACTCACCCATCTGGGTTCTGATCACCTAATTTTCAACTTTCAGTAATCACATTCTTGTCCACATGATGTCACCTCTAGCTTCAAAAAGGTGCCAGCAGAAAAAGTTCAGACTTTGACTGATATGCAGCCTTTGGGTCAATTTTACAACACAAAATGTTTCCATACATAATCCTGAGACAGGGACTTGTTCTTTTTCCTGCTTCCTGATTAAAGAAAAGTAAATAAAAAAAGACGTTTGCATGCAAGTAGCACAAAACTCCCAGCTGATCCAGGGTTTGAACGGGGTGGAGATCTTTAAATTACTTTGTTTAAAACCCAAAATCAAGTCCCACCCACTAACTCCACTTACCAGGTGACTTCATTCGAGCCTGATGGTGTTTAAGCTCCATGTGCTGGAAGTTTGGTTTATAATCATGTGGATGAAACCTTCAGGAAGTCATCATTACACACACATCTAGAATTGGAGTCAACCCCGATTACCACTGCAGCAGGATCAGTATTAAGTGATGTTTAGAATTAATGCTTTTTTATAAATAATTGTTGGATTAATTGTATATAAGTTATCAATCTTTAGTTCTTATAATCATTTCTATGCTTAGAATGATGAACTGTTTTGTTCTATGCCTGTATTGTGCTTGTGTGAGAACTGTTTGCAGGCCTCAGAGGAAAAGTATGCTGGCAGGTTCACACCCTGATAAGAAAGAGACACCGGCGCACGCCTGATAACGGTGTAGCAGAATGGAGCATAATTCAACAATCGTCCTTGTGTATGAAAATGTACTTATGAATTGTGCGGTTTCAGCTGGTTTTATTTCCCCTCCCTTTGAGCAGACTGAAACTTCATTGTAACTAGGGATTCCTGACTCTAATAAATAGCACGGGGAGCGGGGACTGTTTCAGAGTGAGTTGGGAGATTGTGACTGAAACAGCTTCCCGATTCATTCTCCTTGCAAGTAAAACCTTAATGATTCTCTGTGTCTTTGTTCTTACAGATTGTGAATTATGTTAGAGGTTTAAACCTAACATAAAATGGTCCTTCGATTGCCGGATTCCAAAAGACCTGAGGATCCCAGCAAGTGAGTGAGATTCAGGGCGAGTCTGTGGCCACAGCAAAGAGACCCTTTCCGGGACTGTTTCCTCCCTTACGGGCTGGGATCTGATGGTTGACGGATGCCAGGAAGGACATAGAGAATCAGTGAGTATGGTCTTGTTCAAAAGGAATGAATGAGACGAGTAAAATACAGTTAAATTCCGCGGGAGGGCAGACTCCCCTATAATAAACAACTAAAATAGTTAAAATCTGCGTAGTGGACGGCGGAGTCCCCTGTATAAGTAAAACCCTGACAATCCTAGGCACTATCAGGTAAAAGGAAAACACAGTTAAATTCCGCGGGAGGGCAGACTCCCCTATAATAAACAACTAAAATAGTTAAAATCTGCGTAGTGGATGGCGGAGTCCCCTGTGTATAAATAGTTAAAATCTGTACAGTGAGATAAAATAGAGAAACAAAAGTGTGAAAGTGAGTGAGAAAGGAAAATTGAGGCACCAGTAGGTGTCTGAGTTTTCATACTAAACGGTCAAGGCCCAAATGGTGAGCCCTTGTGGAAGTTTGTAGACAAGAAAAACCTACCTCTGAGGTTGAAAGGTTTTTACCACAAGAGTGAATTAATCACCATCTTGCCCGAAAACCCTATCCAGTGTTAGAACACAGCAGGTGTTGAAAACCCACTGGAACTAAATTTAAGCAAAAATAGGGAAGGGACAGAGTAAAGAAAAACAAAAAATCCTGAAAGAATTGACCTGTAAGGATTATAAGGTAATAGAAAAAATAGACCCCGGAGCAGTCGACCCTCTTTGTAACTGGATAAAAAATTATGGTTTCAATGGAAAACTAACCTCAGTCAGCGTTCAAAATTTACATGACAACCATAAAAGAAAAACGTAAACAAAACCAAACAAAAATGCAAAAAGAAGGGTTTGACCACACTAAAGTATGGTTGAAAGTGGCAAAACAAGATGAGGAACAGGAAATCTATTATAATCAGTCTAGAGGAAGGGGAAGAGGTAGAGGCAGAGGCCGAGGGCGTGGTCAGAGCAGAGGGAGAGGATACGGTCCAACAGCATCAAATAACCCAAGAACCTGTTGGGCTTGTGGAAAAGAAGGCCACTTTGCGCGAGACTGCAAAAGTAACCCTCCCTAACCAGATCAGAGCGCATGACTAGCACGTGCAGCAATAATAGATAATAAGACACCAACCGAAAAGAACTTGGACCAAGAATCACTAGATGAAGAAGACGTGTTTGAGCTAGAAATCTTCTTTGTAGAAAAAACAAGACCAGAAATAGAATTAATGGTAAACGGGACACCAGTTGTGTTTCTCTGTGACACCGGAGCATGCAGAACGACTATAAATCAACTAATAACAGGAATCATGCCTAGTGACAGCTACACCCTAGTGAGATCAGCACAAGGAGCACAACTAAAAGATGGAATCTATAAATGACCTGAAAATAAACCAATCCTACCCAAAAATCTATATAAATGGACAGCAATATTGAGCCATGGGAGTACACATGTCTCAACAGGAGGGATGGTAGGATTAGTATCACAAGTCTATACAACCTATGGCTTTAACTCTTATTAAAAAAAAAACATTTTTTTTGGTAGAACCTGTCTGAGGAGTTGTGAGGGAGAAGAGAAGCAAAGCGGAGACTCCGCTCTGTGTGTGTGTTGGGGAAGTTATTGGTTGTCTGTCTCTGTCTGTGTGTGTTCGTGTGCTCCTAAAGGCATCTCTGTGTGTCTGAACTGCACATGCGCGACAGGAGGTGTGACACAGCTCAACCGACCAATCCTATTTGACGTACAACGTAACTGACCCGACCCCCTGACGTAAGCCGTGAACGACCACAGATGTGAACTGACCATAATGGACTGGAAACTCAGCTTTTAGAAGACTGAGTACCTGACATGTTTTAACAGACCTATGTATGTGACAGAAGAAACAACTAACTGTTAGTTTGTCTATTGTTTGGAACAAAATTAAACCAATCTGGCCTGTTGATAAAAATTTAAGGAATGCAGTCTGATGAATGGGAGAGGGACGCCTTTCGACTTTTATCAGACTCCATTCTGAGGTGAAGCATTTTACACCTAAGTGTGTTTAAAATTAGATGCAAAAGTAAATAGGTTATTAAATAAAGGAATGTGGATACCTGTGAGATGGCTGCTGGTGGGAAAATAATTAAGTTACAGTCTGTTGTATTTTACATGAGTGAGGTTTAAATGAATGTCAGACTGCTGCTGGAAAACTAAACAAATTAAAATAGTGTGCTTAGATGCATGAACTCACAGCCATCCACACGTAACCTAATATTTAACAACAAAATTAAGATCACCAAACAAATTGATTGACAACTAAATGAAATTAGAAATAAATCTCTAAGAGATCATATGTTATAATGAATTAAGGCCAAAAGTAAGTTCAAAACTACACTACTTATTACAATTATGACAAAATGGAATATACATGAAAGATTTATTGTTTTTTATCTTCGTCCATATAATAAATAAAATGTTCGATTTTTAGCGTGAAATTGAATAATCAGAATTAAGAATACTCAAAAGACAAAAGCCTGAAGCCATTCACAATGCAGTAATCAAAAGTCCAGATTCAGAATTAACAGGGTGAGGACCCTGAATAAAGCCAGAAAAACGTCTCCCTTGATGAAACAGAAAAAGAACTTCAAACTTTGAATCACTAAAATGAAAGGTAATCACTGTGTTTACGCCTAAAAATGAAGGATTAAAGGAAAGATTTATAGTAATAATAAAAGAGATTAAATTATTGTTAATAAATAAATGAACATTCTGACATCAGTCTGATTAC
>SSNR01000031.1:4023059-4062962 GCA_006937965.1 Callopanchax toddi | reverse complement strand
ATGTGTATAAGAGACAGGATTAATTGTATATAAGTTATCAATCTTTAGTTCTTATAATCATTTCTATGCTTAGAATGATGAACTGTTTTGTTCTATGCCTGTATTGTGCTTGTGTGAGAACTGTTTGCAGGCCTCAGAGGAAAAGTATGCTGGCAGGTTCACACCCTGATAAGAAAGAGACACCGGCGCACGCCTGATAACGGTGTAGCAGAATGGAGCATAATTCAACAATCGTCCTTGTGTATGAAAATGTACTTATGAATTGTGCGGTTTCAGCTGGTTTTATTTCCCCTCCCTTTGAGCAGACTGAAACTTCATTGTAACTAGGGATTCCTGACTCTAATAAATAGCACGGGGAGCGGGGACTGTTTCAGAGTGAGTTGGGAGATTGTGACTGAAACAGCTTCCCGATTCATTCTCCTTGCAAGTAAAACCTTAATGATTCTCTGTGTCTTTGTTCTTACAGATTGTGAATTATGTTAGAGGTTTAAACCTAACAATAATAATAAAAAAAAAAGAATTCAGAAACTTAATTGTAACGGAGATGTTTATTTAGACAACTGAACGCATGCCAGAAAGAACTGTGTTACAGCAGCGGTAACTCTCAGCTCCGTCTTGTTTCGAACTCCGAGGAAGAGACAAACCTGTGGTCCAGAACTCCATCTGCTCAGGCTTATTGTTAGAGGGGGGGTAAAAGATTTAAGGAGCGTGGATCTGAAACAGCTTTGGCCAGAATATCAATCGTTATTAATTAATATTGCAGTTTTGGCAAAAAGACATAAAAGTAATTCACACCTTGTTTTAATTAAGGGACCTCTCACACAAAAACACGTAAAAAGACAATAGAAAAGATGCACTTACTGTAGGTAGCATTCACATGCAGTATAATGTGTCTTCTCCTCAGACTAGATTTAAAATTATTCTCCACTATTTCTTACAGATTCACAGCTAAGGCTTTTTTTTTTTATTATTATGGAGAATTATTTTACACATTTAATAGCTACTGGGTGAAATGAAGACATGTTATAAGGATCTGGGGACCAAAAAAAAAAAAAAGACAAAATTGTGCTTATCGTTGTCAAAAATCCCAAACTCTATAACCAGTTGGTCCATTATCTGTTGCTGTTGTTTCTCCAATATACTGATGAGCAAAATATACCAAAATATCAAAAATAAATGCAACCCTTTCACAAAACAACGAACAATAAATAAGATTCAAGTGGTGCTCTTGTACTGTATTTGTACTGTATATACACAGAGATTTAGGTTTGTTGTATATATGTACACATAAACTGGCAGCCTGGTCTCAGACTGGGTGACTCAGCATAGCCTATAACTGGGATTTGTGTCCCAGCTGCAGAAAAAGTATCAACATAATAAGTTATTGTGAAAACCTTGGGAGCAGAAGGGATTATGCACAATGAAGGCTGAAAAGAAAATTTGAACAAAGTTGGGGTTTTTTTTTTGTTTGTAGTTAGGGTGTAAAAAAAATAATTAGCTTATTGAAACATTGACAACATGCACAATGCGTTCCCAGCATCAGTGGAGAAGATGATGGAGCACTTGGTCTGCACAGTGGCGTATCTTTGCATGATTTATGTTTTTATTAAGTCTTAAGCCGTGCACACGCTGAGGTGAACCCTTCTCTCTCCACCTTTAAGGGTGCTGTTGTTTGCCATGAAAGACAAGAAGTTCCTCATTATAAGAGTTTTTAATAAATTTCCATGTACATGAGTTCACATGCTCAGGGCAGACGCAGCGGGGAATGTCTGAGAACCTGCAAACAGTCCTCTCAGCATTTCCAATCCACTCCAAATGTTTCTGTCCTGGTCTGGTTTCTGTAGCTTATGTACAGGAAGTCAAAATTGTCTGCCAGTTTTGATCTCCTCACACATTTACAGTACGCATTCCTGTCTTCTGCTTGTCTTGTTCACAGGTTTGTCTCTGAATGAGGCTTTTATTTTTGCAGTTCACATATTTTCTTAAGGTTGTAGTTCTTGAGTGAGATGGTTCCTTCTGTCCTGAATGTTTTGAGGTCACAACTTATAGAATGTGTTCATGTGGATGCATGGCATTGTGCTTGTAATGTGTGTAGATCTGGCTGAACGTGTGCATTTTTTGTCACCCCTCAGACACTGCGCGGTGGTCTTTGAAGCTCATGGGTCCTCCTGTTGCGTCCCTTCTTATTTTCCTGCATCCGTCTCCACTTGGCTGCGTGCTGGCCGCCCGCCCGAGACCCCCCAGCAGCCTGCGTACCGACCAGACCGCCCTGCCCCTTCTGCAAGTTTTGCGTCTTCTGGTTGCTTTTAGTGGCCGGACCGCTTAACATCCCCAGATTTGGTTGACTTTTTGGAGGATTCAGACTCCGTGTTGGTTCTTCTGTTTTTGCAGCCCCAGCCTGAAGCCATGGTCTGCTTTGTGGTGGACTGGCTTGCTGCTTTTGAGCAGTTGGCGCTGAAGACTTAGGCCGTAACGCAGACTTAGCACCTCCAGCGTTTTCAGGTTTGCCCTGACCGTTGCCGTTGGGCGTTTTCACCTTTTTCTGTTTGCGTTCTTTCTTCCAAACTCTGTCACAAAATTCCTCCACGCTGTTCAGCTCCGGATGGTCTAAGAGAGATAGGAAATCTCGGTACCACACCCTGTGCTTGGCCGAGTGACCCATACCGCCTCCTACACCGGGAAATCCAGGCAGAATGTCACCCAGCTTGTTGGTGGGGATGACCTGAAGGTTGAGTCGCAGCAGAGGCTGAATGAAGCCGTGTTCCACCGCCTGGCAGTGGTAGACTCCTGTGTCAGACTGAGCCAGGCTGCGGATCAGCAGACCCTGGTCTGTACGCACAACTCTATCATCCATCTTGATCTGGGGCACACAAACAACAGCAAATGAAAAAAATACCATCAACATTGGTACAATCACCAGTTTATTTTATAGCCAATATGATAAATGCTTATAAAAAGTCCTTCAGAAACTGTATTTCCAACCAGCAGTAAAATCTTTTCAGACACGCCCACCAAACGGCTGTGTTTTGTTTCAGATAAGCCAAAAGACTCAAGGATCTACAGCTCAGCTCCACTTCCTGTATCATATTTCTCATTCTTGCTGGTTCCTGAGACTCTCGACAGCCAGCTAGAAAAATATAACCGTCCTGCAAATTCTTTAAAAAAGTCACCCCAGGGTCAAAAGTGAACCTAAACATCCACACCCAGAGGTTTCTGTCCCTGCAGTTCTCTGTTTAATTTGCATTAATGAACACACAGACCTCTTGCTTGCGATCATCGCTGGGTTTTTGCAGCTGCCAGTAGATGAGTGCTCTCTGAGACTTGGGGCTGCACTCCAGAAACATGCTGCTGTTCTCCACACCAAACACGTTCCTGTCCTCCACGCTGCCCCCAAAGCCGTCCACGTCATCTGACCAAACCAAAACATGAACATGAAGCGTGAGACATGTGAAGCACAAAGAGGACGGTGGAGATTTCTCTGTAGAGTACCGTGATGCTGAAGGTCAGAGCACTGAGAAAGAGGATCCCCGTTTCTGATGTCTTGTCGCCTGGTTCTCCTGTGAAATGACAGAATTTGAGTTTTTGTTGTACTTCTTCATTCCAAACACTAGAGGGCAATGTTGGCCAACATCACAACAAACAAACCCAACAGCTTAATGAGATGAATGAACAAAAATGAATATAAGAAATATAAATCTGCAGAGGAGTAAACCGTTGTGCTCCACTGCCGTTCAATGAGCCGTCATTATGAAACACATTCAGAACCCTTTGATCTTGAAATGCCTCGTAAAAGCAGCCACGCTCTTTGTCCTCTGTATAAAATTCCACTACGTCATTTGGCTTTTTACTATGACAGCGAGGCATTTATATAGTCTGCTTTAACAGACTGGCTGTGAACGTTGCCTCTGCTCCGATCTGTCATGGTTTAAAACTGTTGACAGGTCGACACGAGTGAGACGAAAGTGACGGCTGGACGGGAGACGAACAGAGAGAATGAAGTGGTTGGATGTTTGAACTATATAAGCTCATGTCTTCTGTATGTTTCCTGAACTGACATTAGAGGTTTTGTGCCTGTTTGAGCACGTGAACCGTGTCTGATTCTTGTTCATGTAGAAGAGAGCTGTGACGAGCCACTGTGTGTGTGTGTGTGTGTGTGTGTGTGTGTGTGTGTGTGCGCGCCAACTCGGCTGTCACCCTGCCAAACTGGAGGATACCCACTGACCTACTCTGCCGATGTGAGAAGTTCTCAGTGATGTTTCTCTGTGAGTGTTTTAAAGCTGAAGTGGTCAGCCTAAAGCTGCAGGGTAATTTCAGGGTGTTCATACCTCCTGGCTGCAGGGTGAAGCGGTCAGACGGCTCCTGTTGGTTATAATTTAGTGCATATGAGCTGGTGTGTGCGTATATTCATGAGTGTGTGAGCTGACTGTAGGGAGATGGACTCAAACTGCCGCTGGCAGGAGCACTAACCAGGTTGTCGGATTGTATTTCTTGGAATGCAGACTTGCACATGTGTGTATTTAATGACTGTGTGACATTCTGATTATTACCATATTTTGGTACTTTGCCATGTGGTGTGTATCCATGTGTTCCCTTATCTTTGTAGATTTACATTTGCTAATAAACCAGTGGAGGTCTGGCACTGAAGATGCTTTTTTTTTATTGTTGTAAATCAACACAAACCAAAAGTTTAAAATCCAAATGCAACAGCAGAACGCAGGTGTACTGATAGCTTCCAGGTGTGGCTATATATATGACTTGTATAACAAAGGCAGGATGTTGCTGAAAAGAGCCATGCAGCCTCAGCAAACCCTCAGAGGATAAATAAACCTTAAAGAGGAGTGCTGCATGTGTCCAAGCTCCTACCTCTTGGCTGTAGGAAAGTATCTCGAGCACTCAGCACCATCCCAAGCACAATAAGGGTCTCTGGCCAGGCAGCACTCGGCGCAGGCTTTCCCATACACCTCACAACGGTGTAAAGACATCTGCGATACACCCAGGGCTGATCCAAGGTACAGCTGTTGCTGTAGGAGTGAGGAGAAAAAAAAGGATGTAAAATTCTCTCAGCTGGAAAGTTACTTAGAAAAAAAGGGGTGTTTGAGGGTTTAGCTTTTACACATTTGATATATTTGTCTTTAGATGTCTGCTCACTTTTGGACTGTTTATAATGTGTGAAGCTTTTACCTGTTTAGTGGACAGCTCCATGGCAGTAATGGTAGTTGGCTCCTGTTCAAAAACATGCAAGATGTTTAGCACCAAAACGTGCACTTTTATAGAGACGCTTCATGAATTATGACTTGATTTTGAATAACGTACCCTGAAGACAGTCATCTCCTCCAAGACGACCTCCTCTAAGTCATGCCAGCTCTCTCTGGGGATGGTCACCACTTTCAGCACAGTTCCCACATCTTAGAAACAACAAACATGTCGAACACACGAGTCTGTATTAACCAAAGTCATCGCATTTAAAGAGCAGAAAGTTCCCTAAATCTGTGCTGCCTGAATTATCTGGTTCTCTGTTGAACAATTTATGTGTTTTTTTTTGGGATTTTTAATTAGTCTTATTACAGTAACATATTCAATTAGGTCATCTGGACTGGATAAGTAAGCATACCTGTGCCAATAAACATGACATCATACTGTCCATCCTCTGCTTCCACTCTGTCCACCACCAGCTGGGAGAACTGGTAGTCCACGTCTGTCCGAACCATGATGGGACGTCCCCCAATTGGGTGCACTGGGTTGTACATGGCAGGGTGACCCCTGGCAAAGGTGATAACATCATCAGGAAGGTCTTTGGTGGAGTCAAAACCTCCAAATGTCTTGCTGGGACACTGAAACAGAAGTGAGAGAAAAGTTTTGTAATACATTTATGAGGCGTAAAGATAACTTTATAGTTTGATTTTAATATATTGACTCACAGTGCCAGGGCGGGGGTACGGCACCCTCCCTTGGAAAGGCACCCACTGATAGTTGGGTCCATCTCTGTGAGCGTAGGGGCCCAGGAAAACCCTCCTGATGTCGGCCATGTTATACATACACACTGCTGAGCCTTTAAATATGTTACTGTAGAAGAAAAACAAAAAGAGGGTGAGAAAAAAAACATGTACGGATCAGGAGAACAAGGGAGGTGGAATAAAGAATAGGGGGGGATTCATAAATGATCGGACACAAGACAGGGATTAGGAGCGAGTGAAATACCGAGGAAAGACAACAAAATGACCCTTCATCGCACAAAGACAGAAGGGAGCAGGGCTGTCATTACCTAAGTACAGGAATGACAGATTGGAACTTCTCCCTGATTGCTTCCAGCCTCTTGAGAACAGACAGGAATTTGGGCACGCCACCAACAAAACAGCAGACCTGCTTTAGAGCGTCCCTGAAATCCCTTCCAATATTTTTGCGAGCCTTTGCTTGAGCCAGATGGAAGGATTTTTGCTTTTGCTGTTCAAACAAGACTCAAATAGGCAAGGTTGAAGAAATGTGTGGGAAAAAAGGGGATTTTCCTTCATTTAAATTTACACTTTGTTTGGGTCAAACAGATGACAGAGATTTCAGGAGCTCGAAAATTCCCCAAACAGTGTTTGACACGATGTTGTCGTTTTTGACTAAGTGAGCTGGCTGGTTTTAATATATTTGCAGCATGGAGTCCATTAACCTCCGACTGTGTTTATGACCCTTTTTTTCTAGTTTTGCAGATTGTTCAGAAATGATCTGAAGCTTATTCACTGACTTTCAAAGTTTTCCCTTTTGACAGAAGGCAGATTTTGTTTTGTGCAGCAAATCCTTTGCACATTCAAGAACCAAATGTTTCAGGAAGATTCAAGATGTCCTTTGTCTTGCTGACTGCAATGGGAAGTTGTATCAGACTAATTAGGGATGTGGCTGGCATACACACAGCCGACGGTATTCACCAAAGCATGGAAGATGAATGGATTAGCATTTGAAAACGTTAATTACAGAGAAATTCAATTAACTCCAGGGGCAAGAAAAGACACTCCAATATCTGTGCTTAGGAAGGAGGGCGATGATGTGTTTGTGCAGAGGAAGAGGGGTGTGCGAACTCACGCCGAGGAAAAAAATAACGCGCAAACTCAAGAATCGGAGCACAATCGAACACTGATCTGTCAGTGGTAGCTACTATGTGCCTCATTAAGCAGTGATATTAAAAGCCGGTTCCCCTAAATCTCTGCTCTATTCATCTCAGAAAACCGGCCACTTAGAAAACCAATTAAACCCCTCTAATTCCTCAATGCCCCATAATTGAATTTTAAAGTGCACGTGTGTGCGTGTGCAGCAGACGTAGGTGGATGCCCGCCCAACGCTCACAAATCTCTCGGTTTGAGGACAATCCAGAGAGCAGAGGGAAGCCATACGGGTCTGGTGGTGCAAGGCGCCCGTCGGTACGCGTTAGCTCGCACCTCTGCTCCATTCAGCAGTTCTTATCATTAGCTGTGATTGACGGGGATGTGTTTGTCCTCTTTTCAGAGTGCTTCACACACAGCAGTGGACACACAATCCCCCCCTCCTCCTTTGGATATGCAAATCCACCGTCATCATGATAAGTGCCACCATCTGTGCCATTTCAGCTCACTTATCTGCCCTTCCCCATGCCTTCACCTCTCCACATGCTTTAATAGAGCCACACCCGGGCTCTGAAAACCCCATTCATGATTGGGGCGGTGGCCAGAGAGGGGGTGGAGGAACGTGCATTCCTGCTAAGTGAATATCATGTTTCTCTCGCTCCCTCCTGCATCGTAATCTGATTTCCCGACACGGCTGGCCAAGGTTTCAATGAAATTGGGGACAAGTAGTGAGGAATGGAGGAGCTGAATAAAAACAAAGCGTCTGATTACCGAATATCAACCTTTTCTGATCTCCTAGCAACAAATCCGCAAAACAAAAACACACAACCGGCTTCTGTCACGCTACTTGTAAATTTGATCCCTTTCATGCACAGTTTGAAGGCCATAAAGAGGAGATCTGTGCAGGACGGTGTACCTGGAGGTGGTGAACACAGCGTAGATGACTGGATTCTTTGGGTCCTTGGAGCTCATGAGAAACACGTCCTCTGGAAGTCAAACACAATAATGAGTCAAAGCTGTTTCAGCAGACGGCTTTTATTAGAATAAAGAGCACACGCTTACGTAGTTCGTCAAAGTGTGTGTCAATGCCGTTGACCCCAGGGACCGAACAGATGAGTCGGGCCTTCAGGAAAGTGGTCCACTTGTTCACCAGGCTCCTGTGACCACCCATGTCATTCTGCAACATCAAAGAAGTCCCATGACCTCTCACCTTTAAATATACTCTACTTCTGATCCTGAATCAGTTATATTTATTGTATTCTGTTGTTACCTTACACAGTTGTCCTATCCTGGCGATGGTAGCTTTCCCAGCGTGCTCTCCATCCATGGCGTTCTCTTTGAAAAACAGGAAGAGCTTGTCGTCTTCAGGGTTGTCACTTTCAGGAATCAAGTGCACGCTTATGAATCTAGGGTCTAAGAGAAAGAATAAAGAACATTCTTGAGCAGATGCAGACATGAACAAACATATTGGTTTCTTAGAAGTTCATTTCGGAAGATCTAATGTATTCCAGATTTTCCTGGGTGCCACTTGAATAAATTTATCTAGACCATAAGCTGATGAGAAGTGGTCAGAATCACCGAGGCATCATTAAAACAAGCCTGTGCCTGAAAGCTTTTGGGGTTTAGCTGAGAAGAAACAAGCAGTGCCATGTTACACCTCCATGGCTGCTTAGGTTATGGAGTAGCTGTGAAAAAGGAGAGTGTGGCCAAAGCGGGAAGCGAGACCTCCTGGTATGAACCGTGCTCGCCTTTATACGGTGAATATGTGCCGTTAAATCTTCACGTCCGTAAAGGCTGCTGCTCGCGTTGCCAACCTCTGAGGTCATTACTTTGCATGCCCAACAAAAGAGCACTTCATTCAGAGGATATTAATCCATCATCAGTGTGAGTGAGAGGGTATTAAAAGGTGAAGAGATGCATAAATAAAATCCACAAATCAAAACCTCTAAACTACAATTCAACCCTAAATCCTTTAAGAATAACCCGCTGTTAGAGATTCATTCCAAGCATCTCTCTTGTTACATTTGAGCACCATGTAACCTTGTTGATAAGGGCTCAATAGAATATCCCCACCCCAGTAATCCATGCAATTACAATCCCCTCTTTGTAAAGACAGAGCTGGATTTTGAAAACCCGAATGGCCACAATCCTCAGTGTATTTGTTTGAACAAGGTGAAAGATTGATGGGGATTAATGCTTCGACAAAGACTTCTCCCTTTTAAAAGGCTCCTATTAATATGTCAGAGTAATCAGCACCACGGAAACCGGCGTTTGCGATTTTCATGGCGTTTGAGCAGAGTTGGGTGGGTGGCTGAGAAGAGCTGGAAGGAATTTGACTCCGCAACAGGAAAACAGCTGAGAGTGGATTAGTTCTGTGGGAAAGAGGGGAAAAAAGGATGGCACGGCTTGAGGGAATGGTTCAAACTGACCTTTTGTGGCTCCCTAAGTCCACGGTGCCGAAAGATAGCCAGACAGACCAAGCAGCCAATAACCCCGCACTGCAGCTCTAATCTTACCAGCAAAGCAAATCCAGTGAGTTTGTGAATGAGCTCTGATATCTGATGTCTGCACATGAATGGAAATGATTGGAGGCTCGAGGCTTAGGGGAGAATTTAATGCTTCATGTCTGCTGGACAGTTCAGCTGCATCGTTCTTTATTTTGACAAAAGGTTCGTTATTCAAGTTCCCTTCTAGCTTTTACTGAAAAAGATTAGATGTAAATAGAACTAATTTTACCTCTAAAGTAAAGTTTGATGGAATTTTAAAGTTTGTTAATGTACAAAATAAATAAAAACATCATAAAAATGTAGAAAAACGTAACAAAGCTTAACAATTTTTTGAAAGAAATACAAATAAACTAAAATAAATGTTAAAATATTACAAATTTGGATTAAAATAAAACCATTTTATTAAAATTTTTAAAAGAAACCACAACTAATCTAAATAAAAAAAACTATCAAAAAACATTTTAAAAAGTGATTTATAATATTGTAATATTTTATTTAGTTTTATTTTACAAAAAGCGTGGCATAAAATTTTTATTTATTTATTTATTTATACAGCCCTGAATTGTCTAATTCTTTACAAAAAAACAAAACACGTTTTATTTAAAAAATCTATAATTTTACCATTCAGCCATCTTGAATCATGCTGCTCCGTTCGGATTGGATGATGATCCCCAAGCGTACGGAAAATAGCGAAATCCCTTCCCATGAAATCAGCAGATGTTCCAGAATACAGCTCCCCATCTGCAGAACAGTTACTTTAGTCGGAAACTGACGATCACCTCCAGGGTGGTTTGTTTCTGGAATGAATGAAAGTAAAACTCACCGATCAGAAGCGACGCTGAGAGCATTTTGGGGTCGTAGGGGCTTTTGCCGCGGCCGTTCTCAAATTGTGAGGCCAGTCGGAAAATGTTGTCCTGTGGAGGAAAGGGTCAAAGTTCACCAGGAGGTCACTGAAAGCCACATTACGCCTGGTTAAAGGTGCGTTTATAGTCAGCGTTTCATGTTACATTTTATTCTCGTTATAGCTTGCTATTTTGAGCGGGGATGCAAAACAGATTGGGCCTGACACGAGCAATGAGTAATGTCTTATTTTATCACTTGTTCTGCTGCAGGTCAACAACAGTTTCTGCAACAGACAGATATATAAGTAAAAAAAAAAGAGATAAGAATACACATTATCTCCAGAGTCTGAACAAACTAAAAGTAACAAAAGCGTATTCACACGCAGACAGTTCTTTAAGCTCAAGTGAGCATGGTGCAAACACTCACTGCTCCTCTATTGTCGGTCTGCAGAACCCGTGCTGTGCATTGATTAACCTGCAGACCTGTATCGAGGTGACTGATTAAACTTTTATGTAGGAGAGAGGTTGTTTAATATCCAACCGCTGTAGTTGAGCTATTTTTTCCGCAATTTTTTTCTGTGTAAATAGGAATATAAATCAGGGATATTAAGTACATTACCTCTGCCCTCTTGCCCATTTCCAGATAAGCACAGATGGGGTGGAAGGCTCCTGTGCCGCAGATGTACAAATGGGTCTGGTTGTATGGTTGAAGGACCCGAATGAAGTTAGAACACTCTTTCTAAAAACACAAAACAAGAAACCTCAAACTACAGGTAAAAACATTTGATTTTGACTAAAAGAAAAAGCCAAAAGAAGCAGAATCTATTCAAGGAAATTCCACATGGAATTCAAATCAGGCAAATCTGCTTCAGACCTATTAATGATCCGTATGCTTGAATTTACCGTAGGTTATTTGGGTTGGCTCCCAACCACATCTCAACAGTCCCAGTGGTGTGAGACTGTTTATTAGAGTGCTAATCAACGACATTAGTTAATGTAGGAGGGTTATTAGCAGCCCTGAGGAGCAGATTTGGGCGCATGTGTTTAAGAGATTAAGCCTGGGTTAGCCCAATTATCAAAACATGCTGAGTATCCACCTGGCAAAGAGGAACATTTCTGCAAGGGAATTTGGAAACTCAGCACACAATCACATTAAATGACAGCTAAATTGCTCCTTTTCTTTTCCTTCCTCGTAGTGTCTGTTCAGGCTTTGAAGCTCACAGATGTTTCACCCCGATGATGTGATGATGTCTGCTTGCGAGAGACAAAAGTGAACGCAGCGCATCAGGTTGGAGTGATGACATTTTCCAGAGCTGCATAAATTAACACTGAGATCACAAGTTTTTCCACAGCATTAAATTTTCTGTTATTATTCAAAAGGGCAGGCGCTGTTGTTTCAGCTCAGACTGCTTCTCTTCCTCAGTAATTTGCTTAAGGGAAAAGTTTGACATTCTGACAAACAGAATGATTTAGTTTCTTTTACGGCGTTGGACGTAAAAATGAGACCGCTCACTTTTCTGAGTTTGAAGCCGGAGAGAACAGCTGGCTGGCTTACAGAGTTTGCTAACAGTTTTCTTGAATCTCGTACAAAAATCTGTGAGGAAAAATGCCAATTTGTGGTTTTTATAGGTGGTTCCAAAGTGGACTATTTCCCTGGATGTTAGCCTGGTTAGAAATATGTAAAATTAGCACAACTTTGTAACCCTAAACTGATTTGTAAAAGCATGCTAGAATTATAGACTTACACCGTGAAGAAACAAATGCCAAAGAGATGAGTGTCTCCCCCAAAATTTGACCAAACTCAATCATCTTTTCATTAAACACAAAGTCGATTTTCAAAAATGTTGCAAGAAATACAAACAATAATGCGACTGACCTCAACCCTGCATGTCTGAATCTGTACGACTGTGCAGCGTAATGACTTTACCTCCTGTGTTTCCTACTGTTGAACCGTCAGAGCACACACATCATTCTCACGCCCTTATTATACGTGTTTCATCAGCTCCTATAAAGCCCCCCAGGATAGCCCCTGTGAAGGATTTACCACGGCTGTCCCAGTTAGGTCCATTAGCTATGTGGTAGGTATGGTTGCACCTAAACACTGACAGGTGTTGGATAGAGTCACACGAGTGCAGCTGTGTGTTGCCCTCATGTGAAAAAACCATTTCGCCGATCACAAACCATGTCGTTGCTCGAAAACTAAAATACCCATGGAAAATGAATGACTCATTTTTGGATCAAATTAATCACTTTCTTTGGACTGAGTATTAGAAATGACTCTCCGTCAGAGACATGGGTGGACAGTTTTATTCATATGTGGGTGACTTGAGAGAATTTTGGAAAATAAAGGGATTCTGAATCCCAAAACATGTGCTGGAAATACAGAGAAGTGGATTATTTTTGCTTTATTTTCTATAATAACTGGGCAGGTATTCAGGAATGACATCAAGCGGTTCACTACATTACAATGGAACAACCTGGGCAGGCGCTCTGTGAGGGATCAAGTCCTCCGGCATTTTCAGGGAGGGGGCAGCTGTTACATTTGCTCTGTGGTTGTAAACTGTGGTTTGGAGAAATGCATCACTTTGAGAGCTCTGGATGTTTTAGTAATGTCCTAATCAAGACCTCGCTGTGTAATCCTCTGTCTCTGCTCTCACCGCCTCATTTTCAAGGGTAAACACACATCACGCAAATTCCTCATTACTGTATTTTGTGTGATTCTGCACTGCCAGAGTAGAATGGTTCCCCCGTGTGATGGAGTACCGCTGCACCGCTCCCATAGCGCTGACTTTAAGCGAAACCTGAAAAGACGGTGTTGAGTTTGACCCCAATAAAACCTCTGTTATTGAAAAGGATGTAGATAATCCTCAAAAACCTGCAGCCCTGCATTCAAGAATCATCCAGCCGTGAAATTGAGATCAGATACAACACTGAGAGGGCTTTTCTAAACAGGAACACAAAGATAAGATACGCTAACCCCAGTGTGCACACACAGCCGGTAGCATAGAGTCTGAATGTGTGCTAACACATCACAGCAGATAGCAAAAACTCAAACAATGACTTCCACATGAAATGAATACACATGCATGCATGGGGTTGGACATATTTGTACATCACAGCGGCAAATGATCTTTGGAAGGGTTCCAAACGTGTACGAGAACTCACCCCCAAATCTTTTCCTGCCCACTTGCATTCATCCCTCTTGGAAGGAGTGGCGGGCCACGCAATCTGTGCAAATGTGAGAATAACAAATACTCATTACTAGAGGTTGAGTGGAAGATTAGCATGTTTCTTCATGAAAGAGAAACCATTGATGAGTCAAATGTGGTGAATCAGAGAGAAAAAAAATATTAAATTCCAAAAGAATGACTTTGAAAACTTTTCTTGTTTAGTCATTCCTTTATATTTTTGGAAATATCAAAATAATTTCACATATAGTTTATAACAAGTAGAGGGTATTACAAACTCCTTTAAGGAGTTCTTGACATTTAATTAGAAAAAGGATTGGTCTCTCAACTAAATTATAAGCATACGGTTGCATTTTTCACTTAGAAAACGAACAGAAAAAAGGCAGTCTTGAAGGAGTTTCTGTCATTTTTCCGTGCCCTGTGGTTACACATGAATTATAAACACACATGGAGAGTATGAGTGTGCATGTGTGAGCTGTAATAAGTAAAGGGGATGATTATATTCTTAAACTCGGGGTGCGAGAGGGCTCTTTTTCTGCTGCTGGCCACACAGAAGAGCAGACAACGAAAATATATGCACATGCACGTCCACGCGTTGTGTCCTTACAGAGTGCAAATATTTCCCATTATGTTTCTTTATCCACTCATGATCAGCTGAGCACTTTTCCACAAAAAGATCTGCATTGTGCAGTTTCCACTAATTACATTAGGTTTGCTTAATCACAGCTTTTTAGTCTTTATCTTATAATGTTGCATAGATTAGAACAAAGGAGCCACAGGCAAGGAAACTCGCTTCCTTTTTTTTGTATTGACTATGCATTTTTGGAGCAATTTGTTCCCCTGTGAAGCTCTCTGCAGCCTGCAGGCAGCTCCGTGTCTGACTTGTGCGTCTATGATAGCAGCCCGAATCAGATAAAAAGACCGTTAACCTAGTCCAGGTGGAGTAATGGAATTATGGACAGCCGTGTCTGGAGTGGGAGACAGTGGATGGGATGAAAGCTGGAGAGAAATAGATGAAATAATGGACTCCAGAGGTGGGGTCAGACAGCAGAGAAGAGATAAAACGTGACTCTTTCACTCAAATATCAAACCTTTTTTTCTTTTAATAGAAAAAGTAGCTTTTGAGTTTTACCTGTCTGTGTTCTCTGTTGATGTTGACAAGGTCAAATGAGAAGATATGGTCCTCCGCTCCCACCAGTAGTCTCCCTCGCTCCTCGTCCAATAAAAAAGCATCATAGCTCGAACTGTTGGCCAAGCCCTCAAAGGTGGCAAGATTACTGGACTCTAACATCTCTGGAAAAGGAGGAAAAGAAAAGGTAAACAAAATACTACAAGGGTTTCAACTGCAGAAAACACATCTTGAAAACTGAAATGAAATGAAACATGCTTCAGTAGCTCCGTAGTCCTGCACCAATCACAAAGCATTGTTGTCAGAAATTACAATTAAGGAAATTACATGTTCACTTATAGCCGTGCACAAATATTTGCACTCACTTGCATACGGACACGTGTCAGTCAAGTATAGCGTGAGACATTTTTAAGAGAACACAGCGTGACACAATCAGGGACACGGCTCAGACTGCTCAGCCGTGTGATTGGTTGAATAATTCATATGAAGTCAGGAGCGGCAGAAACAGTTTGTGTGAGGAAGTATGTGTGGCTGCGTTTGTGTTCCTACTAATAGGTTATTATGGAAATTAGCATCAAGGAGTTCAGGACATGTTTCTGTTCAAAATGACCAAGAAACTGATGACATGCAGTGAAACTGAAAGAAATTGGGTAAAAGTTTAACATGCTGACAATCGTCTAAAGTTTCATCAGCAAAGAGCAGTTTTATATGAACAAAAACATCCCTCCCTTCCTAATAGCAGATTAACACAGGATACTAGATCCTATAAAGACCTAAACAAACAGTTTCTGTGCCCATAAACCAACTTCTTTTACTGTTACTGGAGTTAATTTCCTGCAAAGTTACGACTTCTGGGTTTTCCTCTTTTCGTCTGAGTATTATATATTGATGATCATTAAGTTAAAGAGTCACATAACGAGTGTTACTCTCTCAAAGAGGACTGAGCTGCTTGAAGCATCTCAAACTGCACAGATTTTTCTTCCTGGATTTGAATTGAAACATTTGCAAAACATCTACATATTAAAGCCTACTGTAAAGTATTGATTTGATGTTAATTATACATGAGAAATAATGTGACTTTATCTCAGAGGACATGACATCACTGACTCAAACTTTGGTTTTCTTGTACCGTATCTTTACAGTTTGATAAAATTTGTTGAGTTTTTTAATTATTTTGAATTATTGTAGCAATAATTCTGTAATACCTAAAAGAGAAAATGAATAGTTTTCTCGCATTCCTCCATCTTTGGACCAAATTTCTGATGAGTAAACGCAGACTGGGACTTTAAGGAGGCAAGTTCTAAATAGATGAAAGTTATTCTGTGTGTTTAATAGTTAGAACCCAGTAAAATGTATTTTCATTTTATTCCAAATCCATTTTTGGTAGTTGTTTAGACTTTTTAGAATAAACATTTTTAGACAATTAAAATATGGAATTTTAGAAATTCCAGAAAAAACACAATTAAGGGGAAAAACAAGGTGTGGAGGAAAAATAAGTAATAAAGAAAGTCCTCTGAAATATTCCAAAGAAGTCTACAGCGTTTGTTTTTTTTTTACAGCCAAAGGTTTATAGTGATTTATATAAATACATGTGGGGAAAAGCTTTTTTTAAAGATTGATTTAAAGCTAACTTTTATATTTTGTAAAGAAAAATAAATCATATTTTAAAAGCATGTAGCTAATAATTTGGCAAATGCATTACTGTGCATATAAAAATATAAATCTAAAAAATATTTTCTTAAAATTCACATGATCATGTTATTATTATAGAAAACAGACATCTAATAAATATTATAATGTATATAAATAACTTCTTTTTTTTTTTTTTTTACAAAAAGCCATGAAAATTCATATGACTGGCTCTCCAAAAAAATAAAAAGAAACACATGCAATATCAGCCAGAAGATTCATAATCTGACAATAACATAATAACAAAAACCAACTTCTTTGGATTCTAAATAAACAACACATGCTCATAATTATCATGCAGGTAACCTATACTGATGCATCAGCCTCAAATCAGTCAATGCCATCCATCATTATTAGTGTCAACACATAGAACAGACATGCAGTCACATGATATCATCATAGAGAAACAAGCACACACACATAAACATATATGTGATCCCCCTGCTCTCCTTACACAGCTCTGACTGACGGGCTGCTATAGGAGCCATCTGCACCCACTCTCTGTGTGTAAGATCTTGGACATCTGTGTCCACATGAAAGGAGTTGTTGATAGAAGAGGAGACAGAGGAAGTAGTGCGTCGACCATCTCTGTGCACGAGGCAGACAGAGACTGAGGGAGGGAGGGAGGGGTCGTCACCTAATAAAGATGGTCGCAGCTCATCTACGTCAGATGGATTGTGGTTAACGGAGTTTAACTTAAAATGTAAGAAGTGCCTTCAGATCTGTGCTGCAATCATTTGGCTGCCAACCAGACACCCCCTCGTTCTCGGTTTACAAATAAAACGTGACGCAGCAGGGTCAGGAAATGAGTTCAAGAAGGAAAAAAGAGGAAATGTGAATTCCAGTCGACAGAATGCCAGGAGGTCTACTTGTGTTTCAGCAATGAAATATTGGAATAGACATGGGGAAAGAAGGAGAAAATTAAAAGTCTGCATGGGCACAGCACTGGAATAGAAAGGAAGTTTTCAGGAAAGTTAAAGATTAGATAACATTTTTAAAGAATTGAAAAACCAGATGCTGGTGGGAAATGAAGAAAACAGAAGTCAGGGAGGAGTTTTCATAACTTGTCATGCTGGATCTGGAAGTGACGACCCATGTGATTCGAAAGCAAGCTTCGTCACAAAAGGGTTCCTCTAAATGAGCCAAGTTTAAAAAAATAGACATGCATCTCTCAACATGTGGTGATATTTGACAAAAACAAGGTGGCCCGTGCACCTAAGAACACACACAGAAAGGTTTAATCTGGGCTGGGATCAACTGCGGTTTGGAAACTCTGAGAGAACTGGGGCGTGAGCACCTAAGGACCTCCAACTCAAACACAGACACGCTCGTTTGAAAGTGGGAGCACAAGAGACGGTGTGCAGCAGAGCTCATACAAAATATAGCAACCAAGTAAAAACATGCAAAAACACACAAAGGAAAA
The DNA here is from genome assembly GCA_006937965.1 of Callopanchax toddi. Classification (NCBI taxonomy): domain Eukaryota; kingdom Metazoa; phylum Chordata; class Actinopteri; order Cyprinodontiformes; family Nothobranchiidae; genus Callopanchax; species Callopanchax toddi. The sequence continues at coordinate 4,045,102 of SSNR01000031.1, read as the reverse complement.
GTCGTTTTTAACATGCACACATCACCTTTTAGACCTACATGCATAAATAATACTGACTTCTATACAAAATGCATGTTAGTCCTTTAACACACATATTTTAAACTGTAATCCAATCAGAACCTAATCCAGGACCCCAACACACACAACTCCTCTAACGACTTTAAAGCCACACACACACCTCGTGCCCCTTCGCCACACACAGTCTGCTTACACTATACCCACCGAATGCACATATTTAAACACATCTGCTTGTGTGTGTGCATACTCACTTCAAACGGACACACACACTCTGTTCAGTCTTTGTTTCCCACTTTCTCCGATTACACACATCCTTCGCCTGCTTTCTTTCACTCGCACGTTCTGCCTTTCACACGTAGGACGGCCACAATGGTCAGACAGACATACAAACTTATATATTACACACACACTGATATATGTGCAATATTCTTTAAGAATACTGTATGGCGTTGAGTGTAATGCAATATTTGTTTGAAAATCATCTTTTTCTACGTATTTCTTCTTCTGCTTTACTAATAATTTCATGTTCACTTCCAGGAAGTTTCCTTTCATCACTTTACCACTCAGATTTCCCTCTACTACTGTTTGTCACATAAACTATACGATATCCAACTGGAGGTTCATCATAGATGATTTTCTCTTTAAATATTGCATTTTTGCATCTCTATACATTTTTCTTATAACTCCAATACAGAACTTGGTACTGTGAAAAAACAGAAGTTTCTTTAGATAATTATTTGCACACTCGTGGTTCTGGTTTGAGTGAGGAGATCTTTTTTACAAAAACTTTTACATTTTTGCAATTTTTTTTTATTTTTCGCAAATATGTCTGCACAGTAAAAAATTGCAATGGGAAGGTCAAAATTAGTACAATTTTCTAAATATCTTCACTCACGGAATAATTTAACTTTCTTGCAAACAGTTTGCTGAAGAAAATGTGTCTTTTTTTTTATAACTATTGATCTATGGAAATGAAAAAGCTTTGAAACTGACCTTCCCTGTTTTTTTTTTCCACATCTTTTCAACAATAATTGTGAATAAAAATTGCAAATAAAAGAGAGTCGGCCCAAATGTTTTATGAATTTCTTTTCCAAATTTATTCTAAAAAATTTAATTGTGCAAAAATATTTTTAAAAATAACGCATCTCAAATACATTTTCAAAAACTAAATTTTGGGAGCACTTCCAAATATTTAAAGCATCAAATAATTAAAACACCTTGTCTTTCTGTTAGGCAACAACAACAAATTCATGTGTATCTAGAAAAATATTCACATGCAAAAACACAAATATGTAGCTCGAAACTGGCAAATACAAGCAATTCATTCACATAAACTACAATCTGTCTCTCTGTCATACACCATTATGGAAAATAACCTGCAGCTTGTATCACAAAGCTTTAGAAAAAAAAAAATCACATTCAATACATTCAAATTTCAAGTGTAATTGTCTATGGAGTACTCTTCACTCCCTCATTCAGCAAGCAGCCAGGCATTTTCGACGCCTACGTGCCACGCAATAGCAGAATAATGAAACAATGAAAGAAAGGCGACGAGGCATTAAATTATGTTTATCTGATTGTCTGTACATGCGGCTGTAGGAGTGTGTGTTTGAGTGACGTGGAAAACAAAAGCGCTGCAGTGGAAAACACTTGACTGATAATATTTCAGCTTTTCGCCACTGTTTTTTATTATATGCTCAATTTTTCGGTGAATACTTAACGAGCAGAGAAGATTTTAAATTATAAAAGAAGACACTGATTCCCCCGACCTTTTACTGCTGTGGATTTGTGTGTTTTACTAAAATATGATTTACTTTCACTTTCAGGTTTCTATTTTACCTAGTGGTACAGAGTGTAGTGCACATCTTCCGTGACAACTAAAGCCTCAAGAAGCAGGTGTCGGGGAAAAATCCGAGAAAATTCCACCGCCTGGTGGAAATCTGCCGAGAGCTTAGCTTAACAAAGTGCTCAAATATTATGTTAAGCTCAAGGATACCCACACAAGCCTCAAAAGTTCACCTCTCCGCTTCTTTCTTTTCTACACACAGTAGCAGGTGTGGGCTGGTTTCCGTGGTAACCATCTGTATAACACAACCCGGGCCATTGGAGATCTCATTCAGGTGCAGCTAAGTGACAGGTTTGACAGGAAGTGTGCTGCATTTCAGCAAAATTACCATGAAATCTAGTTATGAGGAGCTCCTCTGTGTGTTTTAATCTAAAGTAACTGTCACTATATACAGAATTCTTATTTTTCTGCAACTATAAATCAAGTCACAATACATAAATGAATATGTGGGGTCCTATTTTGTGACATAGCAGGAGAGCTAAGTGGTTATCTGGCTTTACAAACTGAATTATCTTAGAGAAACTTAAAAAAAAAAAAAGCATCCTTCACACATTACTTTCCAGCCAGGCTTGAGAGACCTCGTTTGGTGGCTTATGTGAAATGACAGGATCAGAGAAGTCAGGGCATTGAATTGAAGCTGCCTCTCAGGTAGTCACAGAGCAGAGTTAGCAATGATGTTTAGCATTTTAACTAATGCAACTAACTAATGAGGCTGCCACCGCTTCTACAAGCATTCATAGACGTAGCCTGTTTGATCAAGTCATTTATAAATAACCAAAATGACTTAAGTCTGATTCACTCTGCAAACTGCTGAGATAAGAGAGATAAATGCTGATTGCATTGCACAATTTTCCCAGAAGAATATTTCTGACACTGTTTGATATTTTGGTCATCTTTAGGATTGCTAAATCGCCTCTCAGTGAACCCGTCACGCTAAATGATTCAAGCTTATGACTAAAGATTTTCTCATAATTCTTTCACAATAAAAGGTTTGCCTACAATGACCAAAATGTGAACCCAGCTTTAAAGAAGCTTTGCAGCCATATAATACAGGCAAAGAGTAAATTAGCACTTCAATAATAAAAAAAACCTCACAAATTTGGTATTTTCTCTATTAATATTCTATTGTCAACACTGGATATTAACGCATGCTGCAATTCACAATAAATGGCACATTGGAACTGTGGTAGATGTGTGCTTGAAGAGCTGCCACTCCAATTAAAGTCCATCAATTAAACGCCAAGGAGAACTAATCTCATTTCTTAGTTTTACCTCTAATTGGAATGTTTACCTACAGAATGAGACACTCAAAAAGCCAATGAGTCAGTACATGGTTGCCAATTTGTTTTAACTCTCCATTTGTAAGGCAAATTAACCCCAAAATCAACAAAATGCAAGACTAGAGGCAAGGGGAAATAAAATCTACATCTAGGAATAGAGTTGGTACTGAGAAATGAGATTTCAGTGTTAGCATGGGTTGAATTTTCCTCATGCCAGACTTTGTTGTGACATTCCTGTGAAAGCCAGTGTGAGAGACAGAAGACAAAGGCACAGTATGCTGGAAGATTTGACAGGATGAGAAAAGCAGACAGAGTAGCAAACTGAGAGATAAATGCAACAAAAACCTACAATCAGGAATAATGGCAGCACACGAAGGCAGAAACACGCATGAAAAACCCTCTCACACAACAAAAAGGGGTTGGATGTGGAATCGTTTCATTAGTGCGCGTCTCCCGTTGTCACCGGACGGCTGGACCAGACCAGAGCTGTGACCACAGACGGCTCGAGGCCTGGCTGTGCCTGCCGCGCATAGCCCACTCACACGCCTCGAAATCCACATGGTAGAACTGGGCTCGCTCTGGTTTTATTACTTGTGTGGAAACACACACACCAGCACAGGACACAAATGCAAATGTGTCACCAATTTAAACAGAATAGTCAAAACTTGAGATGTGTGTATTCCTGCATGCACACAGTAAAAAAAATAAAAATTATAATAATCCCAATATCCCTCCTGCAGACAGGAAAATCGTAGCTATCACCAGGCAGTTTGATGGATGGACTTAGAGAGAAACCAGGCTGTGGTTATCGTGGCCGTGTCTGAAACCAGTGCCTGTTAGAGCAGCCTGTCAGCTGTACGGTGTAGCTGAATGTCAGCTCTGCCATTCTATTACAAATTAATGAGGCGAGGGTAGGAGATCTGAATGTATCCTGGGCAAAGTGTGACATCGAACACAGCGAAGCTAAAGAGCCACTAAATCCACAGACAAAAGCTTACATTTCAGCTCTGTGGTATTAGATGGAGACTTTGTTTTACATGTTTTGTGCAAAACGTAATGCAGGATTAAATGATTGTAAATAAGTTGCGTTTCTCACTTATTTAACATATCTGTTTGCCTTCCACGGATGCCCCCCCCCCATCCTTCATTTGTAACACGACTCTGCTCAGATCGAACCGTACACCCTTTCTCCATCTGACTGACGAGACTTAGCAGGTGGCAGGACCCATTCGTACCCATGGTTCTGCAATCTGCACAAGGCTGTAACTCAAGCCTGTGTCCCAAATACAGATGCAAAGACACGAGATATTTTCCAACATGCATGCCCATACAATGCCTATGTATACAAAGACAAAAATGTACTTAGAACATATACAACATCTGTACGCACAAGACTGAAATCGCTAAACAAACAAGCTGATTCCACCTTCTATTGTGGCATCTGAGCTCTGATTATTACAGATAGTTTTGTTTGACCTAAAATTTCCAAAGCACAGTCCTCCAGAAACTAGGGAGACATGTTGCATTTCCAAAACACGGCATGCAAAGAAAACCACAGATGCAAAGAAAGGTCAGGAAGATCAGGAAGGAGTAATGCAAACACTTTTGTTGCAGTTTGCAATAAAACAAGTGACAGATTGATTTTTATGGATGGATGAGCAGCTTTTTGTTTTGCAACTCGACCACGGTTATCTGTGGGGTAATAAGAGTTCACACAAATGCATACCATGGTTCAGCCTGTGGACTCGAACGGTGGGAGCTGTGGTTAGGTTTGTGAGCCAGTGCAAGGAAAGGGAATGTATTCAAGTTTAACATGAGGACACATTCAAAATGAAGGCTACTGCAAAACATTGGTTTTACTATTGAAATGTGGCTGCGTGGGAGCAAAGATGAAGGTGGTTTAGTGTGTGTGTGTGTGTGTGTGTGTGTGTGGGAGTCCATCCAAAAAGAGCTGAATAGATGGATAACCAAATGGATGGATGTGTATTAACTGAGTTGCAATCAAAAGGACAGAAAAATAAGACATGTTAAAAAAATTACCCACACACACACAGTCTGTTGAAGATTGCACTTAGGGTTTGTGGTGTTGTGGTTCCTTGAGAAATGACTGAGCCGCAGGAGGAGGAGGAGGGAGAGGAAGAAAAGAACTATGAGAAAAGGAAAAGAAAGGGAGGGAGATGGAGGCAGGCATCTCCAAGGTTGGCGTGTTGGGAGAACACCTTGTAATTATCCACATCCGCTCTGTCAGCCGCAGCCAGCAGTACGGACAGCTACAGCGGAGAGATTCTCTGAATGTGACACTCAGATGCTAATTCACACATCAAAGAGAGACCAGCAAAAAATAAAACACAGATAAACCAGCGTGCACGCAAAACACCCACAAACAAACTGCACATATTTTCACAGGCAGGCAGGCACACCCACACACTCACACGGGCTTATTATGGGGCTCAGGCCAGACAACTCTGAGTGTGGTTCCACACCAAGTGTCTATTTTGAAGGGGTTGTGAGCCAATTCCAGATTCCATGTCTCTTTCTCAGTCTCGCTCTGATTTCCCTCCTCAGTTCCACCCATTCAGGGGGAGCTGTGATGGCATGAAAAGGTCAGATACTAGAGCTCCAAGATCCTGGATAATTATCTTTTCTGTTTTTTTAAGTTTTGTCTTCTTTACATGCACTTTATTTGCTGTATGTGCCTTCACTGACCTTTAGGGGTCAGCGTTACTCCTGATGGCTGCTTTATGAAAAAGTGCTGTGCATTGATTGCAGATATGCAAAGAGCCATGCAAGGTATATCAATACCCTTGCAATTCATTCGAGTACTATAGTGCAAATTAATGTCAAATTTACAGAATATCAGCCTTCTTTGATTCCTTTAAGTCTCATTTATTTCCATCAGATGTTCACGATGACTTCGTAGGTTTTAGCGTGTCTTCATTATGGTCAAGGTGAGACAAAAAGGCCCTATTTGAGTCTCAAGGAGAAGAGAAAATCATTAACTGCAGCGATCATCATCGCTGCGTCCCCCGTGAAACCGTAACCTTTTTGCTGAATGTCTAACTGACCCCACTGGGAAATCATTTACTCTCCACTAGCTCTGCCAGCTGTCCCATGAGGGGTCATTCTAGCTACCTGTCTCCATTCATTCTCTGTTGCAAACTGCTCACTCGGCAGTCGTTTGCCTGTCCTTTCCAGATGATGAAAACTCTTCACTTCTGTGTGACTATCAATCCCTCAGGGACTTGTCATCAGCTCTCATTTGAGGATGATTTTATGGGACTCTGCTTGGCTTTTTTCTGAATGGCCCAAACCACAAACCTTGCAAACTCTTGAGACCATCCTGGGAATGTGATGCCCCCACTCCAGGGCCTCCTGCTCAGGAGTTGTGTTGACTGTCCTCCCCAGGAGAGTTCCTGCTTGTTGTTTATTTGACTTAATTACTATGCAGGGAGAGGGGATGAGTGACACTTCACTCAACAACCAGCCTCCCTTCTTTTTGCATCATCTACTGTACGTCTGCCAGCTTGTCCTTCATTAAAAGCAAATATCTTCCCCTCCACCACCATCCTCCACAATGTGGGCGTTAACCGAGAATTGTCTCCTGACAGACATCCAGAGAGCCGTCAAACACCTGTGGGCCTGAAACACGCCGGAGAGCAGCGACACACACAAAGAAAGTGACACGCGATACACTCTCATGCCTTTACGCCCAGCGCTCGCTCACTCTGACAAGCACAAAACGCGAGCCAACAGCTGGCTGCAATCGCACATTCAACAGAAAATTAAACGGCACAAAGAAGGAGGAAAAAAATTTTTGCGAGATCATGCGCGAGCGCACGCACAAAACCAGGTGTCTAATTATATGAGGACACGCACGACCTGACACATTTTCGCCACGCTGAAACACTCGCAAGTCCAGGGGGAGGAAATCACAAGAGAGAGTGTTGAGTCCTCACACCAAGATGCAGCAAGAACATTTGCACAAACATGTCTTAAATGTAAGCAAAAATATATTTCAAGAAGTGTACAGTAGTGAGAACGGCTACTAGTTCCCAGCTTGACAATGCACATCCATCACTCAAACGCAAAAATACACTCTTCGATGCTTGATGACATGTCTCTTGTCTCGCACTTTTGTCAGCAACATGTTCACTTGTCAGACTGAACAGCAATGAGGATCACAAAAGGGAGCAGGAGGATTCATATTCTTTAAACAGATGGCTGCAGGGATGGCATTCTAACATCATTCTTAAACGCTTGGCTTGGTGTGAGCCGACATGATAGAGCAGGTGAGTTCTGCCATCCCGTCTACTTGTTTCCTCTTTGTCTTAACATAAGGGGTTCATTTTAAGTCCTGTATTATAATAAAGTTTTAATTTTAGATTTAGGATGCAGTCGTTTAGGAGCTAAAAGGGTGATAAAGGGAAATATACCGCCCCCAAAATTACAACTTGCACTTCATCGAAAGAATAAAGCATGTCATATAGCAGGCCTCTAAACATAAGTTGCACTAAGTGTCTCGTCTAAAGATAGAGATGAATCTGTGACAGACATCATATTCAGCTCTTGCTCAAGACCAACGTTTGAGTCTACCTAAGAAAAAAAACAGAAGTCTGAGAAACCAAAGCTTTGAGTGACAATCAAGTGCACTTTCAACCACACACGCTTCAGCTGCAAATCAGCCTGTTCATAAATTTTAGGAGGGCGTGATTTGGTGGACGGGACTAAAATAAAGAATCGAGACACCACACGTTGAGCCACGTACTTTCAGTCAGGAAAAGAAATTCCCCAAAATATGGCTAAAATGTTGCCAGTTATTTCTGGCCAAGATGAAAAGTCTGCTATTACAAAAAGCCTGATTTAGTGTAGGGTGTGAGAGAAGAGACGAGACGGGGAGAGAGAGAATGAGAGAGAGAGAGAAACAGGGAGGAGGAGGAAGAGAGGAAGGACCGGCGCTCCGCAGTCTCCCCTCAAAATAACACAGAAGGAGAGAGAGAATAACATGTTTGCTCTATACGTCAAAAACGTACACGTGCATGATAGAAAAAGACAAGCTCCCTCTAGTTCTCCAGTAAAAGAGGTGATTTAATGAGGACGCGTTAAATAAAAGTCTTCAACTGTTTAATCCATTTAGGAGACAGTAAAAAAAACATTTTTGAAGATGGGCTCTGACCAGAATAGTACCCCCCCCCCCAATACTGTTTTAGGATCATTTAAAGAGAGGCTTCGCTGCTTTTTCAGAGCACCTAACAGCACTATGCTGTATTAACAGAAAGGGACAGCGCTACAGGAAAAATGATACAGGGGCCAATATATACATTTAACTTCAGAAAGGAGCCCTTCTACAACATATGGAAACAATCGGACCATTTGTAAGGAGAATTGTTCGAGACAGGCAGCATGAGTGAGAGAGCAGGGTAATGGGAGAGAGGGATACAGAAGGTTAAGAAGGGAGAGATCTCGTATGCTGACCAGGAGGGAGAAGTAGTAAAGGAGACAAACACAGAGGCAGAAATAGACTGAGATAAAGGGAGAGAAAGAAATACTCAACATGGCAATGAATAGATGAAAAGAAATGCATAAAAGAGCACCCATGGGCAAGAAAATAAACTCGTCTGGATTAAAAGCACCTTCTATCGCAGTAATCCGGTATAACCTGGAGTCAGGGAGGACAGAGAATGGGCTTACCCTTGTATGACAGCTTTAGTCTTGGAACGTTGTGCTTGGGCTCAACTCCTCTTCCTAGCTGCACCGCAACGCACAGCAGCACTACAGTCCCAAGCAGGTAATCCATGGTGCTGGAGTGCCTCCAGACCAGGGGGGCACTCACAGCCCGACCCCGAGATGGGTGTCCTCCGCTGAGGTAAGCTGAGCCTAAGTCCTGTAAGTAGAGGTTCCAAGAAGAAGGGCAAAATCCTGGATATGCTCCCCCAGCTCAGAGTGCAGACTGTTGGGGCAGTTCTGTTGTGTGAAGCCGGTGGAGGGGTGCTGCTCACATGGCTCCCCGTATGGAGGTCCAGGGTGTAATTAATCTGTCCTCCCCCAGGTGAAGGCTCAGTGATCCTTCAGCTTGACTGTGATGAGACGTAGAGGCTGAATAAAAGTGAGTCAGAACACCTATCCAGTTTAACAAACCTATCCGTTTCCCAGAGATTCTCTTGTTTTCTGTCCACTGGCTTTGAGCAGACACTCACAGCAACCCTCTAATCCTTGTGTGCAGCTCCAACAGACTGAGAGAGAGCTACACCATCCACGGGAAGGGAGGGGAGGCAGAGCAGCCGAGAGAGAGGGAGGGAGCGCTGGAGGAAGGAGAGGTGGGGTATTACTTGAGAGCAGCGATGAAGCCAGAGTCATGGATAGGAAGTAGAACGGTCAGGATTTATAGTCCTGACTTTTCCACACCCGTTTCCTTTTGGGTTTGTCATTATGTTTTATCCTCTCTTCCTTTATTCTCTCTAATATCTACAAAATACTTTTCCGTTCCCCTTCCTCTCTCCTACTGCCTACACCTTGAAATTCAGTTGAATTTCTGAGAGCCTTATTAATCACTAGAGAGGTAAAAACAAGCATGCTTTTAAAGCAAGTAAATCCAGACAGACAAAAGATTCGAATAATACATTTACTAATGTAAGTCAGTGTTAAAACGTAGTTTTCAACTTGCTAAAGGACATTTTTAATTGTCTTTTATACATTTAAAAAATGGTTCAATAAAAAACTTTAAGTGTGTGCAACCAGTGTTTTAACATCAATTTTTATAAACAATTAGACAGTCTAAAATATTTCTTTTTTATATTAAAAAATTACTTTTCATGTGTCAACGTACAAATTAACACCGTACAGCTGAATATTTCCCACAGAGAGCAAAGCTTGGGGTATTTTTTTTTGACCTAGCCACATGAAACCTTCCAGCTGAGGAGAACACATGCTGGTATTTAACCTGCATCGTCTCAGACAGATCCTGTCTCTGGTAAAGTCATTCAAATCAGCAAGGCGGGTCAATAACAACCCCCTCCTCTTAACCTCAGCCAGCCCCTGCAGGTGCTGGTGTGTGTGTGTGTGTGTGTGTGTGTGAGTGTGAGAGTGGGCACCTCCTGCTTCCTCTGAGGGGTGACACAGCAGTGAAGAGGTGATAAAAGCATTGATAAACAGGCGTGCTGATGGGTCAACTCACACACTTTAAGATAGGAAAGGAAAACAACATGAAAACAGGACTCATTAGTAAATAAAATGGAGTGCGTGTGTGTGTGTTTGTGTGTGTGTGCGCGCGCGTAACATGATGGTACCTGCATATTTTAGCACCTCCACATGTTTTGTGCTTTGAAACTGCTGCTGCTGTAGCATAAAGTGTATCTCATTTCATGTTCCCTTCTTTTCTTTTGCCGTTAATAACTGTAGATTAACTTCCTGTTTGGGAAAAAATGATCCTTAAGCCTTTATATTCAACAAGACTTAAGCTGAATAAAGTCAAATCAATTTGCTTATAAAGGAAACATTTAGTAAAGAAATGCTTTTGACCCATCTTTTACTTTCCCGACTTTCTGAGACGTTTCTGAATGTAGATGTTTGTTTCTCTAGTGTTTTTCCATCTGTTTAAGTCGATCTAAGTGAATCTTCATGTGTGCGCCTGCCTCCATTGTGAATTCACTTCCAGGGCTCTGGCGTCCCCGGCCTCATATCTCATCACCCTTTTAGTCTAAACAGCCTTTTTAGCTGTTTACCCAAAACAAAAAGAGGTGCAGACAGACACATGAAAGCACCCTCTCACTCAGCCTGTCCCCGCCGACCTCTGTCTCCCTCCTGCCCTGATCCACGACCTTCCTTCCATTTGTCTACATTATCCAGACTAACAGCAGCCTGACTACCTGCATCGATCCTCACCGCTAGACTGAGATGTGCTGCGACACGCCTTTAAGGGCTGCTCTTCAGGGAGTGCAGCAACAGCCTGGCCTATGGTTGACGATCTCTTTGCGACGCCCATTGGCACCTCGGCAGCTGGAGCGGCCCTGAGTAATGATGACTTAATAAATGGTGACACGCTGTTGGCGGTGGAATGGGGTGCCCATTGACAAGGAGCTTCCAGAGGCTTTCAGCGCCCGATGGTAAAAATAGAGCAGGACATGATACACTGTGCTTATGAGGACGCAGCTAATGGGGGGACAGGCGTCAGGCAGGTCTGGGTGTGTGGCCAGTGTCAATGTGCTGTTAGTGATATCGTGGTGTATCTTCATCCTATGCGCTGTTAATATTCTGTATGCGTGTTAGAGAAAATGATTACTGCAACCTGAGCCCTGATGTCTATCTCACAAAGAACATCGGAAATGTTCCACCCTATACTTCGCACACACTGCCCTTTGACCTTTTTTTTTAGCACTTGCCTGCAGACCACCCTGCCTATTTCCTAACTGACCCGGTGTTTCCGAGGCCACTGCCGCTGAGAATTCAGCACGATAACTGCCATCACCGTAAACGACACATGAAGTTCAAGGTACGAACAACCATCATTATCTTCATGATGTGGGAGTTCCTCTTCCTATTCGCTTCCTGTTTCCAAACAGCACATCCCATCGCGTGTTTACAGGGGTCACACAGCAGCCCCTTAGTCAGCAACGGAAACAAAAGGTCAGGGAGGACAGGAAGAAGTCCGGAGAAAGAGCAGTAGCAGGTAGTGTGAGTTATGACATAGCAGCATGTCCTTATGTGCTTTGGTGAAATAAGAACCAAAGGTCTAACGATCCTCAGGATGTTGGGGATAAATATGATGCAGGTTTTATTTACAGTAAAGAAAATACAAAACTGTGCAAAAGCGACCTCTTTCACATTTACTTCCAGGGACTTGAGCAAAAGTTCTCCATACTTTTGAAGGTCTTTGGACGTTTTTTTTTTTTTCCAAAGGAGCCATTATCAGAAGAGGGAGACTTACTCAATATATCACAGGTTGCACAAGCAGTGTTGCATACAAGAATTTACCTGAACACATGGGAAATGAGCTAACAGACATCTGTGTAAGCAATCATCACTGTGACTTTGTAAACCTGTGTGTGCCTGTCAGAGCCCACAAAAAGCTTTATAATATCACACTTAAAGGGTGAACATATCTGGGTTACCTCAGGATTTATAGCCTGGCAATAATGTGACACCCTGACCTCATTTGAAATATCTACAGTTATAAACTATATAAGTTCAGCCTTTGTCTGTTCAAGTGTCGACACCTGTTTTTGCTCTTTTTGCTTCACTCTCTCTTCAAACAAAGCCTCGGTTTCATTAAAAACCCATTCTAGAGCCCATTAATGCTTGTGCTCCTCCAGGAGAGCCTGAAACCCCGTTGGAGGGAAATGGGAGGCTTCCCTCCATTTCATCGCTTCTCTAAAGGTCAGGGGTCAGCCTCCGGGTTTACAATAGGGTCAAGCAACCCCATCGTGTGCATGACGGAGCTTCTGAAATCTTTTAGTGAAGCCGTCCACCTACACATACAGAACCCTGATTCCATGCATGTCCAGTTCCCGCATCCACTCAATGAGAGCATAAACAAAAGTGGAACCACATTGCACCATGGGAAGGCAAAACGCTACCAAGCTGTAACATCTGTTGCACTGAGGGATGGATGAAGGGAAGTTGTTGGGCATATTTATTCACTGCTGATGCACTTCCATCCATCTTCTGGTGACGGAAGCCTCCTGCCTGGCCTCACACGATGACGATGGCACAAAGCAGGTTACGGGAAGTGAGAAAACTTCACAGAATTGTTCTACTCATTCATGAAATCGGATCATTTCCTGTAGAGGCTCGCTGCTGACGTTCATGCGAGGGAGGAAGAGCTGTTTTCCTGAAATCAGCTGGTATGTTGAGCAACAGTTTAATCAGAGAAGAGGTGTAGTCTCTTCACCAATGAGATAACTGGCATTTTAAATGAGAGCAGATGCACAAGTATGATGCAACAAGAGTGACTGAGCAACTTTTATCAGTGGGATGAAAGACTTGTTTAAGTAGGAAACTAGTCTTGAAGTGTCAGTGGTGCAGAAAGGACTGATAGATGTTTTAAGGGGGGCAAACTAATCCAGGACAGATTTCTTTAGGTTGTATATACATGCAAATGTTAAACATGCCATTTGAGAATAAAGGTTTGTTGGGGGAGGACTTAAATCGGTAATAAAGAAGCTCATTATTTCCTCTATCAGGGAGCTTATAGGTCTTTCAGAAACCTGCACCGCCTCTCCTCTTCCTCTCATCTACACAAAGTCAAAGTGAATGGGGGACTGATCTCTCAAAGAGCATTAGCATCTCTAGGATGTTTAAAATTAAAGAGCGACCCAATTAAGCACCAGGGATCTATTAGAGTGGGGATAAAGATGAGAATAAAGGCAGTCCAGCTGGAACTTCATTATTTCTGCGTCCACTCGAATTCAGATTATGTTTAAACGAAGGGGTTTGGAGTTTTCCCCTCCAACATACAAACATATATGTCTGTACAAGGATCATGTCAAAATCAGCTTCCCTTCATGAGCCCAAAAAATAGTTAAATACATTTTTAACAGGATCCAAACTTCTTTCTGCTTTTGCAACCAGATATTAAACTCACCACGTCTTAAATCCCCCGTCATATTTCATGCAAATCATGTGACATAAACATCTATACCAACTAACATCATCTTCAAGCATAAACAGCTCGTATCTCCACGTCAAACGATCCTGGAATGCGACTGCAATGAAGAACGAGACATGAATTTTTCCCGCTCCTCCATAAATCTCCTCCAGGGATAAAATCCTCTCCGTATTTACTCCCTCTACATCTGTGAGGCTGACAGGGCAGCAACAGTGACACAGCACTCCATCCCGCGCCTCTATTAAATATTTACACGCTTGTGAATCATATAAAACTAACCGCCGGTGCTCGCATTACTGCGCAGCTAAGGAGTCGGATTTAATACGGCTCACATTCACTTCCAAGAATATGTGTGTTAAATAAGGAGGTGCAAAAACAGATAGACAGAGACAGAACCCAGCTGAGGGAATGTGTGAGAAAAAAAAAGTGAGAGATCTGGGGTTTTTTTTTATTGTTTTTGTCCCAAACTGAAGCATAAAATCCCACATGTGGAAGGAAGCTTCACTTACATCATGTGAAACTTATTCAAACGGGAATCTAACAAAGTCAATGTTCCAGCTTTTATCATAAAGGCAATTTCTTTAAAAACAGAGCCATGATTCAAATATTCAGCAAACGTCACTCTGTGGATTTTACGTCAGTCAATTTTCTCTTTTAGTGCTGGCAGATGCGCATTAGTCATAATTTAATTATTTCTCAGTGCCGAGCGAGCGGTGACAAATGAATATTTAATTTCCTGCAATACCATTACTTTGTCAAAGTTTAATTAAGTGCAATTTAAGAGCAGAAGATTTATGGAAGTCTGAGTTACGAAACAGTATTTCAACACATCTAGCAAATGATAATCAGCAGTTTCCCCTCGGTCTGGACCACTAATGTAAAGCTTTTTTTGTTTTCAGGGGAAAATGAAATATTACATTTCTACATTCTTACATGGAAAATGATGTTTGCCAATTTTGGGAGTTTGATAAATGTGTAAGAAGTGAACTAAATCACAGCTTACATAGACTAATAAGTAAATGATGAATGGGATTTTCCTCTTTAGGACACTGATTACAACCATATGATCCAAATTAAAGATGTATATGTGTTTGCTTCTTTATTGAATCGCTTGTAAAAGATTCATTGTTGGATTCCCAGCAAAAAAAAAAAAGATGCACAGCAGTCTTTCACCTCTCATCACTTCCTAAAGATTAAAGCCTAAAACAGACTCCTGGCCTCTTCTTTTGTGACCTTTTAACCGTAATTACCTTTTTGTATTTATTGTCTCAGCCTCCTCCTGAAACCATTAGCGTAATATTATCAGTTCAGATTTATCAGGCCTCATAATGCGACCTTGGGAAACTCCAGATGACCTCTGTGCTCTGGGGGAAGCGGTTCATGTCTGTCACCTTTAACTTTTTTTATTAGACCTTTTCTGTCATGTAACCCTGAGAACAAACCTGCCATGTTTTCTCCATTTATTAACCAGACAAAGCCTGTGATTTCTGCTAGGATTGCAGCATTCATAAGGCTCTGTGTAAATACAAACCATCTGTGTAAACAGACTCCTGACAGGTCTGTTCAGTGAGCGATGAGTCCCACCTGTATGAAAGAACCTCTGAAAACACCCTCTGAAGTGGTTCCTGTACCTGAGAGGAAACCGAAAATGACTGAAATGACTCACTCCATTTCCACGAGGGATAACTGAAGGACGAGCAGCCATGTTAATGAATGATACGTCCTGCCATCTCCTCTCCAGAGCAATCACCCACTCTCAGATTGATGCTTTATACATTCCTCATCCCTTAGACACCTTGTAAGTCAGCCATAATTGACAGACAGAAGTGATAAAATGCAAAGCAGAGCAGCTAAATGACTCCCTTCAAAGCTGCTCCATTTAGACCTCCGAGGTGACCGATTATCTTTCACACTCACTTAGCAAAATATCACAGACTTGCTAATCGGAACTCTTTTGCCTTAAAGCTGTAATACATGCAGATATTTTAAATGCTGCTCAAGCAGGATCTGACAACTGATTTTTAGTCAACATTTCCAAGAGAAATTTGTGCACAAAGGTAATAAAATACAACTAACACAAACTTTATCGAGTTGCTGAAACAGTCTCAAACTTTTATGTATTGATTTGATACATTTTTGCACAAATTTGCCTTTTTTGTGCACACTAGATGACGGATTTGGCTGCAACCTTTATATCCAAAAGATGTTCTGATCCTTTAAAAAGATGCTACACAGCTGGGAACATAAAAGTGAAGGAAAAAAAACAATAAAATATTGATATTTTATAGTGCAAATTTAAAGTCCAAACTTTTAATAAATAGAAACTAATGCATTTTAGTAGCTTTTTCTTGAGATCAATGTAATTTTACAGCCCTATTTGTATTTATTTGTGAAAATTGATCAAATAAAAACTTAAGTAAAAAATTCCTTTTACATATTGCATAGTAAAAGATGCTAAATCTAGCCTTTTCCAATCCTATTATGCAATGAAGGTGTTTTATTTCTATATAAATCATCTAAAATCCACTGCAAACATAAAAAAAGGGTTAAACTGATTTATCTATTCATTCACCACCACCTGTGTGGAAAAACATTTTCCCACAAATAAAATATAAAAAGTTCCTAGCGATCTCATCAACATGCACTTTTCAATCCTTTAAGATGTAAAGGCATCCCTTCCCTCAGCTGGTTTCCCTGCAGAGCTTCAAGTCTGGCTCTTAAACAGACGGACAGACAGACTCAAAGCACTATCTTCAGGGTGATTAGGTTTCATTATGGCAAATGAAACACTCCATAACTTTTTAATGTCTTGTAATAAATGTCTTCAAAGAATGTATTACAAAAAACTGACATGAAGTGCGACAACATGCAGATTGACCACAGAAAAGCAGACAGTGAGAATGGGAGAATAAAGAGAGAAGGCACAGAAATGTCAGCAGTTTGTGAAAGCCTTGCTGAAATAAATAAGTCAGTATGTGTCATTTGTTCGACCGGTGCAACACAGTCCATCTGGGGCCTCAAGCTCTGGCATTAAGCTTCAGCAGACTTCTTCCAGGCAAATCAGGAGAGGAGGCAGAAACAAAGTCGATTTACATGGCAAATACCGAGCTGCACCTTGTTTCACTGCTCAATGTCACAACCTCTCTTCTACCTGTTAAAGTGCTGACCGCGCAGAGGCAACCGATAGTCATCAAATACTTTTGTGCACAATGTTCCAAACACAACACGCATGGCAACACAGGGCAGTCTGTTTGGACAGTTCCCGGGAAATTCTGCTATCTCTGCATGTCCAGAAACGAGCGCAGGGAGGGTGGGAGGACGGTGGAGGGTTTCTAGTTGGAAGAAATCAAGTGGCTGGTGACCCCCAGCTGAGGCCATCTCTGGCAAGGGATCAGTCTCATTCCCCTTCAGTCGGAGGCTCCTTTTCTCTGACCCGTCATTCTTGATGTCTCCAAGTTCTGACGCAGGCAACGCAGCTTTAAAAACAGCCTCTGGTCCTGCTGGTGAGAACTGGGCAAAGCTCACTGCACACACACACACACACACACACACACACACACACACACACACACACACACACACACACACACACACAGGCAAGCTGTAGACACGCCAGCTCACAGTTTGGACGAGCCAACGCGATGGTGTACACAGGTGTGAGCTGTGTGTTTGGGATGCAGAGAAAACTTTCAGACGATACTCTTGGATTGAATAACACAAACAGCTGTATTGCATATGTTCTGGCATTGTGTGGCGCCTTTGAACTCAACTCTTTGTGATGACTGTAAAATAAGATGTAGAGCACCGACAGCGCAAGAAACCACATCAGTCACCTGGGCCATGAATGGAGCATAAAGGTGCATTGTTCATTTCTGCTTCTGCTACAACTTTATAAAGTTCCCCGAAGGAAGATTCATTTATGACATTTTTTTAGTCTGTTTCCAAATGGAGCAAAAAACTTTTATGTGGGTAAAAAAGGCATGTTTTTCCAGGAGGGTGCTACCACAGTTCACCCATCACCTCGGGCGCAGAAACCCATCACATCCTGTTTATCCTGTGCCAGCCAAGTCGTTGAATAGCGACGCATCTTGGTGTTGTTTTTCTTCGGGGTGGATTCTTGTCGGGTGATGCACGGAGCAGCGTCCTCCCGTTTCCCCTCTGATGTTTGGGCTCTGGATTATCCCTGAGCTCAGCGTGGTTGTTTTGGGTGGATTCTACTCTAATCTCATGTGCTTCTGTCACACTGTGATGAAAGGCAGCCTGTTGGTGTTGGCTCAACGCTGAGGCTGACTCACGAGCACAGGTGCAGCACGAGGGAGGAGAATCTACAACCCCTCGAGCCTTACGGTGCGTTTGCATCCTCAATATTTAATCTGAGTACAAGTTAAACAGATTTCATGCCTGTGCAAAAAAAATTCACAAATAAATGATCTGATTTTGGATTTGTCTGCTCTTTTCCTGCATTAAAACGCACCTGCTTGAACTTGTACGACTGGATTTTGTTGTGACTAACGTGGATGAAATCTGAATTTTGCCTCCCCCACAATCCTTTACAGAGGCAAATCAGTCACTGTGTTCTTTGTTGTGGGATTTTCAAAACCTGACAAGTTCAGCCTTTGCAGCTAAGCTTTCTGTGACTAACAAGACTTTTATAGCTCTAAACAGGATTACTTTAAAATCAACACTTGTCAGGACAGCTCTGTAGGAAAAATCGACATCACATTATCTAACGTGCGTTATGGAAAATGATTCATCTCCTTATTTGTTTTAATGCATGATAATTGAGCTGTTTTAGCTGCGCTGCAAAGACATGATTACACCTACAGGTGTGTTTAAATCCTTTTAAAAGTCCGGCGGTTATAATTTCCATTAGCTGACTTATAATTTGGAATAATTTGACAGTTATTTCTTTAATAAAATTGAGATAAATTAACAATATGTTGAATTATTTTTAAAGAAATTCCATTCAAGATACGGAGATTGGCAGTTGGTTGATTAAATAAATGTATTGGGTTGAAAAACAAAGACTCAGTGGTCTAGGTGGGTTTCCTAATTTGCTGCAACACAGCATGAAGCCTCTAATCCTGCCAGACGACTCCTATATTTTCCGCTTGGGCAAAGAACAACATGTTTTGATTCCAGCCATTGAACATTCCCCCTCTGAACATATATTCATTTACGTCAGGGCAGAGATATCTTTGGTCTTCTACCTGCTGGGGTTAGATGAGTAAACAGGGAGTCTGATAGTGGTTGGTGGTCTACAGCGCTCCGTGGTTTACTGGGGATTCACTCCTCTGGGGAGCAGTCCTGAAGAGGAGGGGATTACCTCAATCCCCTCTCTGCTTCACTCCTTCCAAGTCGACACTTCAGATTCTAACAAAGGCTCAGGGACTCTGGGCCTCGGGCCCCTGGCGCTCTGCTAATCCCATTCCAGCTGGACAACAATCCGTCTGGCTGGTGGCCCCCGCGGAGCTGTAAGCCTCCAGTAAGAGGCTTGGAGAAGTCAGACAGCTCGTCAAGGATGAGGACTTAATTACCCATGCAAAGTCAACCTGGCTAATTGAAAAGATTCGACCTGAGAGCCGCCGGAGGAGCATAAGAGAGGAAGAGAACATTCTTTTTGTGCATTTTCCAGCATTGTTTAAGGTGTTCTGTTGCCAAGTGCAAAAAAAAATGTTAAGTTTGAGGTGCTCCTGCTGCTTTAGAGTTGCTGCATAAAAAAAGGAGCTGCTTGTAAGGTTAATTGCGCTGGACACAGTGCCAAGACGAAATAGGAGGGGGGACTTGTCTTTAAGTGTTTTGCTGGATGTGAGCTTAATCTGTCATGACGGGTTTTATCGGCGGGGTCACGAGGGGAGTTGTGCGAGCTGGTTTTATCAAATGCATTAAAAAAAACAACATATTTGCCTTCATGTAGGACTCAAGATGTGGATTTGTCAGTTCGTGACACTGTGCGTGCCAGTAAGCGTTTAAAGTGTTTTCAGAAGAAAAAACGAATTGCTTTGCTAAGTTTGTGTACCCAGAACGAGCCGATGTCAAAACTCAGTCAGCACTCAATCGACAGACAAAGCACACACACCTCACGGAAATAAAACAGAAACTCTCTTGACCTCTTCTCTCTCCGCTCTCCATCAACGCTCTGTTTAAGCATGCCATCACCGCTCCGGAGTAATGTGTTTAGAAACGTTGCACTCGCTCAACCTCACAGACGCCATAATGCATTTCGCTACACGACCCCCATCTCTCTCTTATCCATAATGTGTTTGAATATGCCACCTCTACCTAAACACGGCGTGTTTAATGAATGCCACACTCCACTTCTCGGGCTCAGTCACCGCAACATGCGTGAGAGCGCACTCTGCCTTTTGCTTTGTTTAATTTGTTTGACGACGCGAGCCTCTTCGACGCCACTTACGTCTAATGTGCACTCCCAGATTTACATGCACTGTTATATGCATGCATAATAACATTTTGTCTTTTTTGTGCTTGAAGCACACAATTGATTAGGATGAATGCAGGAAAAATTACTAATTCATGAAGCCAGAGAAGCTGCAGGCATTTCTGGGTTGAGGTTTATGATAAAACCTTGAATAAAAACATCAAGAGAACTCTGTTGCAAAATTGATCCAGTATCTCCAAAAGTCTAAAGATACTTTGAGTTTAGACATAAAGACAGAGCTTGAGCAGAAACTGCAACTTATATTGGGAAATGTTTTGGATGTTGGATCATCACTTGTTGCAAATAATTTTGGATTTTGCAGCATATTAACACTTTAAGGTTGTTCATATTCCACCATTAGATCAATACTTAACATACTACTGTTCCTGAACAATACAATCAAATGTCAGCTGCTTTAAAATAGTTAAAAGTGAAGATCAGGCTGTAACCGGAAATGGGAGCAAAGTGTTTTTACTGCAGTCCTGAAAGGTTAAACAGATGTTTCAGAAAGAAGAAGTGTGAGAATGCAGGCGTATGCAGATTTAGTTTGAGACTTGATTAGACGGCACGAAAATGCAATAATTTCAAAGCAAGACAGCCGTTGTTACAAATACTCATTTCCTGCTGACTTATATGTTGCTTTTTAACTCCTCTGGATAAATGCAGACCAAAAATAAACTGTGTATTTAAACTGGTGACTTTAAGGGAAGCGTGTAGGGTACAACCCCTCTGAATCCTTCTGGTACAATGACTGGGACAGATTTTTTGCTTGGATAAAGTCCAGTGCTTGCATACTGCATACTAGTAGGCACTCACCTGGTAAATATCAGAATGTCAACATTATTATCATGAGCATTTTGTCATGCTGGTGTAAGCATTCGGCTCAAAGCACTGCGGTATATTTTTGTATACTGTATGTGATTGCACATTTGACAGGACGAATATCACTCGAGGTCAGTCAGCGAGATGTATTTCAGTGAAACACACAGGATGAGTGTTTATTTTTAGATGTCTGCACATTTGGGTTCTTATAAAATATTCTGACTGGTTCCTTATCATGCACTCATAGAAGTGCATCTCAGAAAAAAGAAACAAAGGTTCTTAATTTGACAAAAAGTTGTAGCTGCAGCCTCCTAAATCACAAACATCCAGGGATGGATGAAGTCTGTTTACTTCAGCTCCTCAGACAGACGTCCAGCAGGCAGCAGATTAATCATCATGGAGCTTAAAACTACAGTAGAAACATGTGGTAATTAATTCATTCAGTTTTTGTGTCTGCAGTCCAACTGAAGTTTGTCCACATGTCTTTTAACTGGATCCTTTCAACTTTTTTTTCAGCCTGGATGCCCTTTTCAGTTAATTCCTCCCTTTGTTTTTCGTCTGCTCTCATTCATCTCAACCAACAATCTCACTTGGATCCTCAACTTTCTGACTTCCTGCAGCCTTCAACATACAGTCAACAGCGCTGACCCAGAGCTGTAGAAACCAGTCACCCACGGCCGTGATGCGTACGGTCTTCATGGGGTGATGATACCGAGCACAATGGAGTCGTGAGGGGGATTAGAGCAGCCCCCAGCACATGGACCCATCACTCACATGTGAGGACAGCTGAGCGTAAAGGAAGCTTCAATGGGAAATGATTTGGGTTTCTGTTGTTTTATAACATGACAACAATGTGAATGCATTCAAAAGATGTCCAACTTTTTATTAGCATCTTATTTTCTAAAGATATTTTGTATATTTGCACATGTTCACATCGTCACAACAATTTTGTCTCGTTTTAAATATCAATTCTCTGTATTTGTCTAAAATAACACAGCTGGTGTTTGAAGCAATTAACCTTTTCCACTGTGTAAATGG
>SSNR01000031.1:3995085-4023020 GCA_006937965.1 Callopanchax toddi | reverse complement strand
GGGGGAGTAGGTATAAGCGTGCGCCTGTGGGTCTCATCCACTCGGGGAGAAAACATGGCACGTTTCAGGGGAGGCCCCAGCTGAGACAGGAGTCGCACAAGAACCCTGTGCGGTGTGTGTATATGTGTGTGTGTGTGTGTGTTGAAGGGTGAGAGCCAAATGCAAAAGAAGCAGAATCTCTCCAGCGTTGTTTAGAGGTAATTTAATTGGGGGAGGGGAGTAACGTGTGGAAGACATTAATAAAAG
The DNA here is from genome assembly GCA_006937965.1 of Callopanchax toddi. Lineage (NCBI taxonomy): Eukaryota > Metazoa > Chordata > Actinopteri > Cyprinodontiformes > Nothobranchiidae > Callopanchax > Callopanchax toddi. Next base: position 4,022,774 of record SSNR01000031.1, on the reverse strand, counting down.
CTAAATCAGTCAAGCTCGACATAAACACCCCTTTGTTCTTTGATGTGACGGCAGCAGCCACACAGTCGGCAACGTGATACATCATCACAAAAGTGCAGAGGACACACACACACACAAACACACTTTCACCATCCCATCTGTATTTCCTCCTGAACTCCACATATACTCACGTTCTCTCTCAGCTCGGCCTCCAGCGCGCGCACACACACACACACACTCTGAGGATTAATATCCCCTTCACCTCTTGCCCCTACCTAGCAGCCTAATACCCAGAGCTTGATAATAAAGGACTGTGTCTGATTTGTGTCTGCAGGAAGGAGCCATGAAATTGCCTTCGTATGCATCGAGAGCTGGAGCATAAAGCCGCACCTCAATCACCAAGAGACTAAGACCTATTGTTGCAAGCTGGAGCGTTTAGGAAAGTAAGCGATCTTACCAAAGAAAAGAGAAAAAAAAGATGATAAGACTTGATATCTACGAGTAGAACGACTGGAGTTTGAGCTTTTTAAGTAATCCAGGACAAGCCCCCTCTAGGACTTAGAGATCCTTAAAGAAACTCTTGAGCGTGTGATTATATATTAACCTCAGAGTAGGAGAACCTGCGTCCTTGTGCTAAGTGTTTAAAGAAGAGTATTTTCCTTCGTCTTCCAGGAAGCTGAGGCTATAAAACTTGACATCAACCTTCTTTACAAATGATATAAAAGGGCATGTTTCACCAAAACAGTGGCATTCACTGACCCCTAACACTATAGGTAAAAAGAGTTTTCCTTGGAAGGTCTCTAATGGCCAAAGGTCAGTGTGTTGTGTTTGTGTTGCCTGCAGTGAATTACAACAGAGGAGGGTGGCGACAGACAGGCAGACAGAAAACTAGATGGACGAGTGGATATAGAGCTGAAACTTATCAGGAAGGAGCAACAGGAAGGCAGAATATTTCATCAGTCTTTATGATCAGATGTATTTATAGCATTTATAAAGTAGGCATGCTAAATTAGGGAATTTGTTTGCCATGCTGCACCAAAATCTTCAACACACATTCAGATCGCACCAGAAGAATCAAACATGTGATGTTTTCTGGATGTGATGGAAAATTAACCCGTTTTGAATTCAGAATTCAGTCCAAAGAACTTTGTGATGAATTTTTAATCAGAAAATTAAAATAATAATAATAAAAAAGGCTAGACCATCATTTATTTAACGGTGGATGAATCAGGACCACTAAACCGAGGCTGGTTTTGAAACTGGTGTCAAAAACTGCACGATTAAAAAAAAAAATCACCAGCAAGATGAGAAAGCATTTATGCAACAAATAATTCATGATAAGAGCCATATACTGTTTGAAGAGGCAACAAGCTGTTTGATCACTGTATATCACAGATTAACAAGAAAAAGAATATTCACTGCATCTTCAACTTGTTTATTTTCTAAGATCTAATTTTGTTTCATGTCAAGAGCTTAAATAGCCAAATAAAAAGGGGCATTTTTTTAAGCATTTGACAGTAACATCTATAATTCAGATTTCCATCTTAGGACAAAACAAACATTTCATCAATTATCAGAACAACAATACATCCCTCAACGTCTGCAGGCAGACAATGACTTTAGCAGCTGGAGGACTCCATTGCAGAGAGAATTGCACATCAGGAGTGATCGAATTTTCATTAACAATGAGTGACAGGCATTTGAGACGGGTCGATCCCGAACCAGCCCTGACATTGACCCAGTTCTCCCCCCCACATGAGTCCTGTGTCACCAAAGTCCATCATCACTCTCGTCAGCAGCCAACGCACCCCGAAGGGCGAACTCTAAATGAATTGATCGAGGTATGAAGAACATGCAGCGTAATATTACATATGGAGGCACTGGAGCTCATCCAAAAACCCACATCCATCACTTTTACACCTCCATTATCAATTTACCATCATAGATAAATTACAGAACAGTCAAACTGCTCATTAGAGTAAAATCAGATGAATATTCCCTGAACCCTTTTAATTATTATCAAAGTTCAAATGGTTGATATCTAAAGAAATGTTTATAATCAAATTGTTGATGATTCTTGAACTTTTTCTTTTTGTCAAATTAAAATAATATTTGCCTTCATGAACATCTAAGTATTTTTTAAGAACAAAACATTTGGTTGGAAAAGTTAAATAATTTGATTTGACAGCATCAATACAACTTATTGATTTATTGTTTATGGGAATATAAATTGCTGATACAGAAGAGGAGAAGAGTTTGCACATAGTATGGTCTTAAAAAAGTAAAATACTCTTTCTAAAAAAAACTTTAATATCGTAGTTCTGGTCATTCTAATTTGTCAGAAGACAAATGGAGCTCATTATAAATTCTCCATATAATAGAGGACTTATTTGTTGATAGTGAGTTGGTTTTAAATCAAGCTGTGCAAAAAAAATGTGACTTTTGACCTAAAAAACTGGATCCTCAAGGTAAGTTAAATTAATTGCAGCCTTTGACAAAATCTTCATGACAACAATATTTATATCAATTCTCTCTGTTTTGACATTAATGGCTTGGCTTAGAGTTAATACACATTTTTATCTTTTCCAAAAATAAAATGGATCACTTTTCATCAGTCGGTTTTGGCACTGCTCTGTATTTGGATTCTCCTGAGTATTTAAGCTTTGGAGCCTCCCTACATAAATATTATCATTAGATTCAGTGACATTTCTCCCATGTTTTAACGAAGTTTTTCCAACCTCGTATTCCATCATCCCCACAACGTATTTGTCCCCGTCAAATCAGTGCTGTTTACCGTCTTCCACTTTACTGTAATGCATCAATCTGATCAGTCCCTCTTCCTCTCAGCACACGTCCCCACCACCTCTCATTCCTCCCGAGGGAGTCGCTGCAACAGACAGGACCAATTTTCTGCTAATTGGGCCTCAGGAAATTGCTCCTCGTTTTAATTTACCGTCGGACAGCCATGAAGACATCTGATCCACCTCTGCTTTGCCCCCCACCCCCACCCCCTTGCTCTCATCTCTGCAGTGAGTTCAGGTGTGAGGCACATTCTGCACCTTTTTCCGATTCCTCTTTGCAAAATGAAACAGCGTGCAAAAGCCGAGACTGAACCCCAGCTGACAAGTTAACTCACCGTGGCGACTGTATGCATTCAATACGTCACAATTTAGGCTGCTCAAATACTCACGCAGAAAACTCAAACGTATTTGAAGTGAAAGTGATTTGTAGCAGAGCAGGAGCAGGTTGGATGTGTGGGGCCAAAAACAAACTGTCACAATATTATTCAAACCACCCGGACATGTGGCGCATAATGTCCAAACAGGGACTGTATTCACTGGAAGGAAAATTAAGATTTGTTATCAGGCAGCGACGGGCCGAGGGATGACATCATCAGGAATAATCATAACACCAGGAACACTGATTATTCTGCTGGCAGTAACTCTGAAAAATAAAAAGTTGGGACATTTTTCAAACCAAACTTTGGGTTTTGAAGCCCACATCGTGAGTTTTATGTCAAAACTACATTAGCTGAAGTAAAGTTGCAAAACGAACATAAGATGATAGTGAAAAATGTTTATAGAACATAAAAAACAGCAAAAGATTCATTAAAAAAAGTCCATCCATCCATTTTCTGTAGCCGCTTATTCCTCCACAGAGGGTCGCGGGGGAGCCGGTGCCTATCTCCAGCGGTCAAGGGGCGAGAGGCGGGGGACACCCTGGACGGGTCGCCAGTCCATCGCAGGGCCACACAGAGACGAACGAGACAAACAACCACACACTCACTCACACCTAAGGACAATTTACCAGCCCAATTAGCCTGACAGTCATGTTTTTTGGTCTGTGGGAGGAAACCGGAGTACCTGGAGAAAACCCACGCATGCACGGGGAGAACATGCAAACTCCACGCAGAGAGGCCGCAGAGCCGGGACGCGAACCCACGACCTCCTTGCTGCGAGGCAACAGTGCTAACCAACTGCGCCACCATGCAGCCTATTAAATTAAAAAAAGTAGTTCTAAAAAATACTGACTAACACTATAGATTATATAATCTGTGTTGGTTATTTTACACATGTGGACTTTGTGAGTGTTATTTTCACAGCCTCCCAAGTGCTTAAATGTGGGAGTGGGAAATTTGTCACCTCTACATCAAACAATGTATAAGAAAGTCTATTTCACACAGAATAATCCAGCGTCATGTTGCTTTGGTTTTTATAGTTGCTTGGTGTGTTGTAAGGTGTTTTTGGTGAGCATTCTCATTTGAAAAACAGATATGGGTTCTTACTGTCTCCTAAAGCTTAAAAAGCTGACACATCCAATGCTGGTTCTAACATTTGGAGGCAGAATACAGAGGATCACAGCTTGTTGCAGTGGTGTAGCTCCAGATTGGTCAAGATGCCAAAAATCCTTTGCTAAAGATACCAAAAATAATCAGGTAAAAGTTGTTTTAAATTATGATAAGCAGGCTGATGATCACATCTGGACCCCGGAGCAACAGAAGGACATGGACTAATACGTCATGTTTTCAAAGAAAAGTGTTGCTTTAACTTCTTTTCTGTCCTTTATGTGGATTTTATTTTGACATGAAGCACCTACTATGAAATGTTTTGCAGAAAAAGTTGTCATTTAAAAGGAAACAATGTTGTTTATTGGTCTCTTTAAGCGTCCTGCAAAGAGCAATAACTACTTGAGCGGTTAAATTGGTTTCCAGATTCTCTAAATCTCAATCCAATGAAGCACCTTGGAATGTGCTGGATAATTCAGAGGAGTCAAATTCCAAAACCTAAAATATCTGGTATGGACAGCTTGGTGCCAGATGGCCAAAGCGGACATTCAGAGGTCTAGAAAAATCCACAGCTCAACCAATCTGGGAAGTTTCAGTGGCAAAAAAAGGTCTGAATGTTTTAATTTCAAACATTTTTGTGCATGTGCAGCTATACATCGTCCTGGCTAAAACGTATAACTGTTTATTTTGCAAAATGAAAAGTGTATACCTTCCGAGTGTCAGCTCAATTTATCTTCGAGGGTTCATGAATCAATAACCCACGGTGTCTGCAGAAGTCAAAGACAATTGGCGGCACTCTGAGAGCACTTAATGGAAAATTCCTCTCTGGTCTTCACGGCTATATATTTTTTCTCTCTGACAGCATCTATCATTTTCAGCTCGGGCTGTTGTTTTAAAGTGTTTCGCCAACATAGGCAGAAACCAGGAGTCTTACTGTCAATTTATCATATAAGATGAATAAAGGGTTTCAGTTGAGATGACATTTGAGATACCCTGCAAATCCCAATACGCAAAAAGAAAGAAACATCTCAATAGATTTATACTGGGATGTCTCCATTCTGCAGGTCTGATGGCTCCGACAGTCAGCAGGAGATTTTTGATGTAGCAAAAATGTTTTAGAAAATTGGTTTTGTTAGGGGCCAAAAGATGGATGTCGACAGGTGTTTTTGTTTAAAGATATTCTACAATCACTGTAAGAAGAATACCTGCATCCAACCTTGTGTGACATTCATCTACAGCCCCCCGAGGGCCCATTTTGACCCTTTGCGCTTTTATTTGCATCAACCAATCAATACACGCAAATGTTTTAGCACAAAATTCCTCCACTGCTGCCTATCGATACTAACATGCTACCCAAACCAAACATCCATCAGGTAGTCTGCACCATTCATCAGCGTTGGACTTTTATGCACCTAATGACTGAATATGAATCAATATGTTTTCAGTCTCTGGAGTCGATAGTGAAGCTGCTCTCGAGCAATGACTTCTTTCAAGGACGTGAAAGCAAGCACAACAAAGGTCCTCCTCTTTTATTTATTTGTTATGTTGGGAAGCTTGCCGTGCCTTTTTAAAAAATGTTCATTGATCTTTTGTTTCCATAGCTTAGTGTTCAAACAAAGGCAGAGTTAAGTAGATAAATCTGCTGTGTTTGGTAACCTGTTTAGGTCTCTACCCATTAAATAGGTTGTCTAACCGATTTGAGTAAACGTCTGTGCAAAATAGGAAAAGAGAACAGAAATCATTCACACAAGAGAAGCACATTCAAACATGCAGAGACCGTCAGAAAATACCTCTTTTGTCTTGCGTGCTCTAAAAAATACATACACACACAAACACACATCGAGCTCATTACATCCACCCTGCTGCCTGATGGCTGGTTGACAACTTAGCACCTCCAACTTACTTCACACTTTCCAAACTGCCTAACTGCTTGGCCTCTGTGCACAACGGAGATTATTCACTTGAGGAAACAACTCGGCAAAACCTGTCTCGCTCAAATCTACAGTTTCCCATCAGCCTGAAGTCCCGACTTTCTTCTTGCACTTTAATTGTTCCTTGGCTAAACAATTCAGTTTGAAAGTCCTACTCGGTAAAAGTGGAAATCTTTTGCCCCAAAAGCAAACAAGAGGATCTGTTGTGACAAAAAAAAATCTTCATCTATCAAACAGAGAGGTATGTGTCCCTTGAGGGGACTGCAGCACTCTCTGGCTGCTGTAAAATAGTAAACCCATCAGTCAGGGCGGAGCTGAATTATTACTGTCTGTGTGGCCTCCCGAACCTCCTGCTGCTCATGCTTTCTATGCAATAACACCGCAACTCAAGACACGGGCTACAAAACAACGGGAGGCAGACCCCAGGGTTACCATAAAGGGCAAGGGGAAAGTATTGTAATGTTTTTGTTTGAAGTTTAATAAAAAACACAAATTTATCACTGTGTAACTCGAGCCTTGTCCACACAAAATGCATTCTTCCTGAACAATTTTTAATTTGTCATTTCTAAAAATAATATTACTTCTTGCATTTCATGCACATGCAAACACCCAAAACAACCCAACACGCTCTGTGCCAGGCTTGTATGTGGCTCTGCAGATGTGCAAAAGTTTGCATGCTGAGTATGACTTCTACAGTAGGTGGCGGACAATGCAACAAGTAGTGGGTTTGGCTTCTGCCATTAAACAACAGAAGAAAACAGACATTTATGTCTACACAGGATATGAGCTGTACACCTAACAATAAAGACAACAAACACCAGCCTACTTTGACCTCTCACCTTTTCTTTTGACAATTTAAACTAAGAAAACAAACAATAGTCTTCAGCAAGGAGTCAGGATACGTATTAAGGATGGAAATGCTCTACAAATACCCCTTTCAGGCAGTCTCCTGGGTGATAAGGGCAGCAGAAAGCTCAGCATCATCTGATTTGTATAGAGGCTTTATGTTAACATCTTTTCACAAATACACTTTATGATTCACTTTTACAGAATTTACTGCTGAAGTGAGCCAAAGGTAAGATCTGGCCACATTACGGATTGTTTGAATTGCACTGCTGGTTTAAAAAAACCAACTAATGTATCCAGACAGGCTCTAGTAAATTACAGCTTGCACTTTCACACAGCAATCTGGTGAGTTTAATGGCGTGTCAGGTCATCTGCACATTGTTGAAAAATGCTCAGGGCAACAGAGAGTGAGAGTGTCTGCACAACCCCCCCCCTTACACTAGTATATATTCCACCTGGGTGGGGTGTAGTAACATTTCAGTGGGAAGAAAATGTTATGGATTTATGCATGTCAGCTATCACCTGTCAAAGAGGAGGAAGATATACAGGCTGAGATCAATAATAAAGAGCAGGACTTGTAAATGTATCTGTGGACTGAGGAGCTTTCTCCTTTATGTCACACCTGTTTTCTCTTACTCAATCACTGTCTCTACTGAGGTCTTTAGAACTGAGGTGTTCCTATGAACCCAGTGACTCTCAGTTTTATGACAAATATCGTGCAAAGCTCTTCACCTTTCTTTTTAAAACAGCAGTTTTCTACTTGATGCGTTCACTTTTGTAGAGACATGAATGCAAGTTCTCCAAAGAGGTAGCAGTAGGCACCAAGTTGCATAAAAAAAAAACTAAGCGACTCTTTAACCTGTCACCAACAACAAATTGTTCTGTAATGAGCCTCTAATTTATTCATATGGAACACACTGCAGTTACCAACACAGGCCACGGCCATCAGGTCATATTTTGGAGATCTTTTTTTCTCACCTGTGTAGCATCATTCAATTAATCCACCTTTCTCCTGCATTATATGAAAACTGTCCTAATGCTTGAACTATGATAAACCGTTGCTTTGCACCAGACTCCATTCACTCTATCAGGAACTTTGCAGGCCTGGTGAATTAATGTCAACAGTCTCTGACCTCAGGTGGTAAGATAGCACCTCCTCATATCTTCAAGGGACTTGTAGAATTAAGTCCTCAGGAGTGCCATAAACATTCTTTTCCTGTGCTTTGAAGAAGCAGAATCAACATTCTTCATCCAGAGACCTGTCTTAACAACTGAAATCCCATTGATATCAGAATCCCCAAACAGGTTTGTCGTCTCTAGCCCGGAGAAGACGCCATGAAAGTCTTACAGATGCTAATGTTCAGTACTTTGTGAAAACAGCCTCAAAAGCTGAGGACAGACCATGAGGAACCAAAACTGCAGATAATGCTCACCCCTTTTGTTTCGCAGGAAAGTGAGAACTTTAACTTCTTAAATTCCAATGTCTGGTCATTGTCCTTATTGCTGTGTTTGAAATTCATTTACATGCGATTTCAGTGTGTCTACCAGATCTGTGGTAAATTCCTCAACTCAGGTTTAGACGTTAGACATCTTTAGGTTTAAGTTTTAATTCTATGTACAAGTTTTAAGTGAAGTTTGAATGTGTTTTTATGAATGTTTTCAGGGGAGAGTTTTATGCATTTTATTTGATGTTTTTATGAAGACGTGTCAAAGACGATTATCTGTTTTTATAGTAAAACAGATAATAAAGTTATATCAATTCCTGTTACCAAGATAACTGGAGTTTCACTTTTCCCTTATTTGCTCACTCTTCCAAAGGCCTTTTTAAGTTCATATTGATAAAACTGGTAATATGTCCATTCAAACTATAAAGTTCACCTGGTTTGTTATGATAAGAGTATTGAATGTGGTGCGGTTCTTTTGTTTTAATGACAAATTAAAATTGAAGGATGTGTGACTTGTAAAACTGACTTTAGGGACCTTTCAGAGTGAGAGAAAATTAAACTTATTTTCCCTGTAGTAATTCGACTCACGTCCCCTCTTCAAGACATTAGAACCTCCTCTTAAGATAATTATTCACGCCAACAGGACTCCCCAAAATTAGTTAAGAAGATGTTATTGGTCACCCTACAGGACAACCCCTTTAGGATAAAACCCCTTTTCAGGAGTCCTGAGTGAGAGAGTTTTCAGTTTTAGTTCCAGTTTAATTTCAGTTCAGTTAATTTGAGTTTAGTTCTGTTCACTTCTAGTTCCGGTTTTAGTTTCAAGTTTTCAGTTTTTACTTTTACTTTCGGTCGTTTCAGAAACAGCTGCTTGGACCTTTGATGACCTCCTGCACAAACTCCTGTTCCTCCTCTGATCAGCATCAGGCCTCAGCAAAACCTTTTTTTTTTGTGCGGCGTTTTATTTTAATCTTGCAGTACCTTTAAAAGAAACTCAGTTTCTTCATTTTTACAGTATTTTTGCGACGTTATTTCAAATCAGTTTAGACGTCGATTTAGGAAATTCAACTCCATCTGCCTTTGGGGTTAAAATAGTTCAGTGTCCTCAAGAGTTCTGGTTCCGCGGGTCGAAGCCCGAACTCTCAAACAGAGCAGCCCACAGTCTGTTCCCGACAACATCAGTGACCTCCGGAGCGGAAGGCTGACGTCAAACTGACTTCGAACCCATCGGGTCTACAACTCGAGGGACTCGCAGGAAAAACCCTGTCCGTCCATCGGAACCTCATTCCCCCGTTGGGACGACAGCTTCCCGTATCCATTCGGCACTGAAGGTTGGTCTCACGTGAACTTTCATGTGGCTGTGACATTAAGAATGATGCATCCTTTGATATCTGAACTCTTTTAAACCCCAACCCTTTCCATAAACCTTAGCCTAAATGTTAAATCACTTCTCCTCTTCCAAATTACAGCAGTCGAAATAACCCCCTTTTTACTCATATATCTCACTCTGCAAGCTCCGTTATCATATCTTAATATTTTAACTATTTGTGTATTCAATATTTCACTTAAACTTCCAGTTAATTACTCTCACTGTCATAATTATCAAGATGGTTAAAATCACCTGTGTTCATGCATGATTCTGTTGTTTGACAAGGTTGCAAACTGTTGATTTGACTGGTTGTTAATAAATATACCCTCTTAGTAATACGTAGTTGTGGTGTTTTGAATTGAATGGTGTTAAACTTCATGAATCAAGAATTCACTCATTCAGACTTGTCAGACTGATTTAACACAACAGAAAGGTTTCTCAGGTTATCCTAAAACCTGGGTGGTGCCCCGAGGTTTATTATTAGCATTATTAATAATAATATCACTATTGTTGTTAATAATCCTAATAATATATATTTTATATTAACATTGTAGGAATTTTCTCTCTACACCTGAGAGCCTCAGGGACGCAAAGCATCACAGGTCAAGGAAACAACAGCTCCATACCTATCACCTGTCATTGTTCAGGCCAGGTAATGCACTTAAGACAGCCGACCAAGCCCTGGGCTTATTTCTCTGTTTTAAGTGTCCACAGTCAAAGCCTCTTAAAATATCACCAGGTTCCCCCTGGGGTTTGGTGCACCGGCAACCTTTGACCCGAAAGGTCAGTGGACTAATTAGCCAACACCTCTGCACTGCATCGGAATGCTCCCTCTCCTGCAGGCGAGGAAAATCAGAAGTAGTCTGTCAATTCCAGTTACAGAGACCTCAAACAATAAGGAAATACTTCAAAACAGGTGAAGAAAACGGTCACTATGAAGTGGCCGGGTCAAATGTAAAGAGGAAAACAGTCGATGAAGAAAAGCTGTCCTAACAATGAGTTCAGAGTAAAAACTAAATGTGTGTTTGTATCTTTAGAAGAAGGCGTTGAGCTGAGTTCTAATGACATATAATGGTCTGTGTCCTACAGCAGTTTATTGGCTTTTCAAGGACATAATGACAGTCAATGGCCATGCATTACACAGCAGACCTTGGCCTCCATTAGGCCCAATGGAATCTTTCATCTTTTACATTCTTGCTTGTGGCCAACAGAGGATCCTATGTCATTGTCAAAATGGTTTCCCCACAGTATAGGAATCAACTCCAGGCCACCTTGACAGAGAATTCAACATGATTGATGGTAATTGCCTTTTTGTGAAACGTGACGGCCACTGAAGACTCTCTACCTCTTACAAAGACTAGCTAAAACATATGACCTGCTCTGAACACAACACAAAATGCACTATGTACCAAGTTACTTAATTCTGCTGATGACATGTTGCAATTCGTAGGTCTATTTGGTGTCTGTGGTGAAGCGGGGCCAAATTTAGAGGGGGTGAAAAGGCTATTGTGTGCGCGAGGATGAACGCTGAAAATATATAGGGAAAGGCATTTGAAACTGAAACCAGATGTATGCATGAGGGTGTGTGCATGTGTGTGCAGTCTTTGTTTCAAGACTACCAGAATAACCAAAGCTTGGCCAATGATTTCTTTTATATGACTTTGTGGTTTGCAAAAAAATACATTTGGTAGAATTAGGAGAAAGAATAAAATGAGTAAGACTTCAGAGTAAGAACCTCTCAAGTGACTGCCTGAGGCTGTGATGTGATTCGTGAACAGGGATATGCAATAAGGTTCTCATGACTCAGGAGACACAGATCAGGATGAATCAAAGCCTGACATCTTGGATTTACATCAAGGTAATAAAAGATGGGCATGTAGTCTTACCCTGAAATGACCTGCATGATACAGCTGTCTTACATAATTGGGGAAAAAAGTCTCAGAGCAACTAAAAAAACTGCCTCCTGTTAGTTTAACAACCAGCCTGAGCCACAAAAGAATAATTTTTGGGGAAGTAATGAAAAAAAAAGTTCTCTGGCATGGCTCTGGACAATATTAGCTCAGAGACTCATTCCATCACGACTCCACAAATGTCCCTTTTCTCTGCTTCTTGAATATTTCCAGCCGAGCCAAATAAAATTGTTCCAGGTGCTCCAATGAAAAGGACGAGCCTGCTGTTCTTAAAGTGGGGCCAAGAGCTGTGAAACAGAAAGGCGTGAATTCAGCTAGTGACCTCTCAGTTAATAGTGAGTGCTATTTGAACACATTTTTTCTAAATATAAGGCATGAAAAATGTATGTAATTGCATCAAATTGGAAAGAAATGTGTAAAAATGGCACTAAAGATCCTAAAAATGCTCAAACTACAGACAAAACAGAAAAGCCATTTTTGCAAATTCCAACAACCGTCAATAAATCAGACTTTCTTGGGTTTCTTTTGTAAAGCTCTCGCAATCACCAATTCAGTTCCATCGCTGCCAGAAACCTGAGCAGAGGGAAAGAAGGGCACTTCTAACGTATGGAAAGGTTTAGACAAGAAGTAAGCTCCCTCTTACGGAACTGATGAGAAACACCTGGGTGTCTGAGCAACAACATCAGCCACACAAATCACAGCTAAAAAGAGATGATCAAAAGTGAGGCACCAAATCACGAAGCTGTGATCACACGGCCTGGAGCTGCACATGAGCGACACCGGAATGTAAACTGAAACTCATCAAATAACCGAGAACTCACCACATTAATCCCAGTAGCAAATGGTTAACAAACGACTCTGCATCGCTTAAAAGAGAATTACTAACACTTTACAACAATTGGACAAAAAAATGCATGTTGTTTTCTAGCTCACATTGTTTCTAGACTGTGTAATAAATAATTAAAACATGCCGATGGGTTCTTCCTGGGCCTTGGCAGAAACATATTAGATCTAACTCATTAGAGAGTTGCCTGTTGAAGGTAATCAATGATCGCAAAGGAAACACAGAAGGGCTGGAGTTTGTCTAAACCTGCAGGACTGCCAAACATTTCCTCCTCCGTGTGAAAAACTGCGTTTGGAGGAAAAAAAACAAGTGCCACGGGCAATTTTAGCTAGCTGCTTTGCTATTTTGGATGGCATAATTAGATATTCCTTAATTTATGTGTCTTCATAAATTCCAATTACACCTCCACCAACAAGCGCCCACTCTTGATGTTAGACATCAATTTAAAATAATTATGTTTTAGATAATCACATGATGGTTTAATTTCCTCCTTCTCGAGTGGAAGAGGCCACTGGGTACATGAACGGAAATGAAACACAAACGTCTCACACCCTGTGTTCTTTGATTTGTGATGTGTTTCAGTGGGCAGCAAATGCAACGTGCCCTTTACGGACTACTGGTGTGTTTGTACTCGTTTGCCAAGCGTGTGTTTCCGACAAACGTTGATACACTTTGTTTTATAGCGTGAAGTTTCCCGGCCGGGTTAAAACTCTTGCGTGTCCGTTGCCGTTTCTGTGCTTGGCATTGGTGCTAATAAGTCAGTCAGATGAGATGCTGCTGAGAGCAGTTGTCATAGCTCAGTGTCCAAACTGGCAGCAGTCACTTTCCACTTCCAGTCCCAGGAGAGAGTTTGACCTGAGTGGATTTACCACTATGTGCTTTCATGCTGCCCAGTTGGGCAACTTATGCACACACACACACTCAATGCAACTCAGCTGAAACGCTTTATTAAAATAATTACCAAAAAAATCACTTGGATTATGCTTTTGTGATTACAACAAGGTTATATAAGGAGTAGTGGACTATTTTCCCTGGGTGTGACGTATAGTTTGCGAAAGGAAGCAGCTTATTTTTCCTTTCTGTGAAGCGTCTGATAGCTGCAGCTGCTAAGTGCATGCCGACATAAGCGATTAGATTACTCATAATCAGTAGATAGGCCCAGGATTCAGGAGAACAGCTAACTGGAGGCTGTATACAGGTTGGTTTGGAGCCAAGAACCTGAAAATTCTCATTCTTCCACTTTCATTTGTTTTGGGATAGTTGGCAAACAACTTTGTGGGATATGAGCCAATACCACCAGCAGCTGAAATTACACAATAATAACACTAATTGTATTTAAAAGCTTTGAAGTGAGATTTGTTAACAAAGCTGAAGAAGGTTTATATTATTAGGTAAATAATTAAACTAAGTGTGAAACAGGATTTACCCCTAACTGATTTCTTCATTATTTTGTTTTTCTTTTTTATTCCATTTTACCAAAATGTTTCAGATGAGCAAAGAATTCAAAATCAGACAATGATAGCCTGAGTAAATTTAAGGTGTAGTTTTAAATTATTTTATTTAAGGGGGAAAGCAATTCAATTCAGCCTGGCCCTGTGTGAAAAAGTAATCGCACATTGATCAAGAAATGTGTCTAAATATGGTATTTTTTTAATGGTACAAACAAAAAAGGTTAAGTCTAAAACAATTCATGAAAAATGTGTGGTTTTAAAAACATTGTAGAACATAAATTATCTTCTTTAAAATTAGAACTGCTGTAATAGTTTTATAACTGAATTTCTTATAAAATAGCACTAAAAAGAAATCAAATGGTGGAAATCCCAGTTTAGCCTTGCTCATAAAACTGTAAATATGACCACCAACTTTAAATATATTCACAATTTCCTGTTAGGAAACAAAATAATGACTTTCTGGTAACGTCAGATTTCTTTGTGCCAAAGTGTCAAGTGTGAAGAAAATGCCATTCAGGGTTAAAATTAGACTCTGACTCCTGGTATCACTATAGGTCATCTCTTCTGTGCCCATAAATTCTAATTTCCGTAGAAAATGTCAAAACAACGAAGGGGGTTTCCTGCTTAGGATAAAGTTATGCCCAAAAATATGGACAAATATGAAATTTTCCTTCTGCATGCAAATTGTTAAGGTCACATACAGCTCATAAAACGAAAAGAAAACATTAGGCTGCATACACAATGGGGCCACATGACAGAAACCTCAGCAAAGACTGAACAAAGAAACAGCATGCCAGCACATTAGCAACACATGGACATCTCACCAAAAAAAAAAAAAAAAACAGTGTTGTATTATTCCAACCACAAACGCCCAAATTAGCCTTTTTGCTTGTTCTGCAGCAAAACCTGTTTCGCCTTTGACTGATTTTACAGCAACTACTACTATCTGTGGTCTACAAAAACGAAACAATCCAAGCTTTCATTGGACATGAATGAAAGTAGTGACCTCACTGCTTTTGACTGGACCACCCTCAAGCAAAAACTCTGAGAAACAAAATCAAAGTGTCAAATTGTGGCTTTATGTGAGGTGAATTGAAATGAATATCCCCATCAGGTGCCTTTTTGAGACTTTCCATGCAGTGGCGACACGCTGTTTTCACAACGAAGCAGGGAATTAACAGCCGCGAAGCATCCATGTGGTGATGTTTTAGCCGGTGGAGCAATGTCACTGCTCCTAACAAGCCCCCGCAGAACGCAACCACACATGCAAACACAGAACAGAGGGGAAATTCTACATTGCACTGAAGTGTGAGTGACCTCAACCTGCAAATACTGCAGAGTTTTTGTCCTTCATGAGGTGTTTTTTTTGTTGTTGCACACATCATATTATCTATAAAAACACACTACTTCTTCAGGAGCAGCCATTTTTTCCATTAGAAATAAAACTGCACTGGAATCAGAATGGAAGTCATCCATCTCTGTCTCAGGGGTTCTTGTTAATAAGTACAGAAAGGCCACAGTTTGAGTGTGAGAATGTGTGTGTGCTTGACCGAGATTAATTGTGGGACAAGCTGTAATGCTTGTAGGACTGCTTGTAGCTTTGTTGTGCTTGCAGGATAGTATTTGCTGTGCAGAGGGCAAGTAGAAGGCACCCGGCTCCAAATGACTCTCTGCCTCTCTCTGCGTCGGTGCTGGCTCAGCAGGATTTGAGTTTGCCTCAATCGGATCCCTGATTGCATTGGCCTTCTGTCCACCAAGCCATTGATTCCCATGCTCCAGCCAAGCACTTTTCAGTTTTGCCTGGCTCTCCTCTCCAATACCTAAATCCCAAGCAGCCTCGATACCAGCATTACCCTGGTGTTACCTGCATTAGTGCTGAGGTCAACAGGTTTAGGGGAAATGGCTCTCTTGGAGCAAAAGATGCATGGATCCCTGCTTAGAGAACCTGACATCTCGACTTACATCCTGCTTCAATAGTAAACCAGATATTGGTCTGAATAACCCAAAAGGTCAGAAGGTGCTGTTTCATCATTCCTTTTAAGACATCTATCACTTTGACTCAAGTTCAATTACCACCATTTGAACTCATATGAGCAAACATTTTTCAAAGGTTGCAGAGGTTAGTGCCAAAACACATAAACCCTTCATCAATCTATTTCAAACAGTCTATCTAAGGAGACATCTTAGCTTAAAAAGCCCTCAAAGAGTCGCTAAAAATCATCCAAACTGAACCTGAGGGGAAACTGATATTGGCTTTAAAGGAGACCTCCCCATGCAGGCAAAAAACACAGAGGGCTCATTGTATTTAGGGGACTTCTATACAAGAGGCACGACTTTGATAACGATCTGTCAAACTGTACAATGAAGATATTTTAAGAGTGTGCCGTCTACAACCTGGTGAGATGCGATATGGCATCAGTCTGGGTAACCTTGCATCAGTCCCAACATTCACGTAGAATTTGGAAGGTTGTTTCATATTGAACAGAAACGCGAAACCGGACACAGAGGTGGGAACATTTGCAGACATGAAATATTCTCTAAAAGGAACAAAGGAATCTAGGTCAAGCCTTTAAAGATTAGAAACCTGAGGAGGCAGTCTGATGATGATCTTTGACAAGAGAGCAAATTCTACAATCTTCTTTCCTCCCTCTTTTATTCACCTGTACGATTTAAACTGAGTGAAAAGTAAGGCTGAGGTAGTTTTTTTAAGGAAGCAATTTTCAACGTCCTCATCTTTAAAGTTAAACATACAAATGCAACAAATAAAGAAACAGACCGCAACATGGAGAAGTAGACAATGTGTTGAAAGAGAAAAGTCCATACAATCTGACCTAAAGAATCCCTCCTAATTATTTCCACACTTACATGCATCCAGGCTCTTTAATGAAAATCAATAGTGTAATTTTCTACTTAGATAACCCAATCCCTCGAAACTGATTCCCTCATTTCCTCCCGGTGCATCTTCAATCATTCAGACAAGGAGCTGAACCCAACAGCTTCTTGATGTGGAGATTATAGTCTAAAGCTGGTGAGCTCCAGCCTGAGGGCCAGTCTTCCACAAAGTTCAACCAGATCACTCCAAAAGCTCAAACTCAGTCACCGTTTGGACCATAATTCCTCTTACTAATACATGCTTCTTATTCGTGACTCAATCAATATGGATCCTGAGACCTTGAGGCCAGTCAATATGATTATAGGGCTGTTAAAAGTCTGTACACACTTGCAGAGTCTTAATAAAAACCTGCTGACTGGGCGGCTTGAGAGTGCGCCTGTAATCTGTTAGTTGTCGAAGTCTTGCTTCTAACATTCTGGGATTTAACGGGAGGCTAATCAGGAGGCACTTGTCTTGTTTGTGCAAATTAAACAACAGTCACAAAATTTATCCTATTGAACTCCTAATTATCCAGTCCTGACTCCCCACTCTTAAGGGCTCTTGTTTTCCCCGGAGACATCGAAAGGCATTCAGCGCCAACAGGAAAACCAAAGCAGACGCTTTCTGGGTAACTTTCTGTTTTCACATTCTATTATATGGGATAAGATTTGTGCCAAAAGGATCAACCAAAAACATACAGTCACACACAAAATATATCCAAATAAAGCAATCACTAAGAACAATTCAGAAGCAAAAATTTGAAATTAAAAATTAAAAAATCACTCTAAAAACAAAATAAACTATTTTATAAGTATTTATTTTTTAAAGCAAAAACTTATTTTTATTTCTTAACAATTCATATTTTAATTTTTTTGACACTTTTGGGTTCTCACTTAATTCCGCTTCATTAAACCATTTAGGCTTTTATTCTGAAGGGCATGTTTTGGTTCTGCCGACAGCTCGTTGCTTTTGCTGCACCTCGGTTTTGTTTTTGCTCTGGGTTTTTGCTTTTGTTTTAAAAGAAAGTTTCAGCGGGATGGGGCTTTTCAGTGCTTCAATCTAATTATTTTGAGGGTTTGGACTATAGGTGGCTCTAGCTGTTTGCCAAAGGTATATGGCGTTACCTACTCCAAACCCTCAAAACCAATGAGATTTAAGCACTGAAAAGCCCCACCCACTGAGACTTTCTTTCAAAAGCAAAAGCAAAAATTTTGAGCAGAACCAAACATTCCCTTCAAAATAAAAGCTTAAATCGTCTGAATGAAGCAGAAGTGAGAACCAAAAAGGCGAAAGAAATAAAATATGAATTGTTATGAAGTAAAAATAAATTTTTGTTTAAAAAAAAATTTATTTATGAAATAGTTTGTTTTTAGAGTTATTTTTGCCTTTGAATTGTTCTTTTTGGTTGCTTTATTTTAATATATTTTGTATGTGACTGTATTTTTTGGTTGATCCTTTTGGCACAAACCTTATCCCATACTTTTAGCTTCAGTAAATTGAGTGAGCTCAAATTTTGGAAGAGATTTTTAGAGCTGACATAGACTTTGCAGTAAACAATGATAAATGCATCTGGATGCGTGAGAACGGTTAGGTTGAAAACCTCACAAATCCTATGTCATAAAAATGAGCGTTTTATAAGCTCCATCTACAGTGAAGCAGAGTTTGGATCAAGTTAAGATAGACAATAAGGTAACAAATTAATAATTTATTTCACAATCCTGACCAGTCAAAGTCTATAAATCAGTTTTCTTGTGCTGGGATCTTAATATGTTCCTGAAAGCTGGGCCTCTCCTGATCCTGTGCCAAACTTGATTGGGAATCTCATGAAAAAAACAGCAACCAGATGCTGCTAGCAAGGGGTTTCTGTTTTATATTTAATCTGTGGTCAGATCGAGGACTGAGGTAACTGTGAGCTGACAGAGACCAACAACTGCTTTTGTGTGCTCATTTGTATCGTCTGGTACATGAATCCTGTCTGGACAAGCAGGGAAGGAGTTTAGATGCTAGAGGGGGGAAAAGGAGAAACAGAAGGTCAAACAGGATAAAGATGGACAGAAAGGAAGGGAAAACAAGATGTTATTGAAATGTAGAAATTTCAATGTGTGTCAACCAAAACCAAAGACCCAATCCTCCAAAATTCCCTTGATGCACGCTCCTGTTAAAATAAGACATCTTTTTAATATCTGTGCTGTAATACTTCCTTAAAATCAATGCTTACTGAATCTAAACTGAACTATGTTAATTACAAAAGTACTTCTCCCTTTTAACAACTCCCTACAGTCTGTAAGCACTTGGCAAAGAATCCACTCCTTTCATTCCCTTGTTTGCTCTTGGCAGACTCGTCTTGTTTTTATGAACTGGCCCTTTAATCCCTTTCTAACCACACTTCATACAAACAACACGGGGCATTGGAGTATACACGGGGCAGTTGCACAAACACAAACATGTCCTAACATTTACAGCCATGATTGAAGCCGAGGCCGGAAACCTTAGAGCGTCTGATGAACCCGTTCCCCAAGGGCGCTCCGAGAGCACATGTAAGTCCGTACAGTGACCATGTGTGATCCGAGGCATTATTCTTTGCAGTTAGACGCATCACATCTGATATTACTTCCGTACTGTAATAATAAACCACTTGATCTTTTCTCTAAGAATGGACGGAGAGTTCAGGACAACACAGACTTTCCTGTAATTACACACCGCAAGCTGAGGGCAAATGTTCTATCCGATATGAACATAAAAAACACTTCAGGTGAATTGTCTTTAAGAAGAAGAGGAAAGCTGTTTAAAAGAAGAAAAATAAACTAATCAGATGAGTCATCCAGGAGAATGAGTTAACAGCAGGTAAGTTCACAGAGGATTCACAGAAACTGATATTATCGCCCTCAAACGCACACAAACAAACCATCCCGAAAGCCTCGATGACATAGCCGTGTGTGTGTGTGTGTGTGTGTGTGTGTTAGTGTGTGTGATCATTAAGTGACTGTGGCAGGTTGTTCTTGCCCGAGCTGCCCTCTCTGCATCTGTTCCCCATAGTGGCTCATTAGTGGAATTCCTTTGAGAGCTGATGGGCAGATCAGGAAGAGGGTCTCAGACCTCTGCTGTCTGTGAATGACACAACCTATAACGCTCAGGTCTGGACAGGACTAGGGCGAAACGCTCCGATAGGATAGGAACCCCCGACCTCTGCACCCATGAGCTGATGAGAAAGTGAGTGCTGAGGTAAAGCCAAGAAATGATTGGTTTGCTGGCAAATCTTCATCTCTGAAACACTTTCATTTTATCTTTATTATGACATTTGCACCTACACAAATCTGCTGGGACGCTTTGGAGGCGGAGTCAATGTCTCTTTGATCAACCTTTGCTGTTTAGCAGGAAGCTTTTGACTTAAACTCTCCAGAAAGTGCATGGCTTGACCACCACGTGC
The DNA here is from genome assembly GCA_006937965.1 of Callopanchax toddi. NCBI lineage: Eukaryota > Metazoa > Chordata > Actinopteri > Cyprinodontiformes > Nothobranchiidae > Callopanchax > Callopanchax toddi. Next base: position 4,002,418 of record SSNR01000031.1, on the reverse strand, counting down.
ACCTACAACAGTTCAGGGAAGATAAATCTCCAAATTTTTATTATTATATAGACTAGATGTGAGGTCTGCAACACTACTTGTTTTTCCGTTAGTCACAGTCAGAAAATAGTCCAGTTTTTACTGGGTTCCCTCAGTCCTCTCAGTAAACAAGTTTTATAGGATGAACTTCCTCTGAACATCACAAACAAATTCCACGTTTCCACCACTGGATCCAAGTTGTGCCAAGGTCACACGTGTGATCTCCAAATATGAAAAGATAAAAGAATAAACATATGTGTTATGTGGGTGAACTGATCCTTTCAAGTCTATCACTTCCCTCATCTTTCAAACATATTACTTTCCCATAGTCTCTCTTCCTCGGTTTCCTTCCCTGACATCATTTATTTGACCAAATCCTTCCTGTTGGACCCCTTTTCCCAAATGACTGCTGCCCCATCACTAGCTCAACACTGCTTGATAGCGTGCATGTAATCACTGTGAGTAAAAGATAAATACCAGTAAACAATGAGTGACATCTCCCAGCTGGTTTAGATTTTTTGCTGTCTTAGCAGGTCAGGCGGCGTCTTACACCGGATCACAAAACCTGAACACGATACCTTGTAAATCCCAGAGGACCACTGGAGTTTGAGCACTCTTGTCCCAGAATTATACACTTTGGTGAGCACACAAACACACAATCAATACCTCTGAATCTAATGACATACATGTGTTCTAATACAACAGCATTAGTGAATACACCCCTTTCCTGTTATTTGCTTTAACACACACCAGGCTCTTTCACATCTCAGCATATATATATTTTCCAAATTAGCAGGATTTTTGCCTTAAGCCACACCTTTATTTAAAGGAAACTGGAGTTGAATTCTTGAGCTGGCACGTCCAAGGGTGAGAGGAAGTTCACGGTCATCAATGCAAATCAGCAGCAAAGATTTTGGGCTTTTGGAGATTTGGGGTAAAAGTACTTTGGCACCAAATAAAGTTTGATATATTTAAAAATAAAGTAATGAGATTATTTCAAATAAATGTGATGCTGAATCATGTCTGCAGAATGTTTGAACAAAGTGCATGATTAGGATTTTGTTGGTCGTCTGTGTAAATCACCATGTATTTTTGTCAAGCTCCTAAAGTTTGTGTACTCTACTACACTGAATGCAAAGGATACATGGCTACGGGAAGGCACTTGGCTCAAACTTGCAGAATACACCTGAAAGTTGTCGGATCAAGCCGAATCACTCTCACACCACAAACAAACCAATTTGGAGTCAATTTGGAAGGGATACTTTGGAGAAGGTGGTTTTGATTCTAGTCAGTGTTGTTTTCAAAACATTAACAAAAAATAGCGTTAACGCACCTTTTTTCAAGATGATAATGGGACGATGACGAGCCAAACGCGGCTCTTTGATGACTAAAATGATACGAGACGTCTAAGTTTTCATCGACGAGACGAGATGAAAACATTAGTGTGTGGAGTTATTGAACAGTATTTGGGTGAACTCTTTTTGCTGTCAATCAAATGAACTCCACCTCCGAGCCTCCTCTTATTGTGGTTGGGTTGAACCCTTCCATTATGAGTTCCAGGTGATCACTCTGTTTTGTCTCTGTGGTGGCGTGTTCTCTCATCAAATGGATATTTATTCCAAGAATACTACTTGACAGCTTGTGACAACCCTGCCTATTGATTCCATATGTCCTTGTTTAATTGACGGTGAGTCATTTGTTTTGTTTGTTTTATTAAAATTGTGGCGCTAAGTTCGCTCTTTCAACCCACCTATGAGCTAATGCTAAGCTAAAGAGCTTTAAGCTCTGACTAGTGATTTTATTCATTAAACAGTGGCATGTCTTTGTTCTCATTATGGCCAAACATCAGACCAATGCATATAGTGTTGATTGAATTCTTTGGTTATTGTAGTTTTGTTTGTTTTGGATGTTTTTCATTACTTTCCTGTTTAATACCAAAACGGCCTATGGGACTTTTGAATTGATTGATGTGAGCAATTCTCATTTCCAACTTATTGACCTAAATTACTTTGTGAAAGGATTAATATTTTAACTAAAACTAGACTAAAACCTTTTGAGTTTTCATAAAATAAAACTATCACATATAGACCTGACTAAAATGTGACTAAAACTACTCGGCATTTTAGTCCAAAAGACTAAAACCAAAGTGGCTGACAAAAACAACACGTTTCTAGTGTGATAATCATGTTCATATCTGCACAAACTGACTGCACCAAGTAGGAAGATGAACTCAGTGTTGTCACGGTCATTCAGGGAAAATCCTAATAAGGTCAAAGATTGCAGTTCCTCTGCAAATTAAATCAATTTAGAGTGTGTAAAAAGTTACTGACCTTTTTCTATTAATCTTTGATAGAATCTGTCCTTACATGTGCTTCAATAGGTCTCAAATAACCTGATTTAACACAAAGATTTATAAAGAGAGTCACACAACAAGTGAAAGACATTCTCCATTCCCCTTATCGCCCACTTCAGGGTGAGTCTGAGCTCCTACCATCTGGAAAGAGATTCAGGCAAACCCAAAGCAAGGACCAACAGATGGGAAAACTAGTTTTTACTCAGGCCATCAACTAAATTTAAAATGTGATTAGGCGTGATTGTTTAGTCATTTTAGTCTGATGGTTTTGATTGATATTTGTACTGATTTTTACTTGTTTTCTTACTGTTTATAAGAACTATTAAGAGTGAGTGCAAGCTAAAGAAGCATAACAACACCTTTTTATGGTTAGCATGAGCAGTCACATAATGCATCACTAAATTGTAATTTATAATTTATTTAAATAAAAATATAAATTTTATATGTACTCATATTTTGTTACAGACACAACCTAGTAAAAAGTATCCCGCTTTATAGGACTGTAAACTACTATTCCAGTTACTTTGAATGGAGGGTTTCAGAGTTTTAATGAAGAACACGTTTCTAGTTTTCCACTTCATTATCTTCCAAGCATTGATAAAATATTGAGCTAGCAGCTTAATAAAAGCCTAATGGTTTTACATGGCAGACAGCAGGATTATACATTGCTTTTTTTATTGCAACCGATCCAAAAATTGAGACCGGTGCACGGAAAACTTGTCAACCTTCTCACCTTTTCCTTCTTCTAACAGATCTTAGAGCCATATTTTGATTGTAATAAGAAAACTCTGACTGTGAGCTGGCTATTGGCAGGTCCTCGAAAATCTTGTTGAATTTAATAAAATGTGACTGCCTATTTTAAACACGACTCCGCTATGAAGCTGCGCTTTCTCCACCTAATCCCACAAGGCAACAAATATCCATATAAATACATCCCATTTGTCTAAATCCCTCTATTTGACAGCTCATAGTTCAAGCAATCACTTAAAATCTGACAGACGTCATAGTACACTGAAAAAAACAAATAAACAGAATATAAAACAGCAGGTCTATTTTACAATTTCATCCCCCTTCCAGTTTGGCGATATTAAAATATCCCTGCTTCCTGCAGCTTTCAGAGCTTCACGAAGGGTTTTCAGCGTTAGCTTGAAGGGGAATAGCATCCAGATGTGGCCTGAGCCTGGCTCAGAGTCATTCAGGCCCGGAGACACCACGAAGGAGAATAAAACCACGTGGCTTTCGGCACGCTTCGAGATCCAGTGAGTAAATATAACCCCGCACTGACCCCTACTTGCCAACCTCCCCTTGGGGACCCCTACAGGTCCATTAGACACGTTCAGATACCTCAGAGCTACCCTGGCTTATTTCAAACTCAATAAGCGTCCCACAGGAGAAGATGTTATATTGCTGTACAGCTACAACAAAACACAACAGCGTCTCTAATGTGAAGAGGGAACCCTTTCAGGAAAGAGTCTGGCTCTGTTGAAGGAAAACAACTCAAGCACTAAATTGGGTTTAGATTCTCAAACCGAACAATATCCAGCTCCGTCCACAGGGACACGAAGTGAGTCAAAGAAGATGATGCACTTAAAAGGTTACTCTAAGTAGAGCTATGACTAAAATCAGCTTTTATTTTTCTGTTTTAGGTTTCTGTGGCTGAACTTGGCCGCCGTGCTCGAGTTGGCGAATTGCTTCATGAAAACTTTTAGAGAAATCAGAAGTGCGTGCTCCTTGGTCGAGTGTAAAAGCAAAACAGGATCAGCCGATTCTCTATGACCACCGACAGCTGGCTACAAATGGGGGGATTTTTGATGATCACCATTCACCTCCATCTCACCATTTCTTAACCCTTTATAGGAAAAGTGACCATATCTGATGACCATTATGTGTGGATTGTGCAACCTAAAATTGCCAAAATAGAGAACACATAAGGTTGCATCAATTTTCTATCCAATATAAAACACAGCATAAAAAATACTCTTTATACCTGAAATAGAAAATGAACTGAGACTTGAAAGCCCCAAAATAAAACTCACAAAGAGCTGATAAATGTCTGTAACCTACTTTTGTTTCGAGGTGTCAGTGACTCTGCAGGCATTATCAGCCCCTAATAACACCAACACTCGCAGCACTGGAATGAGCTCTGCAGGCACTTATTTTCACGTGCTGAAGAGTAATTACTGAACGCTTGAAACTCATTGACGTTCCTCCTGCTCCATGGCGACTGTAATTATCTATTCATGCATCAGACTCCTCAGAAAAGTGTTATTGATTCCAGCTGTGATGGATCCATCTCTCCACTGCTCGGTGCAACGGAGAAGAAAGAAGAGCAAACATGTTACCACATATTTGATTTACGTGTTTCATTAAACATTAACAAAAAGCATTTTGCTGGAGATCTAAGAGGCTGAGGCTAATTTATTGTTGGAATTATTTGGTAGTTTATTTGAAGATCAATACTTCTTTCGCCTATTAAATGCATTTCTTAAAATATCAATGTTCAAATGGTTGAATAATTCTTCCTGACAACTGTAATGAGGCCTAAAACAATAATAAAATCCACTTCTGCTGAGTTTATATGTGTGTTTACAACCGATTTCCAAGACTTTGTTGTCACTAAGGCGTCAGATTGGGTTGAAAGAAATCAAAGATGTTGGAACCAAACCTCTGTTTGCATTTCCTAGTTTAAATATAGCATCCACATGAACACGTTAAAGGTCCACTTTTCATCTAATTATACATCAAGCACAGATTAATCACAATGTCAAAATGATTTGCGCCTGGAATTAGATGAAAAACATCCTGACGGGAGAAAATTGTTGGAGAATTTGGCTTTTAGAAGTTACGCCGTTGTATGAAAGAAAGTGTTTACTCTTTCCATGGCTCATCACTGCCTGCGATTGGTTAATTACACAAGGGGCATGAAATCAGCGATTGCGTGTGTCTGCCTCTGCGGAATTCACAGAGTGGCAAAGTTATTCTGGGACCGCCACAAGATTATCTGGATCCTCGTCAAGGCCTTAAATTGAAAACCACAAGCATTTGAAGCACTTAACCCAAACCCTCGACTAATCAGACAGGCGGGCTGAGTGATTTTCTCACAGGTACTTTTTCTCACAAGCAACGAGGAGTAATGGTTTGACTCATTCACAAGCAGCCCTTTACTGCACACAATCAGAGCATCTGCCAAGAACCATTCCAGTCACTGGTTTTCTGATTTTTACCAAAACCTCCAGCACCAAAAACAGAGCCTTTATATGGATGTGTTGTGAGTTTATTCTTGCAACTGTGCATCTCCAACTGGTCATCAACAGCCCAGTGAAATACTTAAAACTTGCATGGGTTGGATGGCAACTGCTAATACTGATTTCAAAGACGCTCATGTAAAGGATGGTTATGTGGCTTCTAAAGGACTTTTATTGTACTAACTGTAACAAACATAATATGTTATATTTGTAAATGCCCAGTACTTTCATTGGTGCCATTTATTTGAGGTTGTAAATAAATAAGAAGTTTAAATTGTTTGGCCAATGAGCCATGAAAAAGCTGAATTTGGTTGAGATTTCTTTAAAATGCTAAATTCCTCCACCCCTGCTCAGCTATGATTTTTTAAAATTAATATGACGGTATTCACTTGAAAGATGCACAAACTTTAAGTCTCCTATAATACCACTATTTTAGAGATCATCTCCTAAATCAAATTTAAAATGTATTAAAGACATATGCTTTGTGTTTCTGGCTTCACTGCAATAAGTGTTTGTCCATGATAGCCATTTTCCATAAAGGAATTATAGGTTGAAGCCATTTTCCCAATGGGAATGACAGATCCAGTTGTTGCAAAATCTGCTTAAAAGCATAAAAGGAGAGCTGGAATGCCTCCCCAAACTCAGAGAATGAAAATAATAACAATGACACGTTTTCATTCATTGTTGGCAGAGATAAGCGTTACCCTACATGGGATCAGCGCTTTGCCTCAAAGCCATATCAGTGACTTGTTACTGAAGGTAGGTGTGTGAAAGGTCCACAAATAATCCCAGTGTTCATGAACTAAAGAATAACCAGCATCTGCACAAGAGATTGAAACATGAACTTTACGAGTACTCAGCTGATTATCTGTTTCTGCTATAGCAGATTTTCATTCCATCCAGCCCTTCTCTTATGACGCATTCTTGAAATGTGTCTTTGTTGGCTTATCTTGCATTTTTATAAAAAGTAGGATCATAAAGCACTGTATTGTGCTCTGCTAACTAACACTGATCTCCTGTCCTATCAACCAAAACCACTAATTGGGCTACCGCAGACTCTCCTGCCAGACCCCGATGAGCTGAACCCTTGTGTGTAATTCTGCCAAACAAGGACTGCAGTGAACAATGTGTAGTTGCTGTCAGGGGTCACTGAAATAATCTGCCTACAAATTACTTTGTGGGCTCATGGTAATGTGAGGCTTCAAGCAGAAAGGGGGGGGGGGGGGGGGGGGGGGGGGGGGGGGAGCAGCAAATCCAAGCCTCTTGGATAATGTAGAGTTTGGTTTGAGCCCAGAAAGGCGTCATCACAGTTCAGATGATCTCTGTGTGATCACACAGAGGAGAGAGGCGGCGCTGCAAAACACTGGATACACAGCCATAGCTCTAATATCAGATTCCTTAAATTGTTTGTGTTGTTGAAACACAGCCAGTTGGAAACGATACAGCTGGTTTGTTGGTCCAGTTTGCATTAAAGAATATATTCACACAGAATTTTGGATCAATTTTAAAGGTGCGAACATCCATCCAGCAAAGACATTTAATGGTACTACTAACAGCATTTAAAAACCTGATTTTTCTGCAGTGAATCTCAATATGAAGCTGCAGCAGTTATTAATACAGAAATCTACACTATGTGGCACATTCGCTGACATGTCAGCACCTGTGTTACTGACAAACCAGCAGGTGTTTGCCCTCTCTGTCCCCCCCCCCCCCCCCC
>SSNR01000031.1:3979914-3995075 GCA_006937965.1 Callopanchax toddi | reverse complement strand
CCCCCCCCCCCCCCCCACACAACCAGACCAGCACCATTTTCCCACCAAACACACTGATCTGCAGTGAAAGTTCAGCTGTCATCCGCCTCCTGGGCAGTTAAGGTCACATAAGTAGCGCGCAAGTGGCAAAGCAATCACTATAAACTAAGGATAGACTCAGAGCTGAGCTAGGGAGGAAGAGCTCCTCAGACAAACAGGGTCATTAGCAGTTTCAGAGGGAGTCACAGCAGGAGGTCGGGACTTCAAGAGTTTGATCTCAGGGAGCGTTTAAAGCCATGAAACTATGGGGAGGGCCTGCAAATGGTCAAGCGATCACAAGGCTGCAATAGGATATTTGCTTTGAAGAAAAAAAAGAGGTCAGGTGGCTTTTTCATCTCTTCTGAAAGTGTTTGGAAAAAGTGACGATATGCACAAGACGGTGATTGACAGAGACCAGAGGATGGGTTAATAATATTCCACATATATCCATACAGCCTCAATAAAAAAAGACAAGAAAGCAAAGCTAACAAGAGAAAGTAGAGCAGCTAGACCTGTCTGAGAGTTCTCTCTGAGACAGGAAGATGAGAAATAGAGCACAATAAGTGATGGATGCTAAACTGTCAGTTCTAATAGGCAGCAAGGCTGTGGAATTGTTCTGCGGCTTCAGGAGTCCAGTAGAGAACAGTCCAATGATCAACACAAGGGAGCCAATTAAAACCCAGACTTTGGCAGCCAAACACAATCCACAGACCCTCATGTGACACTGGAAGCACATCAGAATCCACGGAGAGGGCTTTTCATTTCATTTTTACTTCCTCAAAAACTTACCCAGCATTTTCAGGCTTCACACCAGAGGAGATTATCGATCTGTGGTCTCCTGGTAAATCACAGAACTTCCACTTATTTCTAACACACCGGCTGCAGGAGGGTGGGTTTTTTTTTACTTTCTTGTTATCCTGAAAAAGAGATGAGTGCTGACATCACTCCCTCTTCTGATAAGACGGAGAGCCAAATGACAAGGTCACTGAGGTGGAGGAGGTGAGTCTGCAATCTAAAGATAACACTGAAGGTTTCTTTATGCTGCTGCCTGCAGAGATCAAACACTGAAGCAGCTTTAAGACTGAATTTGTTTTAGTTCAACATTCAGTTGTTTTCCCTCTCGCTAATTGGAGAGAAGACTCACAGATTCAGGATGCAGGAGATATCTGGAACGAAGGAAGGTCACGGATTTGAAAAGTTCTTTGAAATTTATTCAAAAAGGTTTTGTTTTGTTTTAAAACTGAAGAAAATCCCATGAGATTGTGTGGCATCACTGAAGAAGCCTGCCAGGTGACCAAGCAGCAGACATGTTGCCAGAAAAGATTTATTCTAAATGCAGCCAAGTTATTTTTGTGTGGGAACTTCAGCACCAAAAGTCTGCAGGAAGGAAACTAATTATATGTTCTTTATTGTCGCTCAATCAAACTACACACACACAAACATCCTTTTAAGTTATTTTTTATTCTCTCACAGCAAAGAGAATTAATAAACTCCCCCTCAAAAATTCTAAACTTTGAAATTCTCTAAATTTATGAGAAAATCTGACGCATGAGAAACACATCAAAAATAATCCGAAACATATGTTTGGGCCCTCTGAGAGAAAAGTACTCGTCTTTACAAAGCTTCTGCATCCTTCCTCTGAACTAAATCACTGTAACACACTGTGCTGCATTGAAAAATCCTAGAAGATGCTTGAACAGATCCACAGACAGAGATAGTGAATGCAGACAGTCAGCGATGCTCAGGGATGACCGTCTGGAAATAGCTCTTTGGTATCGCCTCGTTTTACACTCATATGACCGACAGTTCCACCTGACTGCTATTTAGAGTATTATTATGCATTTGCTGAAAACAAATTTAAGTTTGATGAGCTATATAGTGTTCTTTAAAACAAAGGTGGCATGGGCAGTCATCCTTGTCCCCTGGTGGAGATGATTCCCTGCATCACTGCGGTTTGTCACCTGGGGAAAGCAGGCGGTTCATCTATCACCATTTGTCCTCCTGCAGACCTCTGAGCTGAATATTCTAAAGACCAACATTACGTCACATCTGCTAAATTTTGTTTGCTATTGTCTGAAATCAGTTCATGCAATCAGCAGAAAAGAGGGAAATCCTTCCTCTAAAACGGACTAGAGGTGGAGGTGACGGTTCAAAAGGTCAGAGGGCAACAGTCAATCGACACATTTGTCAGGGAACACTTTCCGCCCTCATGTCTTCATCTGTTGCTTTGAGTTATGAGCTGATCTGGCATGGCACAAATACAAACACTGCTGACATGGAACTATTGGACTTTGATTAAATAGTTCATCAAAAAGCAACTTGATCACCAGTTTAATGATCAAAACTTTAGAGAGGTTTCTTTGATGATTCTCTGCATCTCATCCAAACACTAAGATGCACTTTTGTGAACAAATATCTAGTAAGGATTCTTGAATTATGTTCTGTGGGTGGCCGGAAACTTCTCACCATGCACTATTTTGGGATTGGTCGGAGACAGCGTGCAGACAGAATTATCTTTCCAGTGAGGGGGAATGTCAGGCTGCCCGGGTGAATTCCTTTCCTCTAGTTTACAGATTGACCCGATGCCCTTTGGCCCACAAATCTTCAGGTTCCACAGGTTCTTTGCTGTTGGAGACCCGGATGCTCATCCATGGCCAATTGGAATAGATCAATAAGAGGTGCTTCTTTTTTTTGTCATGTGTGACTCTTTAAACAGAAAGTATTTATATTGTCACTGGGAAGCTACAGTGGGGGAAATAAGTGTCTTCCATCCAGATCTTTCAGGTTTTGGGGTTGTCACTGGGAATTACAGAGTTCCAGCAAAGATTTTCTATTGGATTCAGGTCTGGAGACTCGCTAGGCCACTCCAGGACTTTGAAATGCTTCTTACTGAGCCACTCTGGCTGTAGGTTTCAGATCATTGTCATGCTGGAAGACCCAGCCACGACCCATCTTCAATGCTCTTACTCAGGGAAGAAAGTTGTTGCCCAAAAGGGTTCCTTAAAGACAAACTAAGAGAGCCAGAGTTCATGTCGGGTCGTAGGTAATCAAATACTTACTTCATGCAATGAAATGCCATTTGATTATGTAAAAATAAAAAAAATCGTGAAATGTGATTTTCTGTCTGTTTTGTTTTAGATTTTGTCTCTCACCGTTGAGGTGTACCTATGATAAAAATTACACACCTCTGCCTTTTTTTGTAAGTCGGAAAACTTGAAAAATCGGTGGTGGATCAAATGCTTATCTCCTCTACTGCATGTCACCTCCTGTGTTTTATGCATTAAAGGGGAGCCCATTTTTCCCCATGTATTTACATTTTCTAATGACAATTGTCATATGTGATCCATATATATATTTATCCATAAAACAAACATAAAAGCAAAGAAAACTAACCAGGGTCAAACAGAAACAAACCGTAGTCTCCTTCCTCTCCATCGTAGACATGTACGTTTATCAAACCGGGATCTTTTGCAGTGCCTTTACCTCGCTCCCACTCAATTTAACTCCTGCAATCCCTCCCACTCACGCCCACTCACTCTATCACCGTGTCTCCTTTCTCCGTCCCTCGCAGGCTGCTTCAGTAAAGAGGATGAAATCATTCCATCAGTGAGCGGCGCCTCTACTGTCACTGGCATCAGACAGCTCTCGGGAAGGCCATAATTAAACAACTCAAGCTCTGGTAATTACCCTACAGTGGCCGTAATTACCCCATTCTCAGGGTGATTTCAGCCTACGGCGGGGAGTGCCGACTACAAAAAAGGGGCTTTACTTTGGTGTCACTGTGGAAATGTAGGAAAAGGCAAGTAAATGTATAGAAAATGACAATAATAGGATAACAGGTTGCACTAAAATAAGAGTTCTGAAGGATGCAGCTGTATAACTTTCAAAATAAAAGTCTTAAACTAAGATTTCATCCACAACAAAAAGACATCAAGACAGAGAGCTGTGGACAGATGTACCAATAGTAACACCTCGAAACTTTGCCAAAAGGTTTCAATCCATCGCGTTCATCATGCAGTGTTCAGGAGAGTGTCTTACACAGATCAGCGCATCTCCTCTCTGTCTCAGCATTTTCAGTACTAGAGAACCCGTGCTGCTCCCAGCACATTGCTCTCGTCCCTAAGGACACATCTGACTGGGGGAGGGATCGATGCTACGCTCCAACAGACACCACTGTGGTGATTCAGCACATGGCCACAGGCTCAAGGTAAAAGGTAAAGAAAAAAGTGACATCTCACCTCAGTCTGAAGAACTTATGACTTCACTGGTGAAGGTGATCTTTCTGCTTGTAGTGACTCCAGAGACCACAATCTGTCCTTTGGTGGAACACTGCAGTAAACCAAGGACCGAGGAGCTTGTATGTGATGTATATTATTTATCACTGCAAAAAGCTAAAATACAGATCAAGTTCTCAAAATGTGTTTATTTATGGCTGCTATTAGCAACTACTTTAATAATTAATTTAACAATTATTTAAAAAACGCAAAGCATTCTTTATTCTGATTTTCTAATACATCCCTTATCTTGTGCAATACTCATTTAACAATTGCAATATGCCACATAGCTTGTTATTTTTTATAATAGTTACAGATTTTAAAAGAAAGCACACACACAGGAAAACTAAAATAAACAAATAAATGAAAAATGTGTCTTTAGGGATGTAGGTATGCAGTAAAAATACAAAGGAAATTAAAAAATGTTAAGTATATTTGATCAGAAAGAGTTTGTTTCTTTATAATTTATTTGAAATTTTAGAAACTGCTTCAAACTCACAGCTCAGCTGCTGCATGTCTGCAGCCACATGAATACTCCTTGGATTCAGCTAAAAAAGTGATTTTTTTGGACAAATTCTCTCAATAATTTCACACCATTTCATTGATCTACAGGTGGTGAATACAACGGGAAATGAGGTTATGTGCCTAAAATGTCAAGTGAGGAACATTAGTGAAACCTTTGAGGAAATGTAAGTAAACTGGCTTTATGTTTTTGCTTGATGTCACAATCTATTCTGTTCTGACACCCTGGATTTGTTACAATGAACTTTTCCTGCTACTGTTTTTACATGTTCTGCTACCTTTCCTATCCTGGTCAACCATTTGGTACAGAGCACAGCTTGGATATGATTTTACTGAAGCAGGCACAAACTACATAATACTTTATCCTATCCATTGATTTTCTTCTGCTTATAAGGTTTGGTCGCAGAGGTAACAGGTCCAGGGGGAAAGGCCCAGACTTCTCCAAAGCCAGACACCCTATACCCCATGACTGCACCTTGAGATGTCCCTTATTGTCCCAAATTCATGAAAAATGTTAAGGAAAAAACGTCTTCTTTTTTTTCCATTTGTGTGTATACTAAATAATTAATATGACAAACTGCCTTTTTTTCTTTACATATTGAGGATAAAATGATTAAAAATATATTATATTTGAGGCTAAACATGGGAAACAAATCAGAGACGTTACACCCTTAAAGCCAAGGTCACTAAAACACCTCAAACTTTCGGAAAGTTTAAATGTGCTGTGCTATTTTCTTACAACAAAAATATTATTAGTGTCTTTGTACTTTGGTTAGTTTAATGCATACCCAGTGCTCTTATTTAACTTGATGGAAAATACAAACAGCCAAATTCCTTATTGTTGAAATTAGACAAACTGATATGAACAACTGAACACGTCTAAATGAGTTAGCTCACATCCAGCAGCCATGATGCAGATTAGTCTAGTCTGTACCACAAAGCAGCATCATCAGCGTGCATTTGGCATTATTTAAATGTGTGCTGGAGGATCAGAGTGAGGACATCTGCTACGTGTTGAGTGAGTGGAAGGCCATTTGAGTGAACGGCGCTGAGAACCCTGATTGATGTTGCACACGGTGGAAAGTCCCAGCGGTCCCATTAGCAGCTACAGTCTGCATTACTGTCACAGCCATCAGCCGCGGTGCAGGACTGCTCCGCCAGCGCTACAACCATCAGTAACCTGCCCCGTCTACAAAACGACACGCAGGAACAAATGAATCGAATGCAGCACTTCCCAAATGAACACTGGTTGAAACCAGAGACACGGTGTGCTTTAATGCAGCCCCCAGCCCTTGTGAAACGACTCCCATTTCCAGCGGTGCACATTTGGCATTCATCAAAATCTGTATCGCCTTTCATTTACATTGTTCCTCTTTGTGGTCGGTTCTCACCCATAGCTATTCACCAGGGATTAATAAAAGATGAATTCTGTCAGATTACTTGAAAGCATTTACATGACAACACACCATTTTTTTGCACCAGGATTAATGCTTTGTTTTGCTAGAATCGCCCAGATGCGAGATTTCGTTACTTTTTTTCTCTTGGGTGAAAAATGATATTGGCCTTATTCACAGGTGCAAGTTAGATAACATATGAATCATACTGTGCTTCAAAGGTCACACTAGCATATATATATGTCTGCTAAACAAGAATTTGCTATCCTAACTCCCAAAAAGTTCTGCAGAGAAAAGATAGGTCAGTGTCGAGTATTCCCAACTGGCAAATTTAACAGCCTCTGGTATGACTGAATTACCCACAATGCCCAAAGGACCATCTGTCATACTAGTGTTCATAAACTTAAATTAAATGTCTCTGGCCGTTTAAAAAGCAGTGATACACTACAAGACTATAACACCATAAGACAAAAGGCTTCTTGTCCCTAGAAGGACTTGTCTCTTGCTCCCAATACAATTAGCTTCACACTTGACTACAGCGCTCTGATGCGTTTGTAGGGAAATGATTTATCCCTTCAATCTCATTACCCCGCTTCCAACTCACAACGAAGCTGTTTGCAAAAAGCCAAGTGGGGATTTCGGCTGACATAATTAAGATGAATCTGTAACTCAACCAAGACAAACAAGCATGGATATTTAAAATTACACAAGAACTCAATTAGGGCGTGACGAGATGCATCGCGTGTACAGACATGACTATAGCTCCAGTTATTAGGAATCAACACAGTGGATTATGCAGCGTTAATGAACGCGTGCTTCTGTCTTGTCTTCATCCAAACACTTACTGGCCATTTTATTAGGTACACCAGCTTAAATGCTTGTTAACTCAATTACAGTGCTGTGAAACTGTTATTTGCCCCCCCCCCCCCCCCCCCCCCCCCCCCCCCCCCCCCCCCCCCCCCCCCGCTTACTAGTAAATGTCCTAAATGTTTTTGATCAGGAAACAATTTTATTGGTTATTATGGTCAGAGGTTCAACAATAAAGAGGTGGGACAAAAGATTCAAGGCCAAAACCTCAAAACAGAAAGATCTATCTCATTTTAGCAAAAAGCATCTGGATGATCTCTAAGACTTCGGAAAAATATTCTGTCAACTGATAAGAGAAAAGTGGAACTTTCTGGAAAGTGTGTGCCTAGTTACAGCTGGAGTAAATCTAACACTGTATTTCAGACAAACATCATTCCAAACATGGTGGTGGTTATGTGATGGTCTGGGGCTGCTATGCTACTTTAGGACCTGGACCACTTGTAACTGAACATGAACCTCCGAGCAGGAATTCTGCTGTCTACCAGAAAATCCTAAAGGAGAATGTTTGAATTTTGACCCTAAACTGGCTGTTCATGTTGGAAAACCCTCCAATGTGGCTCAATTAAAACTATTCTGTAAAGAAACGGACAAAATTGCTCCAGTGACGTGTGAGACGTAATCACAAACACTTGATTGTAGTGGCTGCCATCAGGTATATTACAGCCAGTTATTAAATTTAGGGGGCCAAAACCTTTTCACATAAGATCAGGTTGGTTTGGTAGCTTTATCCCTTAAATATTGAAAAACATTTGAAAACTGCATTTTGTGTTTGCTCAGGTTATCTTTGTCTGATGCTGAAATTTGTTTGCTGATCAGAGAGAGATTGAGAGATTAGATGGATTGATCCATCGATCTTTATTAATCCCTCGAGAAAGTTCCTCTGGGAACGGGCAGCGAGGCGGTGCTGCAAGTGTGTCCGCATGAGCTCTCCTTTTTAGCACCATGCTAAAGTGAATTTTACAATAAGCCACTCAGATCATGCTGCAGCTGGTCAACGTGTGATCATGAATTGCGCAATTGATACCTCGATGTAACACACGGTGCAAAGGAGCGTTATGGCAGAAGGAACTTGTGTGCATGCATGCCGTTTACCACACTTGCACACCAGATATGTGCACCCTTGCACATAGATCAGTGGATAGTATTATGCACAGGTTATTGCAGTCAACAATGTTGTTTGTCCCATTGTGTTTAGTCATTTTCCCTCTCTTCTCCTGTTCCTCCTCCCCCAGCGAGGAGTTATAAAGTTTGATAGCATGTAGGACAACAGAGTTTCAGTCTTTTGATCCGACTTGAAAAGTAGCAAGCAGCTTGTTGCTGAAAAAGGCTCCTCTGGTTATTTATAATGGTGTGCAGTGGGTGCCTGGCATTGTTCATGATGGCCAGCATTTTTCAGTGTTCTTCCCTCTGCTACTGTCACCAGAGTCTCCAGCTTCATGCCGACCCTCCTGATCAGTTAGTCTAGTCTGGATGTGTCCTCCTCTGTTGCTCCCCCGCAGCACAGAGGAGGACACTGGCTACTGCAGCCTGGTAGCCTAATTTAAGTGTGACGGGTAAACAAAAACATAAGAAATCTGTAAAGGGGGCAAATACTTTTTCACAGCATTGTAGCAGATCAGCCACTTATTTGACCATGTCCATCTCTATATGAGCACATTGGACTTACTTCTGATTGCTACTTCCAGAAGGGTTCATGCACCATGTCTGTTTCTTTAATATGACTCTGTACCGCAACAGCCTCTGCAATCACCACATCTCAGTCCAGTCCAGAACCTTTGGGATGTGGTAGAACAGGAGCTTTCCATCATGGATGTGCAGCTAAGAAATCTGCAGCAACTGTGCGGTGTTATTACACCAATAGAGAACAGAACCTCTGTGAAATGTTTTCAACAGCTTGTTAAATAACGACATGAGCAAATAAGGTAGTTCTGAAAGCAAAAGGGAATCAAATCTGGTATTAGCGAGGTGTACGTAATAAAATGGATATTTAATGTTTATTCCTATTGCAGCTTTCTGTGTTTTGATTTTGTCTATATACTTGTGACTGAATAAATTACATGTGTATTGTGTACACATCACCATGAAAAGTAAGATCATGAGCAGAACTCACTTTAAACAACTTTAAAGAAGAAAACGCTTGTGGCAAAGGCGTTGATAATAAGAACTCCACAGGATCTCACTGTGGAAGGAGAGGGGCTCATAAAAGCCAGGTAATTTGTGTCTCTGTATGCCTTGAATCAGTCCTTCATTCTTGCTCTAGCCAGCAGTCATTTTAATACAAGCAGGTTGAAGAAACTGCAGTGAAAAGATGTTTAACTCCACAAACAGTCATGAAAGATGATCAGAATTAACCAAAGAACAAGCCTTAACAGAGCGGTCACTAAGAAAAGTAAACAGCTAACAATGAGCTGATAAGTGTGACAAATCTGCTACTAATTAAACTCAGAGAGGTAAAATGGTAGAAATATTTATTCATTTATGAATTCTCATCCAACCAGTTATATAGTTGTATTTATTTATATGCTACACTTCTTAGACGGTAATGTCAGTATTTCTATAGGGTATATTCAGCAGTGATCAGTGACATTTTTCATTTGTTTAAGCATGGCAAAAAAAAGATTTCTGCTTTTGATATTTAACAGAAGTATCCATCGTTTCAAATTTACAAAAAGTTCCACTTAAGATCCCATCAACACACTACTGTAAATAAAAAAGGACTAATGTGAGGATGCCTAGTTTTGATATCATAAAGACATAACCAGAGTTAAACCAAAGGCTGCATAGTGTGAGCAACAAACTCTCTTCAACAATATTGCAGATCCACTTGGACAGATGTCTGACACTCTCTCAGGCTTTGGTGGACATGAGTAGATGGAAGCAACAGCAGCAGATAGTGTCGGTAATGAGAATGGATGGCAGCTCGACTGCTCCATCTTGGCCCCATTGATCACATGGATGTGAAGAGTGATGGACCTCAGAGAGAGGTGAGAGCAGTGTGCATGTTCTAATTCTCCTCAGATCCATTTTAATTAGGCCCTGTATTGATAATGTCTCCTCTGGTAACTGCTGTAGCACTATGCTGTGCAGGAAAGAGTTCAGAAAGAAGTAAACACTTTATAAAGTTATTGAGCAGAGTTGCACATTCTGATGAAAGCTGGCAACATTTGAAACATTTATGGATTATTTTTCTGCTTGTGTATGTTCCAAATGTGGTAATTATTTCCAACTAAAGGGCATATCGATATATGCAACAATGAATACACTCTGAACAAAAACTATAAAATCATCTATTGCATTAATTTATGATCAGTATACAATAGCACAGGGCCTTGATCTCATGTTTCTGAAACTTTGAACTTATGTTTGTAGTTTTCCCCTCATCCAGGTCTATGTTGCAGAAGCAGCAGCCTTTGCAGGGAAGCTTAAATCATCCTCTCCCCAGCCATTTTCACCAGATCCTTCAGTAGGACTCAAATGCCAAAGTGTTGCCGGACCAGCGGAGAGGTAAATCCCCTACAGTATGTCCTGGGTCGACCCTGGGGCCTCTTGCTGACAGGACATGCCCAAAACACCTCCCCCGGGAGGCATCAAGACCAAATTCCAGAACCCCCTCAACTGGCTTCTCTCAACGCAGAGGAGCAGTGACTCTACTTAAACCTGGATCGCACAGGAAAAGTTGGCAACACGTCTTTGGCGAGTTTTCTAGTCTCTCCTGAAGCATTGAACACAGTTTACAAAATCATCCGTCACAATATCTCGCAGGAACTGAGAACAGGAGGTATGAAGTGCATCTTTTGGTCTGTATTTGGTCAAAACTACCATCATGTTTTGTGGGATTATCTTTTAATTCTTCAACAACGCGTCAGTGAGGTATTTATTGGAATAGCCCGTTTCTAAAAGCTCAATTACATAAATATTCCACAACAAAACACTCCTCGTCCATGTACTGGCAGTTGTTTGTTAGCCGTACTAGTAGTGGTTCCGCATACTGTCAGCTGCGCATCGGCTCAGAAATAGAACTGTCACAGCTCGGACGCTACGTGGCGCAGCGCTGGTGTTTTCTGTGGGACTCAGGCTTTAGAGTCCCTCCAGGATGTCCAAGCTCCTCATGTGAGAAATGTGAGGCAACTTTAGGAGGGTTTGGCAACCAACTTGCAAATAAAAGGAGGGTAAATTGCAAACAAATTACAAGACACTTTGTGACTAAACTGCAACAAAGAAAATGTTCACAACAGTTGCAGGAATTGCAATTAAATCACAAAATCTACTTGTCACAAAAGTGTCGTGCATACAAATTTATTGTGATTTTCTCTGAAATTTAGCACATTTTCTTGCAGTTTTGTTGCTCAAACTAGTCAACTGGCTTGACACTAAGCTAGCTCGGAGTTTGTCACCATTAACCAGGATGACCGCATGTGACTGAATGGTGCCAACACAAACATGTCTTATGTTTTGTAACTTTCTCTCTCCTGACATTTGTTCATCCTGATTCTGTCCCTTGATACGTTTCCCTCTAAAGTGACTGTGTCAGCAAAGGACCACATTTGATTCAACACCATTAACCAATGTCATTTCCCTTTCTTCTCTATTTTCCTCCTCACCATGCCTCATAAATGTCATCTCTGTCTGTGTAAGCATTAATCTCTATGAAGCTGGGGCCCAGTCACTCTCCAAAACAAACCCGTCTTGTACTGCTCCCCTGCTGAATTGCAGAAGCTTGGCAGAGCCATAGGAAACCAAAAAAGTAAGGATGGAGAGGAAGGGAGAAAGGGAGGAGGGGTGTCTGTCCATTTGTAGTGATAGTGAGGGGTGCAGCAGCAGCAGTGGGGTCTCTAGTGGGAAAAATATCAGTAGCATTATGGAGCAGGGCTGACAGTGCCATTGCTATCCATGAGAGGAAGAGGCCTGTCAGGGCACACAAAGAAGATAAAACAATTGCAGATAAATAACAGGAGGATGGAAGGATGAAGGGCAAGAGATAAACAGCACACGAAGAAGCAAGAGACAAAGAGCAGGATTAAAAGACTTTCCAATTAAAAATGGTAAAGACAAAGCAGAGAGAGGTGAAGAGATCACGATGAGGGAGATAGATAAAGTGACACAAAGACGTTAAACTGAAAGAGAGAAAAGATTGGTGGAAAGGGAAAGACAATGGGAACTGCACAAAGCAGCAGCACGCTTAAAAAACATGCCTCACAGAAATTAATGACTTTGGGAAGACTGAGGCGAAAAAGATCAATAGAGGAAAACAGACAATAGGAGACAGAATTGCATGAAAAGGAGAAAAACGTCCTGTCACAATGGCACATCAGAGCCCGCATGTGGCACCACTTGATAAGAAGCGTCTTTGCCACCTTCCACGCTGCCACCCGAGTCCCTCCTCCTCTCCCTTCCCCAACCATCTGCGCCACATAAACACCAAGCTGTCCGTCAGCGGCTCTAGCTCACGACGTCGCCAGTTCTGACATCAGCCTGAACGGAGTCCGGTTCTCAGCAGCCTCGAGGGGCCCAGGGACTGGTGACATCATGAGCCCATGAGTGGAAGGTGCCAAACAGTCAGGAGGGTTTGAGTCATGTGAGCTGGGATTCCAACCACAGCAGCCTAATGGTTATTCTGAACAGAGCCCAAAGAGGAGCAGCGAGATGAATGCAAGTTCACAAGTTCTGCATTTCTCTCTCTTTCCTCTAAACTCTCCCCAAGTTTTTCAATCTAAAACAGCTGTGAACAGCTGTGGGTATTCACATTTTGGCTTACACGCCACCCAGCAGGGCAACACCCGCCCGCCAGGAATGACGGACATCTGACAAAGATGAGATCGGAGTGAGGCTCGGCGGGGCAAAGCTAGACACATAGATGAACGACAAGTAGATGTGATAAAACTAAAACCTCAACTGACGTCTGAAAGGAAATGTTTTATTATTATTAATTTACTTAAGCGATGTTTTATTTAATTGTGAAATGATGTAATAATAATTAAAACAGAAGAAGCCTTTAAGCAGCTGAAGTGTCTGAAAGAATACAAACTGCACTTTTTAAACTGTTTTTGCTGCTTCAAATAACTTAAAGGCACCAACACTAGAAGTTGCACATAGCTCCTCACCTTTTGGTTTGTGTATGACAATTTACCTACATGATTTATAAAGATTTATAAAGGCTACACTCGATAACTTATCCTTCACTCAAACCAGCCTGATGACAATATTACTATGAATCCATTTTAACTACTACTACTCCATGTGTTCGTTCAGCATTTTAACATGGCATCATTTTGGAAACACCCTCAAGTGGTCATTCATGGAATTGCAGATTGTTGAATTTTATTTTATTTTATTTTTTTTAAGTAGAATGGTAAGTAGTCTCCCTACAAGCCACTGAAGTGTTTCCTCTGCAGCTTTAGCACTCAAATCGATATCATTTCAAGTCTTTCTATAATCTAGTATACATATTTAGAATCTTATCTTAGGTACAGCACACGTTCATATTACAATTAAATATATGTTAAAAACTGCTTTTTAATATTATTAACCTAATAATACTATGTGCATAAGTACTTTAGGTATAAGTGACACAGCTATCACATATTAGGCAAAATATCAAGATAATTTTAATTTTCTCAATTTACCGTTAATAAAAACATTATTTCAAAGTAAAGGTTACATCAAAGTTGACCATAGAAAATCACTCTTTAAAAGTATTAATCAGCAAAACACCAAATGAATATTTCAAAATTTTTTTAAAAGATAATTATCTAAAAGTTTGCTATTTTTTTATGTCATCGGCAATGTAAATGTTAAAACTTTAATAGAAATGTAAAAAATGTATAACTTTATTTATTCTGTATAATTAAATTCAAACATACTGTACTGTATTAAATACTTACAAAAACACATCAACTATGCACCCTTGGAAAAGATCAATGAAATATGTATTTATTAATTGTACCCATAAAGTAAAGGTTTATTTGATTGTGCAGTACTTTTGATTTAGTAGTAATCTTCCACTAAAACTAAACAAAACCAAAAGGTTGTCATATAAAGAAACCCGAAGAAATGGACTAATCAGCAGTTTGTTTTATCCGGTCCAAACCTTTAAGAACATGCTCGTATAGAAATAATTTTTGTAAACATTCTAAAAAAAATTTTTTTAAGATGAAAAAGAAACTCACATTGCACCAAAAATATATGATCTTGGAACAAAAGGTGTGACTAAGGAGAAAAGATTAGGTGTTGAGATGAACTCCTCCATCGGTCAGAGGATAAAAATAGGCGCACTTTGTCTTTCTCCCACACATACGTATTTCGTCCCATCACAAACTCAATATCGGGTGAAGTGGAAGTGTTTCTGCACTGCCTGGCAGAACATAGAAGCTATAACAGTTCTTCCTCAGCCTGGGCAGGGATCCAAGCAGCCTCCACAGGCTTTGATGAAGTGTCCTGTCATGATGTCAGCCTCTCATTGGTCTCCAGCTCACCTGGGACCTCCCTCACCCTGAACTACTACTGGCTGGGAGTAAAACACAAGGCAAAAGGGGGAAATATCTGCCTCTTGCAACCATTTTAAACAAACCAACACCAAGAAAATGCCTAGAATGAATTTATTCTCATCCCTTCCTCCTGTTTTTGATCCCACGTCTCCTTTGTTTTCGTCCTCCTCGCCACCTATTGCTCGCGGGCTGTCAGCAGGTTAAAAAATGGCTCGACACGAGCAGGGGAGAAACAATTACTCACAGCGCAGGCTGTGTAGACATTGAGAGCTCTGTGCTCCTTTGCGATCTCTGGGCCATGTGTTTCTAATTAAACGGTGCTCTGAAGGAATTATCAAAGCTTAGGATTGCATAATGAGCACTGGCAGAAATCTGTGGCAGGCGGTGACACTCTTTGTCTCAAGAGGCAGAAGACGTCGTTTCTATTGAATTAAAACAGAAATGTGTCAATAAGGAGGATGCTATTTTTAATGTTGGAAATCATGTTTCTAATGTGGGTCAATGAGAGCATTCTCATAACAATTCCTATATATAAACGAAACTCTGCATTCAGAGGTGTGAGTGATGATCACTACCACCCCCCCCCCCCCCCCCCCCCCCCC
>SSNR01000031.1:3964888-3979904 GCA_006937965.1 Callopanchax toddi | reverse complement strand
CCCCCCCCCCCCCCCCCCCCCCCCCTGATTTTTATCCTCAGCACCAGTTGGCCGGAGACGGCCATGGATGATTTAGCTCGCCAAATGGAGACATGTTTGTCGAATATCGTGTGTAGAAAACGCCAACAAAGAAACACAGGAAACAACGGGTTTCTTTAGGAGGCATGTGATTTATTTGTTAAAGTCTAGCTGAGTTTAATAGATATCTACCCTCACTTCATGCAGACCAAGTATAAAGCCTACACTTCTCAGACTAAAAAGGGATGCCTGCCTGTTCGGTGCCAAAAGGTCCATTTAGACCGCCGAGTCCATCTGGTGGATAAACAAAGAATCACATCGTTACCTTGTTATTTTAATGTTCTCTTTAGACTCAAGCCAACTCTTTAGTCTACTGAAGTAAATTTGATTCTCGTGGACTCGCATGTAAATGGATAACACAAGCACACACAACTCAATATGAAAAACAAGTTAGACGAAAGGCGTAATGCGAGGCATGTGAGCTCCAGAGGGCCGTGTTGTGTGCAGCATGAGTCCTTTCTGTTTCTGACAGGAAATAAAATAAGCATCTGTGCAAATGTGTGTCGGAGTCATCCAGAGGTTCTCTTATACATAGGGACACACACATTTGTGGTAACTGTTTTTGGTGAAACTTTTCTTGCTTCACAAGAAACGGATTACCAGTGTCTGCTGTGCTGTCTGGACACCAAACCACACTCAAGAGTTCAATCTGTCATGAATGAATCTGCTATGTAGAAGTCAAAGTACCTGAAAGTTAAGATCAAAAACTGAGCTACTTAAAATGGGTGGTTATGAATTCAAGTTCATTATATAGATTTAAATGGGATTCGTCTTTTCTGATTTGTCAGTTTTATAGGCCAAACATGGATGGCGTAAAAGGCAGTTCCTCATTTGTTCATTTGCTTTTTGTGGTAGGACAAGTTTGCTAAGAAGTCCTCTTAAGATAGTGTTTTTTTCTTAGTGGTTTATAGGTTTTCTTTATATTTTTTCAAAGTTTTTATTTAAAATTTTACACATGGTATCATACGTGTTCACCTCTGCATCCACATCATTTAGTAGAGGTCACATTTTAAGATCAAAAGTGGGAAAAGCTTCCAATTTCAGGGTTTACAGTAAAGGTGGGGTTGTCTTAATTCCAACTTCTTTTTAACAGGTAATATTATTTGTATAAGGTTTATTTGTCCTGTGCACAATTGTTCAACATTTAAGTTAAATAAACACATAGCATACTTTTTAAAACTATATTTTACCATAACGTTTTAATTGCATCCTTTCTACACTTGTATAAATGTATTATTTGCTGGTTTAATGATACAGATCATATTATGCTAAATTTATTGACACCAACTTACTGTGTATTTTTCTTTTCCTTTACTTGGAGATCTAAAACAGATGCTCACTGTTTATAAATCATATCAGCTTGTAATCATTACATTCACAAATATGCTCTGCAGATGGGACGCATCAGACACCAGGACCAACCGCTACATTCAAAATCATGTTCGGTGGACAAATCTTGATATACTGAGACGCTTTTCATCTGAGCCAATGTTTAAAGAATTCCCAGACTCAAAGACTTCCACAGCTGCACACCTTAAGCTTCAAGCACCTTTCTGTTTGCAAGACAGGAAATTAAGGCTGACGCTTCAAGAGATGAATGCATAAACAGTTTCAGACTCCCATGAAACTTCATGCATTGTTTATATGTCTGAACCTGAATGAGTTATTCATAAGAGTCAGAATTATCTCCAAGTAAAGGTTAAAATACAGATAAATGTCCTGGTCTACCACAGCAGGAGGAAGCTTGTGGTTTTTCCCATTGTGCTGCATTATATTTAAAACTTGCACGATCAAAATATTATTTTAAAGATAATCTTTATGCAATCGCAAGATTGTGCAATGAAATTACAAAATGTCATGCCACCTCAAAAAAAGTTTGGAAAGCCTCGAATTTTCTGCTTCTAATAGAAGCAATAAACATGCTGATCAGATAGTTTTCTTGCATAAATTTCACCAAACTAAAAAAACTTCATTTTAAAAGGATATAAATTCACTAACATTAAAGCTGTCCAAGCAAGTTTGATTGCATCCAAATCAGCCTGCGTGAATCTAAAACATGAAAATCTGTCTATTTGTTTTTTCAGAACTAATTATTCTTCACCCCATTTTTAATCTTTCCACCAGAGATCAAACACCATAACAGCAAAGTGCTTCATGTTTCTTTATTTACAACCTACTTGAAAACTCACAATCTCAAATATCTCAAACAACGAACTAAGTCAAGGTTGCTCCCATGTTCTCCTTTGTGCCATCAATCTCACAGGAAGAAGCAGAATTTCCTCTCACGCTATTTAGTTACAATGCCCCCCTCGCTTTATGTTTTTTTTTCCTTTTGCACATGATAAATACATTCTTTCTGTAAATATCATAACCACTTCCTCCTCCTCTATCCATCTTCGGAGCATAAACAAACACGTCGACAGACTAATTTGTTTACAAAAGACTTTCCAGCTTACAGCTCTTTTTTAAAATGACACAACGTATCTACATTATGGGAAAACTGTCAGATTTTTCATTGACTGGAAAGGTACCGATGTCGAGGAAATCTTATGTGCTTCAGTTGTTGAGATGCACAACAACAATTACAGTTCTGTCCTCATATTGTTTTGAAAATCAGCTTTAATAGTGTTAGTTTGTGCATTCAAACCACATTTCTGAGTCAAACAGTTCACGGCCACAAACCTTTAACTGCCATGTTTTAAACGGAAATACCACTCAGATAAATTACACCATTACAAATGTTTAAAAAATAAGGGTGTTAAAAATCCTGCGTCCCAATCCATTTGAAGCATGACATTCCGTAGCCTTCTGGCCTCTTTATGGCCACGACTTTAAGGTCCACTTTTGATCCCACAGACACTTCCCTCTGACCGCACTGGGAAACAACGCCGTAAAGTACATTGCAATGTAAGCAAATGTGATCACAAACCACAAATCTCAACAAACTATTCAGTCCGAAGAATGGGTGTTACGCAAACACACTGAAGCACAAACCTAAATTATGGAAGCACGTTCATTTAACTGTCAGGATTCATCAGAATGATGCTCAAACACACAACAAGAGCACAAAGATGATCAGTTTTAGCTAAATACCACCATGAGCGTCTGTCTTTGAAGTTCAAAATGTCACATCTAGCTGTGAAAGCCTCGCCACCAGTCCAGCATCTGTTCTGTATCAATCAACAGCCTCATCAACACAACGCTCATCATCATTATCAGACAGAAGGCTTTTGAGAGGTCGTCTTGAAACACTTTCTGAAGTTTGTTTGCATCTGAACTCATTCTCCCATGGTCTAAGGCCCTTCCACACACACACACACACACACACACACACACACACACTGAAACACACACACCCCCACAAACCACAGCTCTCTCAACTGTGGGGTTGCTGGGAAGTGTGTGAGAAACACTGTGGTATCTGAGGTGGGCTCCCATTTTAAATGTGACATGTTAGACTTGTGTTTTAAGCATCACTAGAAAACTGGGGGATTTAGTTGCATCAAATTTGCCTCTTAAAGTAAACCTTTGATTACTTTTAAAACTGAATGCTTTCTTTACATGAAAACACTGCAGATGAATCTTGCCGAGTGTGTTTGTTAGCAAAATATCTCAAGAACATCTTGAAGTTGAAGTGGCAGCAACCCTGAAGTTGTACCAGTACCGGCATTTAAACCAGGTTATAAATGAAAAATATTTGAGGCTCAACAAAAAACAAACGTTGGGTTTTAATTTACGTTGGAACACTGATCTTGACTCTTAAGAGCCTCGACATCCGGTGCTGAGGTTATCTGAACACATCACCTTTTTCTCTTCACCTTTGATGCCTCCAGCAATCCGTCAAACGCATTTGTGACCACAGCTAATGTCACACAGGCCAAACGAGGGCTGAGTCACAGCATAAAGGTCAGTGAGGATTTAGAGACCAAATTAAGCACAGAACTGGTTTGGATTTAAAGCAAAACAGACCTTGACGACAGAGATCTGAATTTATTTCAGAATAAACATCAAGAATGTTTTGTTCAATTTCCAAAAGGATGAGGAGGTAAACACTAGCAAACACAGAACAGGTGCTTTGTTTGTGAAAAGGTCAATTAAAATCCTGAAACTACATAGTTCTGCTACAGAAACACCTGTTCATCTTCTGTCTTGTCATGCAAACTAGTAGATGGCAGATACAGACTTTTGCAGCTGCATCTATGATTGGCAGTCATGCAGTTTTGAATTTTTTCTCAAAATGTGAAAACTAAATGTTGGAGAACATTTGATTAGATCACAATAAGCAGATAAGCGCTGCAGCATTTAATCATCATAGACGTTTTAAAACTTATTGAACACAGGTGCATTTCCCAATGCCTGCACAATGTTTGAAGCCCAAAAATAAAACCCATAACTCAAGTTGTTACGACTAGCTAACATAAAATTTGCTCGTCTTTTTGTTTGATCTGTACAAATATTAAGAAATAATTGAACAAACAGTAGAATTAATCATTTTGAGGTAACCTTTTAGGCAAGCCTGATGAAAAATCAGCCCTGCAGCTACAAAGTGTTGAGAAAAGAGTCTAAGTATGTATGCTTCTGAAGCAGCGAGGCCTAAATTCTTGGAAAGTGGACAAATCTCCAGCTGTTCTCAATTCTTCTTCATGGATTTCTTGGCACAAGCTACAAACCACATGCTGATGCCTACGGCCTCTCGGTTATGCATTTCTATCTTGTCAGTATCTTTGAATTGTGATGTGTGTGACATCGACAGGAAATGAGAGCCATCCTTCTATTGATGATAAAGATTATAAAAAGGGACTGACAGCCTCTATAGATTCACTGAAGCTGAAACGGAGAACATTCAGCCTGTTTCAGGACTTTGTCCTTTTTTTACTAAATGGGTGACAATGACAGATCGCTGTGAACCGACACACAGTCCCACAAGTAATCTAGAGCAGGAAGGAAAAATAGGAGGAAGGAAAAGCCGTGCGTCAACGACAAATAGCTGGGTCATATGGCAGCAATATAGAACAAACAATGCAGAAATATGCTTAGCGAAAGCCACTAAACTTACATTCCCTGAGGGAAATTCTAAAGCTACAAGAAGTGAATACTTTATGATTAAATATACTATATGCACTCACAATAATACAAGATTTCACTAATATGGAAAAACTCCAGCTCACATTATCGTGGAGAAATTTTCTGCATGTTACTAACTCGTGCAAATACATATTTAAAAAACATAGCAAGCTTGAAATGTCAGCTATACACATCACATTAAACACAGGTTCATTTTCTTAAACAAAAGCAGATTACCATTCTAAACCCCTTGAAAATTAAATCACCCTTTTTTGAGAAAATCACTTAAAAGTCTGGTCTTCCTTTGCAAAGCATTACCACCTCAAATAGGAAGTCTCTGTCGCCCTCTAGTGGTTCAAACACCAGTTCCTTGGAGGCAAGTTTAAGCAATGTTATTAAACAAACTTCTGGGAATAACTTATGATTTCAGCTTACATTTTAAAATTTGAGCCCTACATCAAGCCATAATGATACTATTCTTGTAAACTACCTAAATCAGTTTGTTAAACAAAAAAAAAAAAAAAACCATCCCTTAGAATAAAATAGAAACAAATCTGAAAGTAACAAATTTTAAACATTTATTTATGAGCGTTCATTTTTTGTTTTGGGGGGAAAGCAGTTGAAGCACATTCCAGTATAACATCATCTCCTCAAAACTTACATAAATCACCACTTTTCATTTGGAAGTGAATCAGAAACATCAAATATAAATTATTAGAAGTCCTTTTGTAGAGAAAGCAGCCTTTACAAAGACAAACTTTTTCTGGAAGGAATTTAATTGACTGAAATTCTTCAAACAAATTCATACAGTGCACATAATTTACAGTTATGATTTAATATGTATAATCTACACTGAATATATAAATAGGGCAAAACTAGTAAGACAAGCAGCAAATATTAAAACGGCCCTTTTTGTTTGTCCTGCAGAATCATCAACGTCATTGTAGAAAACATGACAGAAACGTGTTCAGAAAAGTAATGAAATAAGATTAATAGAATGTAACTGTCATCCAAAATGTCTGTTTAAAAAAAAGAAAATCAAACTTTAAATGACTAGCTCCAGTCACTAGGTGGAGCTATACGCTCAGAGACTTGACCGCCATTTGCGATGACTAAATGGCTTTTATTATAAATATATGCTTTAGTAAGAGTTCTTCCAGAAGAAAAATAGATATAAGTACAAAAATAAATATAATCATTTTGATTCCCTAGTTTATGATGGTGTTTTGTCAACTTCTATTGAAAACTTCAGGAATAGAATTAGCACAAAATCAAATAAACAGTAAAAAAGTGTAAAACTATGACCTAACTCACACCAAAACAACTAGAAAAGGTGTAAATAAATCTTCAAACAGGTCAATCAAGAGGAATTTTTTCTCAGTCCTCCTCAAATAACAGCATGCATCTAAGCCAAGAAAAAGGGCATGATGCTCATGTAAGCCCACAGTTTACTGTAATGTACCAGACCCGACGGACTGATCAGTGAGGTGGAACACATTTACACTTGTCTTGCTCAGAATTTTAAATCCAGAGGTTGAAATCAGGTGTCAGCAAGCTATAATCCGTGTTAAAGGCATTTTGGGTGGGGGGGCGCCTCAGTAAGGGTCCGTCTTGATCCTTCTGTACAAGCAGCAGGTGAAAACCATCCCACAGATCTGTAACAGGAAGTGTTCGGTCAAAAGCTCACCTCGAAAACCGCAGAAAGCTAAAATTCACTGTTTTGTTAAAGACGCTGTGAGTGAGACAACATATCTATGAGCACACCAAGCTGCAACAACAGACATTATGTGCAGACTTACACAAAAAATACAGAAGCAGGTTAAGCTCAAGCACCCATAAAAGATGTAAAAGCATTACAATATACATTAGAAATTGTTAAAAAGACAGCAAGACAGAAACATCAGGGCTAATGGATGAACAGGCACGTGCCCAAATTTCATCTTTAAGTGTCCTAAAAGCCTTCTGAGCAAGCTTCAAGTGACTCAGCAGACAACATCTGAGTTTTTAATTTGTTTCTGTCTGATTATCAGTTTCTAGTGACAGACAGGTAGCATTTATTCTTAAGTGAAAAGATGAGAAATAAAAGCCGCATTTTATGCAACAAAAGAAGACATAAAGCACAGTCACATTACTTTAAATGCATAAGCAGTTTGTTGATTTGGACAGAAGAACTGTATTCAATTATAGCAGCCCAAACATTGTTCACGATAGCAAGTTTTATTTTAGACTGCAAGTAACTATAGCAACAACACGAGAGCTTTTACTTTAAAGCAGTAGAAGGTGATCGTATGAGAAGATACACACTGCATTATTTAAAAGTTTTTATGAACTTTAATTTAAAAAGCTTTGAAGTTTTTGCTCCTGTTCACAGCTTTTGCATACTTAAAATCTAGATAAAAATAAATTTAAACTGCACACTATCTACCTTCACAACTAATCCAAGTGGCTTAGAGATTCACAGCAGAGCACTGGATTTCTCTTCCTGTCAACACCAGCACGTCACAGAATGAAGAGGTGTGAAAACAGGTAGTTCTTGTGAAGCACAGCATTGTGCATGAGCAGCTCAGTTGTGATTAATTAAGCCATTCACAAGATGTGTTTGACCTTTCATGAGTTTTCACATTCACAACTTCTGCAGCAGCCCGTTATCTTTATGCGTTAGCAACAATTTTTAATTCGAAGCCAAAGCCGAGCAGATGCATGCATCACGCTGCACAAAGATTATACGAGTACAAAAAAGGAGTTCATTAAATAGGCATGCAGAACATATTTAACATGTAGCAGGCAAAAAGAGAAACAACATGCAGTCGAGTACCCTCAATGCCCTCCAACCTGGTCTATCCGTTTGATTAAATACACCAAGGAGCTCTAGAGCCAAATTACAATGCACCAAAGTCCTCTTCCTCTTCCTTATAGAGCAGATAGATAAAGCAGGCTGTCAAGAGTGCCCCGGCCAGCTACAGTGAAACCAAACACACACACACACACACACACACACACACACGGAGACATGTCCAGTGCACAAAAGTCAGACTGATGTAGTTCAACTACTGGAGTACTATTAAAGACATCAAACTGAGTCAGTATGCAGACAAACAAATGTGACAAGATATTAAGTCAATTTACACAACAACAAAACAATAAAAGATATGAAATTTTTGATTGAGATTGACAGTATTGAAGTAATAAATAGCCTTTCATAGTATTTCAGATTGTACTTGCACTTATTAAGGTATATTAAACAAATTTGGCATAATAACTTCCTTAATTTTCTCAATATAGCTACAGTTAAAGGAATTCGTGTTCATGCACGTTAAGTTTGAGTCACACTGCAATGTTCTGCTAATCCCAAACATGTTGCCTTAACAACCCACACTCTTTTAGAAGGCTAATCACACCCCTTTATGGCTACAACTCCACAAAGGTAGGGTCCTATTCAAAACTTAGACAGGTGATTATAAGTCTGTATACATCATTAGATACTGCCAAGCTTAAAAGCTTTAGTCAATCTCAGACGGGGGTAAATTAAATAAAATGAATAAAGAAAATCAAATAATGCTGACAGCTACACCAGGTTTTCCTAAAATAATAACTGGATAGAAACAGGATGAATGTATTCAGCTCTTTTTACCCGATTTAGCATATCATGTTCTACCTACCTGAAGACAGGCCACTCCAATCCCCACTGCACCAATGACCAGAAGATGGTCTGTAAGAAACTGCTCCAGCTTAGTGATGCAACCACCCTGCAGACAAAAATATATGAAAAGCATTGACCGCCAGGAGAATCCAAACTACTCCAGAAATAAATACAAACCATAACTTCTTAGAATTCATTCAGAAGCTTAAAATGCATCTTTTTTTTAATAAAACTGAGCCTTATTCATTCCTCATGTCTAATGTGTTTTATTACTCAATAGGGTAGCAGATATTTCTTTCCAAAAAGCAGCTGCCAACCAGTGAGAATGATTTTACGTCTCTATGGTGGAAAAGTAAACCTTGAGTTTATTTTATCTGGCACCATGAGTTTCACCAGCTGATAAAACAGCAGAAATGATCATTTCGATGATTTCCAGCTGTAATTCTAGATCACAGACCAGTTAAATGGCCTGCTGACAATACTGAACCACTAACAAAATGACTACATATTTCTTTAAATTCTGCCTCTCCTTAGTTTACCGACCTCCACCTTGTAGATGTTGGAGGGGTGGTCTCTCCTGCCACAGAAAGGAGTGATTGTTTTACAGCAGCTGTCAGGCACCACTCTGTTTTCTGCCTGTGCTGATAAAATGTACACACTCAGCATCCAGTCCTGAGAGTTGTTGCTGCCACAGCATTTGAACTAGAGACGTAGAGAAATAAAAGCAAAAAGTTCAGCAATATTCACTTTGGAGACATTTTTAAACTTTGCTTTTAGAACAATTTGTGTAAATCCTTATAAAATACACAAAATAATGTCTATGATCACTTTACTATTAATTACTTCAAATTGATGCTTGCTGAGGGACTCAATATGCTCCTATAAACAATACAATTTTTTTTAAATCCATACATCTTGTTGTAGTCTGTCCACTGCAGCTGTGATGTCCTCCTTCCCTGGTTGGGCATAATTCATCGTCAGTGTCTGGTTGAGATGCTGCTTGAGCTCCTCACTCAGCTGGATTTTACAAAGAAACATCCCAATCTAATCAGTTCATAGGTTTAATGTTCTGTTGGGTAAATGAAACAAGTTACAAAACTCCTACAGAAAACTTTCTCTATAACTTACCCTCTGATAATAAACATAAGCCAGTACTCCAGCTACCAGTTCAATCAAGAAGATCAACAGCAGGAAGAGGAAATACTGCAGATGAGAAACAGAAATGGAGCATTAAGATGTGAATTCATTCAGACATTTCAGCTCCTTAATCATCAGTACATTTGTCACTTAAACTAACTCCTTGCCCACTCAAGCTGCTTAAAATTGAAATAGCTTAATATACATTTCCATCAGCTGTCACCCTGCTGCATCTGTCACTTCTAACACAGATGGCAATGCAGGAGAAAAACCAGACAACCAGAAAAATAATCTGACAGGCTATGGAATCAGACTCCTCTCTGCACCATGTGCTGCTTCTAAAGTTCAAAAATTCATTATAGTTGACGTGAAAACGTCTTAGCAATAAAGAATGAAGGTAAAAGTACAGAATAAAAAAATTAAAGATCTTTTTGTTTCTTTTGCATTCATTAAATGGTTTCTACACCCATCACAAACAAGGCCTGTGATATACAACACAAACAACCCAGAACTAATTAGACCCAGATGTCAGAGTGGAACAAAACAGTGCGACCACAGCACCAGCATGCTTCTCTATAAACCACTAAAGAGACAGATGCTTCTCCTCCTCCCTGAAGCACAACAAACAAAAATATGCCAAGCTATTGGTAGGATAGAGCTGCAGGGAAAAATTACAAATACAAAAGTAATGAACACACTCAAACAGATGTTCATTTCAAGTACTGAGGTACAGTATGATGACTAAATATATAGTTGAGATTTCTTAAGTTACAGCACAATGTTAATGATATGGATGGAGTGAGGCTGGTGACTTGTTAATCAGGGTAGAGATATAGATTAAATAAAAAAGCACTAGATTCTCAAATAACAAGCCTAAATACAAGAATCATTACTCAACGCATGCATCTTTTAGTGGACATTGCAAACAATCATTGTTAAAAAAGGTCAAAGTAACTATTTCTCTGACTCATCTCCTCATGCTTCAGTAAGGATAATCTAAATTTATTTCAGCCAGATTATGTGAGGTGTGAATATTTCATTCCCTTACTTATGGGTCTGGTGCATCTGTGGTTTTCTGCTGTCGTGCAGTTACCACTGTAATTGTGTCATGAAGAAACAACCTGCTTTGCATCTCCTGGTTACAAGATTAAAAAAATTAAAAAAACACCACTCTGTGTGCACACTGCCCACATAAAACACCAACTTTTAAAGAAAGAAAAATGCACTTATAATTTTCTAAACCGATCTAAAAATAGCACATCAATACAGTTTGTACTGAAGCAAACCAAACTACCATCTACATTTTAACTCCTGCAAGCCTTTTGCTTTTATTTTCTTGCAGCATCCATCAACAGTTGATAGGCAGTGCTATAAATAGTCCTGCAGAGAACATTCACCTCCCACCTGCTTTTTTCCCCCCAGTGAGCCCTGTCCCTGTAAAATAATGAGGACAGTAAGGGCCACGTCAGAGTCATTTGTCATCATCTCACGGCAGAACTTAAAAACAAGGTTGGCACAAATGATATCCATGTTAGATTTCTGCACTGACGCAAAGACAACAAAATTGGTGTATGAGTGGGCAAGCAGCTAGCATCCAAAAAAACTAATATCCATTTGCATCACAACACTAGTTCCTACACATTTTATAAACATCTTGCAAAAATGCAATAGTTTATCTATATGTATTACACCCAGTGTGGCAACTATTATGAAATAGACATTTATAATAATTAATTTACATCTTTCCTACATGTGCAAATTCCATTAGCTAAAAAGGTCCCTCAGTAATCCTTCTGCCAGTAGCACCTTTAAATGGACCACATAATAAACTGACTGCGATTCTAATGTGATTAATAGTCCTGTTGACTACTCCGAGCACTTTGCACCACAAACCACATTCACTCAATTCAGACACATAAAACACTTCACATTTCTTAGCATTACACACACACCAAGAGCACTGGGTGGTTTACCATTTTACACAAGGACATTTTAACATACTTTGCAGCCTGGTGAACCATGAACTGAACCACAAACCTTTCAAACCATCTGATTAAGCCACAACTGTTTTTGTTTTCTCAAAAGAAATGTATGGAAAATAAATTCAAATTCATTGTAACCCATATAAATGTTTTTGAAGATTATCAGAGATTAAATGGTGCCAGTGTAGCAAGCAGGTATCACACTTGCCAACCACTTCATTTGAAACACCCTGCTAGAAACGGGTTTTGCCTTCAGAACCGCCCTCATTTTTCATGTCAGATCCAACAAAGTGTTGGAAACAATTCTCTCAGGTTCTGGTCCATTTCAACATCATAGCATTTGTCGGCTGCCCATTCATGATATTAATCTCCTGTTCCACCACATTTTGGTTTTTACAAGTCCGACAAAAACCAAACAACGGTCGTTTGCAAAATGAGAAGGATCAATTAAACCCAGTCTGGTAACGCAACCAACGTGTGTTATCATCAAGCTGCTCGAAGCTGCAGGAATACGAGCTGAGTTGTCCCCGGTAAGGATCCACGTACGGAGGAGAAATCCTCTGGATCCTCTACCGCAAACCAAACTGGGATAAACACGACCTGAACCCGAAGTGACCTGAAGAACACGAAGCCCAAACACCGGACCCAGACCCGAACCACGAGCCGAACCGAGCAGACACATATAACATTCGAACGTGCCAAAGCTGAGGAGTTGTTTTTTTATGAAGGATGATAAAACAGCTGATCTCTGTGTGGTTCAGCTGTCTGTCTTCCCCTGGTTCAAATACAGAATCTTTAGTCACTCAAAGTCAGTCAGTCATGTCCCAAAATGATAAAACCAATAACACTTCACCGTTGGACACAGAAGGAGGGGGAGGCTTTCGTGTCACGCAGCGCTGTATTTAATGAGCATCAACACTTTTTCTTCATCTGAACTTACCAAACTTCATATTTTTGTCAGAATGGAATTCAACATTCTTTATTTTTATAATTATGACACGAGGTTTTGTTACCTCTCTCTGTTCTCCGACTCATCCTGATGAATTAACTTATTTAGCTGACCCGACCATCAGTTTGATTAAAATGTTTGGATAAAAGATTGAATTAAATTCAGTTTTTGTTTGTTCCTTATTTTATGTATTCTTTAATAAAAGTAGTTCATTAAGGAATAGCATTAAATGGCCAGGGCCGCACTTAAAATATATTTTCTACACTTTTTTCATATTTTCAATATTATTGATTATCGATCAATATGAATTTTTTTATCAATAGGCTTTTTTTCTATATCGTCCAGCCCTAGTAGAAATAGAGTTATAAATCTATACAGCACTTCCTGAACTTCCCACACCTTTACCACCACAAACAAAGGAAAGAGTTTCAGTACAACCACTCTCCCTGGGTTTCCTGTCCCTCTGTCCTCACCATGGACAGACAGCTTCTCTGCTCCCGGATGACAGCACAGCAGCCTAAGAAACCAGTAACCACTACCAGGCTGCCGGCCAGGATGAGGATATATGCTGAGACAGCAAAAGTGCTGGAGGCCAGCAGACTCAAGTAGTCACTCTTCTCCACCAGGGTCCAGACACCTACTCCCAAGACAGCAGCTCCACCCACCTGAAAAGCAGAGGTGAAATAAACACATCTTAAACAAACAAATGTACTAAAGAGATGCAAAAATGTTGTGCCAAATGTGTCACGTCAGTTAATTCCTATAGAAAATCCAGGAAAAGGTCAACATGAAATTTTAAAAAGTACTTTCAGGGAGGGAAGAGAGTACATTGTCATTAAATGAGTCACTGATGCAAAAAAGTAACAGGACAGTGGAAAACTAGGGAAAGGGCATAAATGAGGGCGGATAGAAAATAGAGGAAACCAAAAGAGAAACAAAAAAAGTGGCACAAAAAACAGCCAGAGGAACAATGTGACTTCAGAGATCAAGTCAGGGCATAATGACTACTTCCTCACAAACAATTCTGAGTAACCGACCTAGGATGGCTTCCAGATCTGTTCTTCCCATCTCATGACGTTCACATGCAGACAAATAGGAAATGCCTTAGAGAGCCTTTCCCTCTTCATCCTCCCATCCCTTTCCGTGTAAGATCCACTTATTCACTGAGATATATGCTCAACCGAGGATTGGATACTGGACAGATACTCTTGTATCTAAAATTTAGGTTTGTGCTTAAGAAAAGAAATGGCATTACTGTGGCACAGCATTAGCTGAAGCCTCTATAAATTATCATTTAAGCCACCTTTCTATACATTTCTCTGTATTTAACTTATTTTCTTGAACTCTTGTATAATCCCCCCCCCCCAAAAAAATAAAATAAAATAAAATTGTAAATATTGATGATAATTTGTTTGTATTTTATTCTCTTTTTCTTTTGAATGAAATAAATCTAAAAAATAAATAAATAAATTGAAATGAGTGCAGTTCACAGGTCTGCCTTTTGAGACTTTAAAAATTAACTCAATCCATCCTCTGCAGCTCTTAACCTTTCACGCTTTTTAAGTTGCACTTTTCAACATTTAAACAGTGGGTCTGAGAAGCTGAGTTGTTCTTTACAAAAGCCACTTACCCAAAAGAGAAAGTTGAAAACAAAGAGCAGGTACTTGAGACAAACAGCCATCCAGTCTTCCTGGTCATCTTTATAAACTGCTGACATCTTAACACCAGTTCAGCTCTGAAATAACACATTTGGATCAAATTGTGTTTTTCCCCCATAAACAATATTTTAAATACTGTACTGTCTCAGGGATTTCTGCAGATTACCATGACACATTAGGCTGTTTACATTCAGATCTTTCTAATAATATGCGGCCTTTTTTGTTGTTGATGTTTATAATAGTCTACTCGTGTTATATAATCACAAACAATATTACATTATTCATAGTCTAGAATAGACAATAACCCTCTGAATCATTAATTGAGTGAGCATGCAGCTTCTGTTCTGTAAATAAAAAGAGACATGGACTGAGAAGCACTTAGATCCATAAAACAGATCTATAAAGTGTCCTTCACTAAAGAAAATACCTCAGTTTCAGCAGGCCTCTCAATGGCACAGTCACACCTAAAAATATATGAGAAACTACCGTAATGGGGGGGGGGGGGGGG
>SSNR01000031.1:3922650-3964833 GCA_006937965.1 Callopanchax toddi | reverse complement strand
GAGTAAGAATTAGATTAATATTGATATTGATATTTAAGATTAACATGGTTGAAGTGCTGAAACAAACTGTCAGCTTGTAAGAAAAAAAAAAACTTAATTTTTCATTATCTTAAAATGGTATTCCAAATATTTAGAAGTGACTTTCTGGTGAAAGGTTATGAAGTTAATTTTGAACCTGTTGGAGTTGGCTCTTTGAACAACTTCAATTTGAACAAACAGATTAGTTCTGATCAAACTGAAGTGCTGCTCACAACTATTTACAATGAGGAAAGTTCCAAAGGGTTTTAAAATAATAATTACCTGAAAAAAATCTTACAGCAGTTTGTGCAAATCATCACTGTCAGGCTAAAACCTTTTATCTCAATTTTCCATAATTTCACGTTTTTACATAAATCAGCTGGTTTTTATGGATGACTTTTGTGATGATCCAGGGTTTCTTATTGGTAAAAGAAACGTTTTAACTTTGCAGATAATTTCCAATGCAAATTACCACCAAATACGTAAAGAATCACACAATATGAAATTTATGGTGCTGAAAAAAGTTAATAAATTTTGCAAGAACTTATAAAATTATGGAGATTACAGTTGTTTTGTTATATCAGAAACACTTTGTAACTGGACCAATTCAGACATATCATTAGGTCATCTGTCCAATCAGAACTTATCAGTTCCTCCAAACTGAGGCTGTTCAAAAAGCAACCTACAACAGGTAAAATGTAGGTTTGGAAGCTGTACCTTTTTTTCCAAGTTGCATAAAGTCCATTTGTAATAGACATTTTCCCCAAAGTTACTGAAGTTAATATTTTGAATCAAAATACATAAAAGGGGAAAATACACGAACAGTATGACAGTCCTGATGTGCAAAACAAAAAAAGGTTTTTGGGAAACAATCAAGTAAAAAATTAAAGCAAAAAAGGAAACTCTTTGTACTAAGAAAACTTGTTGAAACACAATAAAACTGTGCTTGTTGGGTTGTTACAGTTCTTTCTCCAGCTCTGTGTTTTGTATGTGTTCTGTGGCACATGAGTCATGACCAATAATCAAGTTCGGGCCGTTTTAGTAAATCACCTGTGACCGTACTACTTTACAGATTAATGCGCCAGAGGGAAACACTTTTAGTCCTTAATTTATAAATAAATGAACGATTTACCAAATTGTCGTGCTAAATAATACATCCTAATATTTTAAAATGTATCAATATTATATAAATAAACGTGTTTTCGAAGTAAAATACAAACATGGCTAATTCTTTGTTAAAAGGTCTCCCTCCGCTTGATGAAGAGCGTTGTTATATAGACACAACATGGTTTCCTTTAAGAATGATGTCCTGTCCTGCTTCGGCCGTTTTGGACTTTGGACACTGTATGTTTATGTTTTTACATACGCTTCAGATACAACTAAAATAACACGTTTTACTGGGTAACAAACTTTCTCCTACATTTCCTCAGGACTAAATAAATACGAAGCCGAGCATCCGCAAAAATAACACCTGCGCGGTGTGGATGCGCAGGACAAAGTTTAATCGAATCATTCCAATTACATCGATAAAACTAACGTCTAAAACCTCGTGACTGACGAAATACTCACCAACCTAACGTGATGTGGGAAGAAACAGCTTCGTGTTCCTGCTGTTTCCGTCGGAGTACCGAGAACTTAACGCCACTGCGGCGGTGGGCGTTTTGTCCAGCCAAGCTTGTTGCTCTCAAGCTGTCCGACTAGGCTCGAGCGTGGTGCATTTGAGTGCAGCTCGTATTTAAAAATTGCCTGTATGCGCTGCTTTTTTGGCAAAGAGGCTTCGATAAAGCAAATCCCGCAGAATTTGATGTATTTTTGCCACTGTAAATGTTTAAAGAAAACACATTTATCTTAAATTAAATTTGCATGTTATGAGCCACCTAAATAAACATTTTTATAAATGCAAAAAAGAGCTCAGTTAACACATTGTCTCTGTGTCAAGTGAAATTCGTGTGTCATTTACTTGCTTTCTATTCTTGTGTGTATGCTGCTGTAACAAGTGAATTTCCCCACTGTGCGATCAATAAAGTAATTATATTCTATTCTATTAAAAACCTGCTAATGTGCTACGGTTAGAGGGCACATTTCTAACTGAATTTGAACGCAACACTGATGAGGGGGATAAAGCTTTCTTCCACCCAAGATTTTGCAACACAACCCTTGTTACAATTTAACCACAACGCTCCCTGAAACATTTCCCAAGGAGGTGTGCATGACTAAAGAAAGATATATAAAATGTGAAGAACTATGAGCAAAGCTTTACTCTCAGACTGTTTACATGTGAAACTTTGCTTAAATTTTCAAGACGTGGTAAAAAGATGTAAATCATATTAGATTTGTTTGGTTTCTCACAAATAAATGTGCCAAAATGGCAATTTTGTGAGAAAGATGACTGCAAATAAAACAGAAAAACAATGTGAAAAAAGGAAAACATACTCACTGAAAACAATAAATCATGCGTTCTAATTGGAAACTTATTTCTGTCTCATCTAATGCTCCATATCCCACAGTGATTAGTTTTTAATACAATAATCGTCACTGAAACAGGACTTCCTTTTGGACCAAAACAGATCACTAAGTACATTTTTGCCTTGTCCTCCACATCAGTAATTCAATACGAAAACTATTAGGAGGAAATAATGGCTGCAGGCTTCTGCATTTATACCTGAAATGGCGGCAATCAGTCTGCTAAAACAATAATGTGTAGTGAAGGGCATCATCCATCAGCTTACCCAATAAACCCTATCCAACAAAAGTAGGGGGGAAAAACAATAAGATACCATGGTTTTATGGCTAAGAATTTTGTTTTTCATTTGCACAAATTAAACACATGTTAACAGATAGTTTCTCTAAAAGCTGGCTCATTTATTGTGTCAAGTTGGTGCATTGGTGTCCACTGTCTTTCTCCTAGAGTTAGTTTATCACCTTTTGTGCTTTTGTTTTGCTTGCCAAGCTCTCTAATTCTTTCGTCCACAAGGGTGGTGTTAGGTGGTGCATGACTGAGCATGTGAGTGAAACACAAACAGAAAAAAAAACCATGATGTTCATCAGTGTGTGCATGGGTGGTTTTATGAGTAACAGAAGGAAATTGCAGCATTTGGGAGAAACTCTTTGCCCCTAAAACACTGTTGCTGTCTTGTTCTGTGAGCATTCTGGGCCAAGTTTTGTGTGCTTAACTTATAAGACTTTCTATATGGTACTGAACTTTTTACTAAACAGTGACCTAACTGAAGTTAAGCCCTGGAGCTTGATTTAAAGTGACGATAATAGCAATTATGGACCAAATTTGAAAAGGAGTAACAGATTGCAAAAATCCAATAAAGAGTTCATATTGTGCATCCTTTTTGCTGCATTGTATTGATAGGATAGAGTGAACTGCAACTAAATGAGAAGCAGAGAATTCCTTAGAGGCTATTGAAAATAAATTAGAAAAGCTATTACTGTGAAAGCTTAGGGCAAAGCTTCCTGTCTCAAAGCACAATGATGCATGCTAAATATTAGAAAAACACCAGTGTTGAAAGCAATCTGTGCATGGGAATTCACTGTCAGCAGATGGAACTGAGCTACGAGGAGCAGCACCAGACCGTTTCACAGAAGAAACAGAAGACTGAGTGGACCGGCGCCAAGTTTTCCATCAAAACTGATAATTATTCTCTGATTATATAGCCTAGTGTGATTTTTATGAGGATTATCAAGAAAATTTGCACCTTCATCATCCTCAGTGAAAGAATCCAATTGACTAGTGATGCTCAGTGATGTTTTTGAGCCTCCATTAATTTTTATCTTTTTAAGAGACCAGCTGTTGAGTGTATTTCTATAAAATTAGCTGAAAACACACCTAAATACATCCTGGATATTCTTATGTTTTAAATGGTAGTTTACAATTAAATATTTTTTGATATTTACAAAAAGGCAAAAGACAAGAGATAATCATTTTGGCCTGTGTATGTGCATGTATGTGCAATTGTTAGCAAAATATTTCATGAACAATTGGTTGGATTTCAATGAAAATCTCAGAGATGGTAGATGTAAACAGGGGTGGTCCTAGG
Organism: Callopanchax toddi; assembly: GCA_006937965.1. Taxonomy (NCBI): domain Eukaryota; kingdom Metazoa; phylum Chordata; class Actinopteri; order Cyprinodontiformes; family Nothobranchiidae; genus Callopanchax; species Callopanchax toddi. The sequence goes on along the minus strand of SSNR01000031.1, from coordinate 3,960,769 downwards.
GGTGCGTTCAGGGTGGGCTAGTGCCACCCTGACAGTTGCTTGGACCCCAATGTAGCCCCCTTTTAAAAACAGATACTGTTTCATGTTGTCAATAAAATGGAAAACCAATAGATCAACATATTTTTCAAAATAGTTTTATTTTAAAACGAGTTGAATATGTAACCAAAGCAACTGTCTGTGAATTGCTGCTACTATATTGCTTTAATTCAGTGGCGGATCTAGAAAAAAATTAGAGGGGGGGGGGGGGCCAGGCAGGGGCCAGCTGCTTTTTTAAAGGGGTACATTCTAAAACACTAAGCACTTAACATGGGGCCACATGGGGGCCAAGCTTGTTGTCAGGGGGGCACGCCCCCCCCCCCCCCCCCCCCCCCCCCCCCCCCCCCCCTAGATCCACCCCTGCTTTAATTATATCCTAAAATTCAACTGATTAAGTTTCTGGAGTCAGCCTAATTCAAGCCAACTGGACTTAGAAAAAAAAGGGGCTACAATCCTGTCATTTTTACAAATATTGAGCTAAATTTCATGTCATGGTAGTTTAGAATAGTTCAAAATGCATATGGAGTATTAACAGATCATACAAGTTTTTTTAATATAATGTGGTGGCCAGTACAGGTTTTTAATAACACAAGCTCCCATCTGCATTTTCTACAGTTTTCATTAGACAACAAAACTAGTTGTTTGAAATGTTGGCTTAAGATGGAAGTTGACAGAATACACCCTCCCATCTTTTTATCAGCTTCATGAGGCTTGTACATCACTCCGTAGTAGCCTGCCCACTGCTTTCACTCATGACTCTAGCCTATGTGCTTCTGCCCCCACACAGATTTGTGTGTGTGTGATAAAGTGGATGCAGGAGTGAAACGCGTGGGACGATGTTCTTAAGCACCGTCGATCATGAGGCTCATCCATAACTGTGACTAAAACCTGATGTGTTTCATTGTCTTGTCTTTCATTACCAGGCCGTGTGCCGACTTTTTCCTCTGACAGATATCTTTTTTTACATTTTTCAAAGTGGATTACTATCAAATCACTGGATGCAAAATGAAATATGTGTGAGAGAAAATGACATCCTGCCACTAGGGACACACTTCAGATATATAAAGAGAAATGCATTGTATTGCTGAGAATTTTAAACTTTATTAAACTCTATCTGATGTGAGGGAATTCCAATAAAAATGCTCGCCACATCTAATGTTTGAAGTACCCGTTTCTGCTCATGATGTCTTTCGGTTGCAAGCAACGTGCGTAATCAGGTGGAAAATTGAATTAGAATGATTTAGAGTCAGTCAAACAGGAGGTCGATGTGAGACATGAGAAGAATGTGCTCTCCGATGTAGTTTTAGAGGGAAAAATATGTGACCTAAAGCTTCAGCATGAGGCAAGGAATGTTGGAATGCCATAAAATGAAGGTTTGATTATTACATAATTGCATAACTGCATAATATTGGGTGTTAATGACTTTGACACCTGTTGCAGCCTTATTAAGGTAAAAAACAAATATTGCATCAAAAGGACATTTCCTATCTGTGTGAAGGATGCTGTTGTCTTGTTGGTTGGAGGAGAAAAGGTCTCGACTAATTAACAGGTCTTAAAGCAAAGTGGAGACATTTTTCGTGCTATAGCTGCTAAACAAATCAGCAACACTTTAAGGCTCAAATGAGATCATCAGAGTGTAAAGAATAACTGCTCAAAATAAACTGAGAGAAAGGTGTGCAGAGAAAGCTGTTTTCACCTCCCCTTTTTGTGCCTAAAGCTTGAATTCATCAATGCCAAGGTTAGAGGAGATAAGAATATGAGGAGAGATAAACAAAAGTGTGGTATGCTGTACATAACAATGTGGAGAGTGTGGTTTGAGCATAATGTAGTGTTTATTTACTTTATTTGCTTATAAATAAATGATTTTCTCTTGGTTAGTGGTGTTCCTTTGCTGTTTTTAGTTTGGAATTTATTTTTCCTAAAGAATAATGGAACATTTGATTGACATGATTGTTAACTAATACCACAGGTAGCATTAAAAAATAAAATTAAAAATAGATTTTATTTTTAAAAAATATTGTTTAAAAGTTTAATTTAAATGTTTAGAATTCAATCTAACTTTTAAAGTTAAGTCAAATATTGAGAATTAAATCTAAATATATGAAGTTGAATGTTGTGGCGCGCTCAGACGGCTTGAACATATGAGCTCACATGAATGGCGTGCATCAACGTCAGATGAAAAAAATATGTGCACCCCTGTATGTAAAGTTAGATTTAATATTTCAAACCAAATCTAAAAATATATATATTTTCATTGTTCAGATGTAACACTGATTTGATTTTAAATATTTAGCAGTAACTTTATACATTTGGATTTGACTTAAAACATTTAGTTGCAACTTAAAGCCGCACTCTGGAGGATTTCATCAGGAGAGCAGTTTTTGAATCTAGCGTCCAAAGGCTCCTCCTCAAAACATCGCGCTGTGCGCGCGTGCACACGGCGCATATACTTCGGGCATAAACTGTACAGTTCAATGTGTAGGGTTTAATCACTCACAGTTCACAATCTTATTCCAACAATACTACAAGGGTCTGATGAGCCCTCTCTGTCCCTGCTGCTTCTGATATTAACTTTGTTAGAAGCGAGCTGCTGCTGGACTCTGAAGCTGAACTTGACTCGGCCCTGGATGAACTTTCTGACCAAAATAAACGCATAATCCTGTCAAGCCTTGCCATTCTGTGAGGTGAAAGGTTTAAAAATAAAAATAAATCCATCTTTAGCTGGAGAATGGGTAGGTTTTTAGTAGAAATGAGCTGTGAGTCCTCAGTGAACGGCTGAGACGGCAGAGAAACACACGGAGCGTCCTGTATGACAGCGCCCCCTACTGGTACAGGTTTGGTCGATGCGCGTGCATGTTGAGAGAATGCAGAAATTTGAATTTCATTGGCTAAAAAATGTCGGTGGCAAGAAATAATGCAAAGGGGTCTCTAGGAGGAAGGAGGGTCTTCATCAGAATGACAGATGTTGTGGAACTCAACCCATAGATCATAGTTTAGACCTGAAATATCATTTAAAACATTTAGAAAACTTTGATACAGAGAAAAATGCTCCAGAGAGCCGCTTTAATATATTTAGTTTAAATTCTAAATATTCAAATGAAACTTAATATATTTAGATTTGGTTTTAAGTATTCAGATGAGTGAATATATTTGGGTTTGATTCTAAATATTTAAATACTTAATACATTTAAATTTAAATGTAATATGTCTAAACATTTAGATGTGACTATACATTTAGCTTATATACACACACACACACACATATAGAATAAGTCTAAATATTTAGATGTAACTTAATATATTTAGATGTGACTATATATTTAAATGTATTTTTAAAAAATGATATGTTATTTAATACATTTAGATTTTTCATAAATACTTAACTGACATCTTTTAGGTTTGTTTAAACAGACTTGACATTGTAATTTCCTAAAGAAAAGGGGTTTAAGGTGTTCACACCCATTTTATTTTAATGTAAATGATCAAATGTACACTGTAAAAACAAAACAGGGGTCTAACTTTTAAAATTTGCTTTAATTTGTTACAAGTCATTAAATTAAGTTTATTCAAAGTTCATTTTTTAAAGTTTGTTTAAAATAAACATTACTAATTAACTTAGATAAACCTATTTCAATGACTTGTAACAAATTGAAGCAATCCTTTAAAGTTAGACCCATGTTGTGTTTTTACAGTGTAGCTCCATTTTTAATGTATAACTTTTATAAAACGGCGCCCCATAGACTGATTAATTAGAATAAAAATAATTTAAAATAGATGTATTCTTACTTTTTAATAAAGCTATTTTTTCCACAACATGAACATAAACTAGATTTAATTCACTGACTGAATGATCATAAATAGTTACATTTGCTAGGTACATTCTGTTTTTCCAAAAAAAACGTCAAGCTGAGAACATTCCCTGAAAACGCGTGGGCTCAGTTTCTGTGGGGAAGTCTATCATGAGGAGACTTTTTTCCCTTCTTTCTTTTCAGAGTTTTGACATCATTCTTTTAATGTGATCTCCAAACTCCTCCTAGGTTACTCCGAGACGGATCACAGACGTTTGCTGGACTAAAAGGAGAAGGGAACGACTTTGATTCCAGAGTTAGATGAAATGATTTCAGAAACTGAATCAGAGCAGGGGGAGGGAGCATCTGGAGGAGTTATGGGTGACACTTATTGCATCTTGTCGGATTTTTTTGTGCCATCAGAGATGTGAAATGAGCGAGCGGCTCCTCTCCCGCTGGCATCAAACCTTCAACCTTCCAGCCTCAGCAGCCAATAAGACACCGAGTCCTCCCACACCGAGTCCTCCCATTTAAAACAACCTGTATCAAACTGACATTATGGAGAAACCAACGTTGCACCTCGCGTTAATGATCCTCATCACAACTTCACAACTTTTCTGGGCGGATTAAACACAGCCCCGGTATGACCCTCGTCCCTACGTGTCCTGGATATAAGTTCAAAGACTTTTTCTTTCTTTCCATTTTTGAACCGTTTCTGTTAGTATTTGTCGGACTTTGAAGAGTTGTAGCGTAAATCTCGCCGGCTCTCATGGGACTGAGGCATTCGTCGCGTTGTTTGCTGCTACGGCGGAAGATGGCGGAGGCGGACAGCTCGGAGGTAGGGACCTTGTGGTGTCCTGTGACCGGTCACCGGCTCACGTTTTTAAATTAGAACACATTTAACTTAAGAATGACGCTCGTATTTCTTTCCATCGCTGCATTAATGCTGCTTTTGTTTTGTTTTTTTTGCATGCAAAATGTCCTGCAGATGTTAGGAATGAGTCTGCAAACGCGAGCAGACTCATGTTTTAGGGTTATAGAATATAGATGATCAAATGCAGCCTATACAACGCTTCACGTGCAGGTGATGATGCATGTTCGCTGTCCGTGGTGCTGAACCGGAACCCGCCTCTTTAACCGGCTTTTCCCTTCACGCCACCCAGTCCTGCGGTTGCATTTTATAACTGGTGCTCAGATGATCCTGTTGCCTGAATCTGATGCGATCTCAACCTCTTTCGTCCTTGTTCCTGTTTCACAGCGGCAACAGACTGTCATGTCCCCCCTTTCCCAGTCTGCTCAGCCCTCCCCTCTGCCGAAACCGGTGCCTACTACCCATCATGTGCCCTGTGTCCCTCACACGCCTCATGTAGCAGCGCTGGCCACCTGTCCTGGAAGAGGCAAGATTGCCAAATTTATAAGCCCGGAGGAAATGACATCAAGGGACTACTACTTTGACTCTTATGCCCACTTTGGCATTCACGAGGTAGGCAGACCAGCATGACAGCAGGGAGCTTGGTATGATTAGAGTGGAGGAATGACTCCAAATGCTTCCTGTTCAACTCTGCCAAGGAGTTTCAGTTATTTGAATCTGACTTTCTAACAGCAGGAGATGTCAAAAAGCACATCTGATTTAATGCACAACAACGACAGGCTTTTGATGTTGTGTCTGATTTCAATGTGTAAAATGTCACTTTATTATTATGACAAATAAAGTCATGCACCAGCATAAATCTGCAAAAAAGCTGCCATCCAACCTTACATCTTAAAGGAAATGTAGTTACTGGAATATCTGTCCTGATGAAGCATGCTTCAGCCGACAAAAGACACTATTTATTACTGGATAGTGCGGCAGACCCCAGAGGGTGTGTCGTAGTCCATTATCAGCACTCCATAAGTGAAAACGATCGTTTTTCTGTCTCTTACAATCATCTGCAGCAAACCGCTGAAGCTACAGCTAACTAATGACCTTCGCGTGTGAGGGAGAGACGATGAAAAAAGTTTGAGGACATATAGACCTTTTTTAATAGTGTCCTTTTTTTAGCATGTGGGTCAGCGTTTTGTCCGCTTGCAGACAAAGAGAGTGTCCTGATTAAAGAGTTCAAAGCAAGATAGAAGGGAAAGTAGGAAATGTGAATGGGTTCAGGGAGATAGATATCAGTCCCCAAAGGCTCCTGTGTTGTACTCCTGTCTATTTCAAGAAGCTCTGCCATTGTCACCGAGGCTTTTGGCCTAATTTCTCACTTTTCTGCCTCATTACGCAGAAGAAGTGCTTATGTGCAGTTTCAAGTCTACATTTGTACGAATCATGCTTATTTGAATGAGTTGTCACTTGTTTTTTTTATCTTGATGCAGGAGATGCTGAAAGATGAAGTGCGAACGCTGACCTATCGAAATGCCATGTACCACAACAAGCATGTGTTCAAAGATAAAATTGTTCTTGATGTTGGCAGCGGCACAGGGATCCTCTCTATGTTTGCTGCCAATGCTGGAGCCAAACACGTGTATGGAGTGAGTAGGTGCACTCAGATCACAGACAGATGCATCAACACAAAACTCAGGTTTTGGTTAAACCATTTTACAAAATCATACAAGACAATATGATTCCTTTTTTTTTTTTTTTTTTTTGCTACGAAATTTTGATTTGGACTCTGCTGACCTATCAGCATTCTTACCTCACATTTTTGGTGCTGATGTCATGAAATTAAAGTTAGATTTGTTTCTGCTGCCTGACTGACTGACAGCATGACTCACTTTCAGAATAAAAGCATGCTAAAATGAAAAGATATACTAATTATATAAACTTTTAAATGGCATAAAGGTGTTAAAAACACCTAATCGCTGACAGTGAAGGTGAGAAACAAAGGACCATTTAACTGCTAGGACTGATTACTGAGTGAAGGTAGCTGCTGATTAGTAGATGGATTACAGATGAAGTAATCTGAGGGAAAACACAAGAGAATAAATCAACTAAAAACAACGAAAAAACAAACTAAAACTCAAATAAAAAACATTCAAAAGACAAAATGTGAGCATAACTAAGGGTCAAATGTCAAAGTATTCTCCAAAACCAAAACATCGTGACATTAAATACATTTTAAAAACATCCATTAATTGTTTTTCAAAAGTACACACACACTTGAAGTGCTTTCTAACCTAACGAGTGTGATTTTGTTCCTGCAGATCGAATGCTCGAGTATATCTGAATATTCAGAGAAGATAATCAAGTCGAATCACCTACACAATGGTGAGTTGGAGGCGATTTCCCAATTTCCCAGCGCTTCATATCCATCTGTCTGGATGCAGAGCTGTAAAATATCATCAGGGTTGGAAGGAGCATGGAAAATCTGCATATTTCCATCATTAGGGTCACACTTGACAGTATTAGTCACTGTGCTGATGGTTAACTGGCAGCTCATCTCTGTTGTCAAATAACCATAATCTGCAGCATCAATCAAAATTCCCTTCACTGGGGCTTGTTTCTATTGTTATGCCACCCTGAGCTGCACAGATGGTGGACTGGCAAGAGATAGTAGATTTTATAACCTGAACATCTCACGTTATGTTGGGTAGTTTAAAAAAATATTGAACATTTAATTAGTGTTGTTAGGAATAAGAAAACACCATCATATGCAATAGTAAAAGTGTTACGATGAAATTACTCAATCTGATAAAGGTGAATTTGATTAAATCCATCTCCTTGTATTTTGTGAGCATGAGATCAGAATTAAGGACTTAAATCTATACAACACTCACATAAATGATGAAAAACAGTCAATCTTTGTCTAATTTGCATTATTAGAATAAAAAACTTGAAAGCAATTTGTCGCCTGCTGTTTTGTTTCTCTCCAAAACACAGTCATTACCATCTTCAAGGGCAAAGTGGAGGAGGTGGAGCTTCCTGTGGAGAAGGTGGACATCATCATCTCAGAGTGGATGGGTTACTGTCTCTTCTACGAGTCCATGCTCAACACGGTCATCTTCGCCAGGGACAAGTGGCTGGTATGATGGCTCTGCTGGAGGCTGGGGCTTAATGTGTGGGCATGTTTGGATGGCTGAATGGACTGATAAAATTACTGACTCATAAAAGACGAGACAGTGATGAATGGCGAGGACCTGCTGTCTGGTTGCTAGCTTGCGTCTGCTGCCCAGATGCCGAGGTTACGCTTGAATGATCTGGTTTGTAACCTTGCTAGCTGCCAGAGGGCTTTAAACTCACCACATGTGATCCTAGATTACATGCCAGGTGTGCAAACAATAAAGATGATGGATGGCCTTTATGTCTGTGCTTTGGATGCATGAAGTCTTTCTTGTATTTAGAAACCTGGAGGCCTGATGTTCCCCGACAGAGCAGCTCTCTATGTGGTGGCCATCGAGGACAGACAGTATAAAGACTTTAAGATTCATTGTGAGTAAATGTTTTATATTTTTCTTTCACTTGTGCATTGCAAAATGGCTAAAAAGTAGTAATACTACTACTTTTGTGCTTTTAACTAAATGTACTTAACAGAAGATTGAGTAAATTTGTGCAAGTGGACCAATTGTTTCCACTATCTTATGCACAAATCTTTCAGGGGGCATTTAGTTTTCTCTTGAAAGTGGAGAAAGTTCTCATCCATCCAAACTTTTATGGAAGTCAAAGCATCTGCTCAACATCTGAAGCTTAGAAACATACTGGAACTGCATAGCAGTAATAAGAAATGTTATTTAAAGTACGGTACTCAAAATTAAGAAATATGTAAGCAGGTACAACAGAAGCAAAAAGGGTCCTAAAACAGTACCTTGTGGCACACCAAAGGTAAGAAAAATAGTAGAAGACGTAGACGCAGCCGCAAAAAAAGAGGGTTCTATCAAATATAAAGTCTGTAATATGGAAATCAGTGGTGTCAAAAGCCAAAGTCAGGTTCAACATCAGCAGAACAGACCATTCTCCTTCATCACTACTCATCAAACTGTTTCAGTGGAATGAGAGCTACAGAAACCAGATTCAAAATAATCAAAGATTTTGTTGTTTTTTATATAACTGAAGAAACAGCAGATTTCCTTTTGTCTAAAAATGCTATTTGTGTGTGAGACTAGCTGTGGGCCAGTAAACCAAAAGAACAAGAGCTGAATTAAAAGCTCATGGAGGTCACAGCTTAATTAAATATCAGATCTGCCTTTACTAAGTGGTTTTGGTCTCATTTATGCTTCTATTCATTCTATTGTAAGGCTTTAAAAATGCATAAAAAAGCATCATGTTCTAAAAATCCCCTTCATAGCAGTGGAAAGCAACTAGCACCACAATAAAAAACCAAGAGCTAAAATGTCAACAAAATGCTAATAACTATCTAAAAACTATTCTATTTTCCATGTTAATGGATTATTTTACATGTCTGTTTCTGCTGTTTTGTTAGAAAATAAAAGTCCAGAATTGTAACACATCCAAAAATTAGCCTCTTAGTATTTTGTTTTTTCTTCCAAAGTTTTTGTCCCACAGCAGTTTTAAAGATGTCTCGCTAAGCTAGCTAAAGTTAGCGTTAGCACAACAGGCAACAGATATGTAAGATTCTGGAATCTCCAGCCCAATTTAGTGAGTGGGAATCATTGTAGTGAACATAAATTTAGTTAAATTGCTCATTTAACATATTTACACATTTATAGCAGCCTGACATTATTAGTTCTTGGAAACAGATGAAACAACTTGTAGAATTTTCCTTAATTTTCTTCAGATCACAGATTTAAATCCACTGCATGTGTTCAAATATCTGCCACAGCAGGGTTCTGAGCTAAACCTTGCGATCCAGATCAAAGCAGTAATATTAAAGGTGCCACTCAGTCTGGTATCGACACTGAATAACTCAATAACTCCCACTGAGTTTCCTTTTGCTGCACAGGTGGCCTTCTCAAGTTGATTACATGTGAAACATGAATAAAGATGTACATTCTCTATGACAAATCTACAGAGTTGCCCAAAACCTTCAGTTTTTTGTTTTTATTTTTGGCGTCTCTGCGTTGGTGGAACGTTCCTCCATCGTACAGTCAGTGTTTGGCCTCGTGACAAAATGAAGTGGAGTGGAGGGACAGAGGGAATGGGGGAGGGAAAAGGTTGGTTGTTGTTTTTTTTCAGTCCAAATTAGAAATATAAAAAAAGGCTCCCAGACATACTTGAGGAGGCTGGGGTTTATTTTCAGGAACACTTGTCTTCTTCCACACAGAGCTTGAATAGAAAGTGAGGCAGGGTGAGTGAGGGATAGTTCTTCCTGGCAAGGTTAAGCGCTGTATTTCTGTTTTATCCGATACCCTTTTTGTGCTGAGTGCTTGGCAGGAACAGGGAGAACAGAGATGCCATCACATGGAAATCCAAGAAACCACATATCATGTGAGGTGTTTGTGTGCACAGGGTGGGAGAATGTATACGGGTTCGACATGAGCTGCATTCGAAATGTAGCCATCAAAGAGCCTCTGGTGGATGTGGTGGATCCCAAGCAGGTGGTGACTAACGCCTGCCTCATAAAGGTTAGTGTGTACTTTCCCTGACATGAAAGTGTGTGAAGCCAGAGTGTGTCATAGCTCTAACAACCTTTGTGGCAGGTTTTAATCTTTTGCGTTCGCAAATCCTCAAAAAAGTCAGACAGGCATCACTTCCGAGCCCCCTCTGAACGCTCGCCGTCTGCTGAGGCTATTTTCTAGAACATAATGGAGGTTTTTGGTGATTTGTAATAGACTGCGGCTCTGTTTCCATGCTCGGTGATACAACAATGGCTTGTCTTTCATCTCACAAATGAACAGAGGATGAGAACATTCAGGGAGGTGATAGCTTTTTTTTTTTAGTTTGTCCACTCTAGCTTCAGTATCCATCATTTCTGCTTTGTATTACCTTTCTTCCAATTTGGACCTACCAATAGAGTAATGTGTTATTTTTTCTTATCATTTGTAATCTTAATTCTCACTCTCTCCTGGATCACTCCTATGATTAAAACACCGTCAGGCCTCACTACTCTCAGCAAATAGGGAAGTTTTACTCCTTCTCTTTCTGTCTGATGGTGAAATGTCACACAAGAGCAGGCATTGAGTCACCACTGGGAATGAAACAGGTTTTTAATAACTAAAAGTCCTTGGTTTGTGTTGAAAGGCTGATCACTAGTTAACCACTGACTACTTCTTTCACCTTCTATGTATAAATCAGGGCTCAATCCCCCAGTTGCCCGTCACTTCAGCCTGTCTTAATTCCCCCTGTCAGTCAGCCCTCACATGCTTAAATTACAAAGTCACTCCCATGGATATTTCTTCTCACCTCCTCCATTTTGCTGTATACGATTTAGGCCTGATATCACTGGAAAGGACAGAGGTGTTAAATCACAATCTGTCATGCTGACGCCTCATGGCTGGCCAGAACGAACAGGTTGCCGAGTCAAGCATCTTCCTTTTCCTTCAAACGAACATCAGCTACTCGCAAAGCAGACAAATCGCTGCTCTTTATCTTTATCGGACCCAATGGGATGTCCAGCAGGTAGCAAAAAGTCAGAACTTCATTCGTTGGCTGTATCCACTTGATGTAACACACACTTAGAAAACCTCTCAAGGGAGGACACCCACTCAGCATGTGTACTGTGAGCAGGCTTGGTTTGCCAGCCGTGATTCAACCTGTGGGCTTTCACACACACATACACTCACACACAGTCTTGGTGAATAATGAAGCAGCTCTGGCATATACATGTGTGTGACAGAGATAGCAAGTAGTGGTGACAAGTAGTATGTACTGTTGATGCTATTCCAGTTTGGGGCTGAAAGGAACAGACATCTCTTCCGCAGTATTCATGATTTTTTTTGTGCTTTTGTTAAGGAGGTGGACATCTACACTGTGAAGCCAGAGGACCTGTCCTTTACCTCCGCCTTCTGTCTGCAAATCCAACGCAACGATTACGTCCATGCACTCGTCACTTATTTTAACATAGAGTTCACCAAATGTCACAAGAAGACGGGCTTCTCTACTGGTAAGGCTGGACCAGACTCCACTTACACCCTTCAGCAACAATGTGGAGCAAACCGTCAATACTAGCTGAGCATTTCCACCAAAAAATGCAGCATAAAATCGCAAACCTCCAACCCTTAAAGAGATATGTTGGTCATTTTGAAGTGGCTGGACTAGAGATGCACAGATGCCGATATCAGCATTGGGTATTGGCCAGATACTAAGTTCGTATACTCTGATGACTTGGATCAATGGCATTTATTAGTACTTAAATCGGTACTCAGTATTGGCAAGTACTCAAATCTAAGTTCTCGTACTCAGTTTGAAAAGAACCTGGGATCGATGCATCCCCAGTAAGGACCAGACCAGCCAGTGACATCACTCAATGTGAGCGGAGCCTCTAGAAACAGGACATCCTTTGTTGTACACGTGACAAACCAAAGTCTCCTTTCCCTTCCTTTGACAGCTGGAGCAGAACCTAAGTAGTTTCAACTTGGAGGAAAGCTGTAGCGCAGCTGAATGGATTAAAATATTTAACAAAAGTCAAGACGTGGTTTTTAAGAACATTTGATGACAGAAAAATGTGCACATGCTCGTTTTGGCTTGTGGTGTGTTCAAAGGTAAGACATCAGCTCATCAACTGCAAGATAACAACGTTTTGTCCCTTTCACCTGTAAATAAAACCTGTAAAAGTGATCAAATTAGCACGAGACCATTTTAATTTATGCCTGCTGCATAGTAATTGGGACTTTATTCAGTTGAAACAAACTAAAGAAACTGTTTCTAGAGTCTCTGCTCACTTTGAGTGATGTCACCAGTGAGTATGGTCCTTACTGTAGACAAATAACTAATAGAACAAAACTTTTTAATAACAGAAATATCCTTTTTAGAATGCAGGATGGACACAGCATGTCAGCGCTGCTCTTCAAGACTAAAATGTAACTATTAGCATTTAGAAACACATTATAGACTATGATGAAAGGCCGTTATTTCCTGCATCAACAGCTTTTGTTGTCTTTGAGCGCCTGTCCCCGTAGAAACCACGATCTCAGCTTCATGCTGTGTACGTTCGGGTCACCGTTAGTGGTGACAAGAGCTCCTCTGAGCATGTCTCTCGCTGTAACACATTAGGAGCCGTGACCCCAGAGCAGATGCTGTGCTACAGACCCAAAAAATAAAAAAAATCCATCTTGCTTTGGAGTGATGGGTTTGTACGTGTGGGTGGGTGTGTTGCAGAGGAGAGAAAAAACAAAGCAGATACTTGTGCAGCAAGATATTAGATTCTATTCTTGATATGTAATTTTTCTTACTTAAAAACGTTCAAAAAGAGCAGAAAAAGCACCAAGCTCTAATAATAATAATGGATAAATGAATCAGATTAGAGGAACGTGTAGCATCTGAAGCGTTAAACTGGCTCCATCATGCACTCTAACACCCACAACCCTTTCTATCTAACATATCTGATAACTGATTACACTGAAACCATAATATAAAACACAGGCGAGTGCAGTGGCTATAAAAACTTAAGATGCAGCCTACTGGGAAGTTCCCACTCTGCAACAAACTGACCAATTATTAGTCCAGAGTAGTATTTTCATCATCTTGGCTCCACTCTGCTGATGTTACACAAGTAAAACTGGTGTTCACCACTCAACTCAGCTGTTATGTAAGCCTGTTTTAATAAATTCATGTATCTACTGCTTACATAATATGGTGTAGAGGAGGTTCTATGTTTGGCTGTGTCTGTTGGGGCTGCAGCAGAGCATCACCGGAGGAGTTCTCTCCTGTCATATTTCTCCCACCGGCGTTTGAATTTTCTCCACGTTTACCAGCCCAAGGCAGGTTCAGCTGAAAATGTTCTGTAAATTTCACCCATAACACCAACATTTCCTTCTTTCTTGCCTGTTTTTAGTCTTCTGTAACCTCATTTTACCTTTTTTTCTTTTCATTTTGTTCCTACCAGCTCCAGATGCTGCCAGCACACACTGGAAGCAGACGGTGTTTTATCTAGAAGACTACTTAACCGTCAAGAAGGGAGAGGAGATCTTTGGGAGTATTGCTGTTAGACCCAATGAGAAGAATGTGGTAAGACTCAAAGGACTTTGGTTTATTCTCTGCTGGATTTCTTTCTTTGTGTGGAATTATTTTCTCATTTTACCTTTTGCAGCGTGACCTGGAGTTCACCCTCGAGCTAGATTTTAAGGGACAATTATGCGAAGCTGCCATTTCCCATGATTATAAAATGCGTTAGGAAAAGGCAAAGCGCTGGTGCGGGCCGGCCCTCGTCCCATCTGGACACAACTGGAGACAGGGAGGACAAAAAGCCCCTAGACAAGCACTCCAGTTGCCCAGGGAGGGCAAATGGACGCATCTGACAGGATGCAATCAAGTGATGTGATCAGAATAAGCAAGTTTTTCCTCAGCAATAGTATCATATGAAAAACTGGAGCACATAACTGAATGTAACTTTTTTTTTCCCACAAAATATTTAACTTTAAGAAATTTGAGTCCTTTTCTGGAAGATATTGATCTGTGTGATGTGATGATGAAGGTATTTAAATGTATTTTCCTTTAAATATGAAATTCGCATAAACTCAGTGGTTATAAACAGACCTAAAGTTCACTAAGTCATTGTTTTATTTGATTATTTTGTTTGCATGTGGAACACGTTTGGCTTACCGATTTCAGAAAGAAGCAAAAGTGTTATTTATTTTGTTTTTTTAGTGAGAATAAATGTACTTTGGCACCAGAATAAAGCAGGAGAAACCCCAGATGCAATAAATGTTAAAACAGCTTTGTTCTGGAGATGGACTGAACACAAAATATTTTCAAAAATGAATGTGATGAAGAATAAAATCTCTAAAAAATGTGATTTTCTGACCATTATTGTTCAAAAACAGTATTTATGCGACATATTATATTGTACTAGAACATACAAGAGCAATTAGGATGTGAAACCTGTGAAGAAACTATAAAGTGTCATTTTTTGCTCACGTGTTTTTAGGAATGCTCCGATTAGGCAGCACTCCTCCTTTTACTGTAAACTCTAAGCTCAAGTATGTGAATGCACCACTTTTCTTGGCTAAAATAGAAGCTATTTGATTAAAAAGCACCTTTAAATAAGGGTTTTACACCAGTCCAACACTTATTTTACTTATTATCTTTCTGCAACTATCAGAAACTGATCACAATCTCATTAAATTGAGTGTACAACTTGATTTTCCACCTAATTTAATCTTGCTTTTTGGTTGTTAAGGCAGTGATGCCTTCACTTGCAGCAGGATTTCTTCTTAACAGGCTGAGTGCTGAGGGTGACTGTTGTGTCTCGTACTTTGTCCTCCTGCTCCATCAACACTCTGAGCAAAAACAAAGAGAAAACTAAGATGAGTCTGCAGCATCTGAAGACGAATGTTTTCTTTCTCTGAGTTGAAAATCATCCAGGATCCTGAATCTTACTTGGCCAGGTGCGTCAGAGATTCTGTCACATTCTTTCCGGTGTAGGCGCTGACCTCAAAGAACATCACCTTCTTTTCCTGCACAGATGCACAACAGTCCTATTTAAACTAAAAGTAATCTGTTCTATTTAGAAAAAAACAAGTAAAACGTGTTTATTCCAGGAGCTTTAGTTAGACTCACAAAAGAGAGTTGCTGAGCATCTCTAAAGGACACCTCCCTCTCTCTTCCCATGTCCATTTTATTTCCCAGCAGTAGAACGGGGATCCCCTCACCTGCTGCTTCCTGAGAAATAAAAAGGTCATTACTTCTGTCCATCTGCATCACTTAAGAGACAGAGAAATCTAAATTGAATTGTATGTTCAAATATTTCACCTGTACATTGAGGAGCCAGGGTCTCACAGCCTTGAAGCTCTCTTCCACTGTGACGTCATACATCACAACCACACCGTCGGCTTTACGGAAGAACTGTTTGGTGATGCTGCGATACCTGCATAAATCACATTTGGTTGCCTAAAGCGTACAGATCTTTAGGGTTGGAGAAATAGAGCTGTCATATATACAGCATTTAATGAAGCTCACCTTTCTTGACCAGCAGTATCCCAGAGCTGCATGGCTACCTGCATATTGTCCAGACTTAATGTCTTCACGCTGTAGTCGATACCTGATTGGGAGATTTTTATGATGATAACATTCAGATGAAAGAAAAAACGCATGAATGGTCACTTGGGGATGGAAGTAAAACACTATATAAGAGGGAAAAGAGGGAGAACAAGCAGATAACGAGGCTAAAGTGAGAGACTTAATCTGCTGCAGTGTGACTTTAAAAGCCCTTTCATGTGACTCTAAACCACCCTCTGATTTTCCTTCATAGCTTCACATTCCATTTAATATTGTTCAAATCTGCCCGATTGTTTCTTCTCACCCACTGTAGCGGTTGTAGATGGGTGGAAACGCCCCTCGCAGAAGGAACGCAGCAAGGACGTCTTGCCTACGCTGGAGTTTCCAACCAGGACCACCTTAAACAGACGATCTGGGACTAACAGCACTCTTTCTTTTGTTTTCTGAAAAATAAAAATGTTTTAAATGGTAAACGTTTGCTCAAACCTTTCTGTAAAGTAGATTTGAAGCTGTGGATTTGCCTGTTGGGTCTCCTTCCCGACAGGTTGTCCTCTTGGAGACAATGGAGACTTCTTCACTCGGGTAAAGTGGGATTTCTTCGCAGAAGGAGCTTCGGTGCTCACTGGGGTCAGTCTGAACGGAGGGGTCGGAAAAACATCTGCAGCTTTTACGACACCGGCTTCATCATCACTCAGTGCTTCTTCCTCATCCACATCATCTTCCTCTTCACTGAGCTGGTGCAGTAAGAGTTGAGGTCCACCTTGAAGGAGGTGTGGCAGATGGTCCTCCTCGATGGAGATGACTCGACGCAGGGGCCACCCATCTGGTGGTGCATCCAGAACCTCCTCCTCTACCTCCACCTTCCTCTCCGTCTCCACTTTCTTTGACCTCTCTCGGGTTTTTAGCATCACTTTCTTGGTCAGGGAGGTCTTGCCTGATGTTCTTCTGGTTTTTGTCTTTACTTCATGCATTTTGGGTTGAGCGGCGCTGATGTTACCGTTAGCTACGTTCAAGATCTTCACTGAAGGTCGTTGACATGTAGGGGAGCTGGTGGAGTTAGTAGTGGGGGTGTCATCTTCACTACAGGAGGAGGAAGCAACAAACACGATTTGAAGGTGCTCTATGGGTAAGGCTTCCAAAGACTGGAAGGACCTGTCCACCAACAGTGGGGCTCTTTGGGAACAGAGGACAAACAGAGGATATACCGGATCAATTCTCCTCAGCCCAAAGTCAGCAAATGTTTCCAATCATCAAAACTAATCTGAAACATTCATTTGTTTGATTCTTTAGAAGTGTTTAGAATCAGATATCCTCTGTTTTTCCTCCTTTAAACATGATTTTTCACATTTGCTCCTTTATTTTTTGCAAATAAAAACAATATAATGGCTGAGTTTAGTTAAATATGCATTGAGATGATGCAGGAATTACCTTTTAGCTGGTTTGCTGGTGTCATCAAACAAGTCAGCAAGGCCCGCCCTCTGTTTCTGCTTCTTTCTGAGTGAATCTCGAGGCTTATTAAAACAAACATGACATGTTACATAATTTTACTTGCAATCAGTTGTGTTAAAAATACTATTTCAGTGCATAAATCAAGCAGATGTCACTTACAACGCCGCAGCAGATGTCTCGCTCATCCTTTAAATGTTTGTTCATTTCTCTAGAAAGAATATTATAATACAAGAAGGCTTTTCACATGACAAGTTTCTGGTAAATTAACTCCTTTTTTTTAACTTGCAAGGTAAAGATTTTAAAAATGGATCCTTAATTGGTTTTTATCTTACCTGAGGAGGTCAAGCTGCTTCATGAGACTTTGCTTCTCCCTCTGCAGCCCTTCAGTTACTCTGTACATTTCCCTTAAACATGACAAGCACAAACATCTGTGAAAAACACTTAAAACTACATCATTTCTTAGGTTTTTTTGTCAGGTATTAAATTAAGTAGATTGCAAATCAGACAGAAAATTACAGATTACTAATTTAAAAAACGGGTGAAGAGTTTCTACCTACATCTCTTTCTCCTGATGCAGGTGGGCGGCCTGCTCCTGCAGCATGGCCAGCTGCTCCTGGGCCAGCGTCAGCTCCTGGCTGGTGTCCTCCAGCGCTCTGGACAGCTCGTCGTTGGTCACTTTAAGCTTGACGTTCTCCACGTGGCTCTCCTGCTTCTCGTTGTTCAGCTCATGGCACTGGTACTCTAACTGCCACATATGTAGTTTTTAATAGTTAAGGGAACATTTCTGCAGAATGGATGCATTTTGTTCTCCTAATTTTACAGGTTCATGTTTTTGGATCTGTAAAAACTGATTTGCAAAATAACAGAGCTTTTTTTGTGCTTTGGAGTGAAGCAGACTTTTTTCTTATCTGGATCAAGATCTAGTAGTGGTAATAATCAAATTAAAATAAAAGCAACCCACTGGGTCACCCGTTTCTCACTTCAACCTTTGGCATACTTCCCTCATGAATAAGACGTTTTCCAGTTAGCAGAGGCGGCTTTAGTGTGGAGCTAACGCTTGGCTGACTAGCCAAACTCAACACAGTGTGCGTTTTTATAAAAATCAAAGTATTAAATTAAAAACAGAACAGAAAAAAATTCACTTTGTTTTGTAACACTGAATATTTTTCTCATCCACTCAAAATGTACACCTCAATAAAAAATGCATAAATAACCTAATATAATTTAATTTTTTTAAACTTAAACTCACTCGTTTCTGTTTCTGGAAAAGGTGTTCCAGCTCCCTCTCCTTGGACAGCAGCTGGTGCTCCAGGTCCTGACTGTGAAGCTGAAGGCGCTCCGAGTCCTGCAAGCTCAGAAAAGACAGAAATGGTAGTTCACAAAGTCACATGACTGAGGATAAACACCTCCTCTGAGACATACACATTAAAGAAAAACTTTAAAAGCAAGTGAAGAGAATTGAAAAAAACACACAAGACAAAGAGCTCAAAATAGTTAGCCTAACTTTAAAATCTCCAGCGCTCAAGCCAAGTGAGGATGTCCTGAATCCCCACAAAAAAGCCACTGCACCATTCCCAAACCTCATTAGGACACACACCTTAATGCATCCTGGCAGACATCACAGGACACCCCCACAGAAACCATGCTAAAGCAGGGTGAGCGTGGGAGGACTAGATCAGTCTCCAACTCAACAATGAACTTAAAATTAAGATCTTTCAACCATAAATATGCAGAACTCAGAGGAGTTGATTTGACAGATTTGTTTTCTTGTCTGAGCTTTAGTACCTGTAGCAGAAGTCTGTCTTTCTCATTGTTGATCTGTGCCTCCATCTCTTCGTACAAGTGACGGATCTCGCTGTCGTGGGTTGCAGCCTTCCTGGTATGAAGAAAAGTTATTTACATAATTATTAGTGACTCCGTGAAACACAAAAACAGCATTTGTTGTCTGGAATCAGTTTGAATTACTTGAACAAACACGTGAACAACAGCAGGACTCCTTGTTCATACCAGAGCCGTACATTGGAATTTACATCCTTCTTGCAAAACAACCTAAACAGCTAATAAGAGAAGAAACAACAAAAGCTGTGCTCTTTGGGAATTTCCATATCCTTGATGCTTGTTTTGGTTAGAAAAACACCTGCAATTTCATCTAATCCTACTAATCATCGAGTACATGAGGTTAAAATAGCTTCTTATTATATTTATGGTTGTAATTGTGTGTATGTCTTACTAAAATATGTTACTAGTCAGTGTGTGAGTCCAGATTAAAGGTAATTTAACAGGAATGTAGAGTTTGTTCTGGAGCCCTAATATGATAATACACACAAACAGTTTAGTACTGGAGTGTTTTAACCTGTAGGAGTCAAAGAATTTTGGACCTGTCTGTCTTCATGTTGATCCACCTTACAAATGATTATTTTCCCTGTTATAATCTCACCACACAGAAGTGATTAAAAGAAAACCTTTGTAAGGCACTCTCCATCTCCTTCCTTTCCTGGTGGGCCTCTTTAATTTGGTGAGTAACCCTGGCCAGAAATTCCTCAAAGTTGGACAGGAGGTGAGGCTCGTCTCGTCTGAGCTGGGCCCAAAGGCTGCGCACTTCGCCTGGACTGGAGAGACACAAACAGGCCGATCTGTGCAATTAACCCAGCTGCAACGATGCAAAAAGATGTGTACACATAATCAAGTGAATTACAGAGATCACACTCACTCCTCAAACACATTACTGGCTCCCAGACTTTCCAGCAGCATAGTGAAGTGCCTCTCCTCCTCATCCTCCACTCCTGACAGCTTGGCTTCCCACTGGCTCTGGTAAAGAGCTTCCTTTGCCTTAAAAACCAGCACAGGGCCCTGATTGGGGTCATCGGTAACGGAGATTCTCCGACCATGCAGGAACTGGCCTAAAGTATACCAAAGAAGGTGATTTTATTCAACTCTGAGCACCGTTTTGAAAGCAAGAAACACATTTCCAAAATATACCCAACTGCCATTTTTACTTTTGAATAGTTTTCTGATGCCATCCCTCTCTGCTGTGCTTCAGCTCTGCATCCAAAGCCCATTTTTGCTCAAATGAATCGCACTTAGTTACTATGGTAACCACCTAACTCGTAGCAATTGATGCTATTTTTATATTCAAATGAAAAAAACATCCAAAACAGACAGGAATTGAAAAATATTATTAGAAAAAATGTGAGAAAAAAAAAACCCCCCCACTAAATTAATCATTCCCATAATTGTTTAGGTTTTGTAATTATCTGATATATCTGTAAGTTTTGACAGTTTTCCTTTTAGAGAATCAGAAACAGCTTCATGTTCTGGAGTTTTTTTGATTTTATTCTCATAAATCACACAGCATGTCATAGTTGACCCAAAAAATAAAGTCATTTTCAAGTCACTCCTTCCACTCAGTGACTTTACGATTCATTTATATTTGTTTCATTATCACATTTGAACATATTGTTTTCACTTGCAGTCAGTGTGGTTTCTGTTGTGCTAAAATTGCATAGTCCAGTAGGTAAGTAATAAGTAAGTAATTTCATGCTTCAGATGGAAAACTAATGGATTTTTATGCATTTTCCCCTCCTCCATTAAAAATAACAATCAAAGGTAGATTTCACAGCTCTGTATCAATTCGGCACCACGGTTTAGTTTGGTTTTGATTGGACTGAAAGGCGTTAATGACCTTTAACGGCAGGAAAACCTACTGAATCTCGAGGAAAAGGCCTCCAGTGTGAGGTAACCGGCTCGGTCCACGTCCAGAGAGTCGAACACATCCTCCAGCTCTTCAGCAGAAAGAGGCAGCTCTCTGTGGAGTCTCTAGAGGTGGGGAAAACAAACAGATAAGACTTTAAAATGCTGAGAAGCTGCTCGGCATCTTTCACCTGCAACATTTGTTTCTACTCAAATTCAAAAATAGCTGCTTCATGTGTCATCCTATAGAATTCATATAATAATGAAGGCATGAAGCTCATAAAGGTTTAATTAACTACCAATGGAGCTCAGAGTGGCTTGTGCGTGTCATTCCTGCCTGCAAAATGATGTGTGTGTGTCGTGAATTACACTCATGAACATTTCCATCAGTGGTGCTCGCTTGTTAGGCTGTTCGGGGGCACTCAGAGGGCAAGGTGCTTTTTTAATATAATAAAATGAAAGGGGGAAAAAACCCAGAACAAAGAAAGAACACTGACACTAAGTGTTTCCTGCTTATTATTCACTGTTATTACTGTCTAACAGAAGGCTAAATTGCCACACGTAAAAGCATGAAGGCATGACCTATTGTTCTTCTTGACAAACTGTTAATGCATTCAGATTGTCCAGGATTTTAAAAGAGCACAAAAGAATGAGTGACTATTAAATACAGCCTTATGTATCCTGTAAAATAAATACCTCATTGGGACAAATTTGATAAATCATGCAACTGTTTGCATTTATCTCTAACCCTCATATCAGTGCGGGTGATGAAGCCTTTCCCCTCCATGTCACACGTCTGGAAGAACTCCTTGGTCTTGTCCAGCAGGGCGATGTGACCCCAGTCTGAGCCTCTTCTCTCTGGGCTCGGTCTGAATCCATTCACTTTGCCCTCCTCTTCCTCCATGCTCTTCAAAAGGGACACTTGAGTGATGCTGTGTATTGAGGAAAGTGCACTCATGAACTAAATCATCCTCACTGCCTCTCCATCCAACCCTGTGGGGCCTTTAGTGTTGCCGTGACGATGGAGATAAGAGCAGCAGGATGAAATTGGTGATAACTTGTTGGCTGATAATGAAGATTTCTATATTAGCAGAAAGAAAAACTCAAATCAGAAGAAAGGGGATGAATAAACTGCAAAAATAATGGCAGAGAAATTGTTAAAACACTTTCCCTTTTCAGCTAAGCCTGGAACAAGTGGTGCATAAACACAGCATAAAGGATTATCTTAATGCCCTGCCATAAGGAACACATGACAGCATAATGCCTGCAAGACTCCCGTGCCAAATCCTGAGGAGCAGATGTAGCACCTCTGCTTTCTAAAAGCCATTTTTAACACATCTTTATGCTGGAGAAGGTTCTGGTGTAGGAGCTGTTAAAAGTGTGAATGCATTCTATCTCTTTGCAAACTTTAGCTGGAATCAATGTTAAAACTTTTACATGTTTAGGTGAGATTTTCAGTCATAACTAAATGCTGAAAGCAATTTTGAACTCCATCTTTGCAAAAAACGTAGCATTTACAAATAATAGGTACATTGAGGAACTTTTTCTCTACGTGTACAAAGTTGCAGCAAATTAGAACAGATTAGAACTGAAGATAAAAAGTTCTCACCTTATACGGGCTTTATGTACGATAACCCAAACTTTCCTGCGCTTTCCAGTATCAACAGCTTTAATCGTTTTCTGCATCTATGAAGTCCTGCCTCACAGACTCAAGTCATTCTGAAACCATGTGATGTCATGAGGAAGTGGCCTGAGGCTTTTCAGCCAGGGTCCACCCGTAGCTCACACACAGAGAGGGAGAGAGAGAGAGGACTGCAGAGAAATTTGTCTTTATGCAGGCTAAATGTTTGGAACTCCTGCATAACAGAACTGAGTGTGACTGAAAAAAAAACCTCAATTTTGGTCAAAAGGAGATCAGAAAATGACTCCAAAAGACTGGTGGTGTATTAATAGTCAGAACATTGTTATTATTTTGTCAGTTTAATAGAATTATCATACAAATCTTCAAAATTATACACAGGAAATATTGCATTTACTCACAAAAACTGCACGCCTACATATCTAACAATGCCATCTTGTGGCTTGATTTTATAATTTAGCTGTGGTTTAGTTCTTATGCAGAACAAATATAAAATATCTGGGGGAAAAAACAGGTTTAAATATCATGCATTTTACAGATGAGGTCATTTGTCAGTTCCTTGAATCTTCTGCAGTAAATACTCCATCTGCAGGTTCAGGTTTGGCTGTCCTTTCTTAGTCTTTTTGCTCAGCATTCGAAACGCCTCTATTTTTTTCTCTTTGTACCGCTGCAGAGCTGCTTCTTTCTGCTGCTTGTTCTTCAGGTACTCCTGGAATTAAAATGTAAATAAATACATAAGAGAACTTTAATCCAAAGAGCAAAGCCAGTAGCATTTTTTGACAGCTAACAAGCGAGAAGGAGCACCTCTTTCTTTATTCTCCGTTTCTCTCTGGCCATATCAAATTCCTCCTTTGTCTTCTGGTAGGATGTCTTCTTATCTATTCTCTTCTTCATGCGGTTGCTTATTGGAAGACTGAAAAAAAAACCCAATAACATTTAAACAGTTGAGCTCGAATTTCTGAAAAATCACTTATATGTAATAGTTGAGAAACATTTAAATAAAAAAATGTCAGAGGTTGTCAGTCAAAATAAATCTATAGTTTCTAGAACTATTCTGAATGCTGTGTTAGTAGAAAATAACAGAACTGGATTTCCAAAGTCCCTGCCCTGGTCTACTACCCAATCCATATTGCACTGGACCCTTCATTCAGATGCTGCAGGTGGTGGATCTGCAGGTGGATGGCCCATGTAACCAGTTCAGACCAGCCCGGCTAGGACCCATGGATAAAAGCCTGACCAGCAGGTGCTCACATGTTCTGAATTCCAACCTTGTGCTTGGCTCCAGGGCAAGACCCCAGTAACCCTCCTGACTGGGTACTCTGGTGTCATATCCATGAAGGATCTTCTGAAATGCTCTTTATCTCATCCTTAACCTGGGACAAACCTGGCAGGAAGATCTCGTGTCTGCTTTTTGCAGATGGTGTTGTCCTCTTGGCTTCATCAAGATATGACCTTCAGCTCCTGCAGACGCTTTTATCCAAAGCAACGTACACAACTGACCTATCAGGCATGTTGTGGTCTGTTAGGTAAACCGGAGTACCCGGAGAAAACCCATGCATGGGGAGAACATGCCAACTCCATGAAGAAAGCCCACAGCCAGGATTTGAACCTGTGACCTTGCTGCAAGGCAACAGTGCTACCAACTGCACAACATGTGCCTAGAAATGTGGAATCCTGTATGGAAAAAAATAGCAATGCAAGAAATTCTGTTAACTGACAACAGATCAGCATAACTGGATATGGATGGGTCATCTTTATATTTTGGGGGAAAAAAGAAAACGAGTATATTAAACAGAAACTTAAGATTGGAATGAGTTTGATTTGATAAGGGGTTTTGTAACTAGGTTTGTATAATGCCCTGATTTCAAATGTGGTTTTTTTTTAGTCAGTCACCTTTCTTTCTCTGAGGCTGTTGTCGGTTCAGGGTTCTCAGAAACTGAATCCGTCTGCTCTGATCCTCCAGTTGGGCCTTCATCAACATCAGCAGCAGCAGCCTCTTCTACATCCATCTCTTTGTGCTGGCCCTTCATCCTTAGTTTACTCCTGTTCATCCTGTTGGTCCAGGCTTCATTCTTCAGTTTCTCTGCTTCTGCCAGGTACAGATGTTTCAGATGTTCTGGATACTCTTCTTTATACAGCACTTCAGGCTTAGCGTTCTTCTTTCTCTCCTTTCGTAGTAGTTTGTTGTATTCATGTTTGACTTTCTGCTTTTTACTGAAAGCAAATCCTTGACCTGAGGAGAAAAGTCAAAGGTTTGTGTTTTCAGACTGCCATACAGTTCGTTAAGAAACTTGCAAATTAGCCAACAACTACTTTAAACAGCTGTTACTAATAGTCCACGTTTTTACACAGAAACCTACCTTCGTTTACGCTGCCTTTGAATTTGTGCTCAGGAATCCATTTTCTTTTCTTTTTTACTCCCGCTGACGACTTATTTCCCCTTTTAAAACCTCCACCTTTCTCTGAAGCATTTTTACTCTTTATTTTTTGGTCTGTCGGAGCCATTTAAATACAATTTTAATCAAGAACTCCGGTAACTTTCAAGCAAGCATGCTATTCCTCCTTGGACGCTGCGTGGTGACGTAAAAACAGACTCGAAAAATCGATTACTCATCTATAAATTTATAAGTTTAAAACATATATTTATAATAATTGAGTTAGTTCAATAAAACTTAAAATTTTATCAAGTGACGCAATTTATACTGGTCAAAATATTTTACGAATGATTCACAAAACTTAAACCAGATTTTAAATAATATACTATTAATAAATAAACTATTAAGTATTTATAATTTATTATATGCGTTTTTAAAACATTTATTAAATATGAAATATCAAAATAAGCATTTTGTATTAAAAACTTATACAAAAAAATCGAGTAGTATTTTCGATTGCTAATGTCTTGGTTTACATCATCAGTAGGAAACAGTACTCATGCCTCGGTGGTCCTCTTTGGAGTGACTTTTAAAATGAATTCTTCATCCTACAGCCTTACAGAAATTCAGCGGCGGATAGACGAAGTCAAGCAGTTTCTGTCTGTAAGCCTTAGCATCGCTAATGCTCACACTGTGGAGTTTTACACTCACGACGTTTGGAAACGGTTCATGGCGGTGTCTCCGGAGGAGGTTCTGTCAGCTGTGGGTACCGATAGTGACCAGCAGGGGGAGCCAACGCTCAAGGAAACAGGTAAACAAACTAAGGAAATAAAAGAATATTCACTGATTTAATGGCTTTTTAAGTTGAATCAAATGTAATAGTAGGATTTATATCTGACAAATTAATTTTTACTATACGACAGTTGCAAATAATTCATTGAATCAAATAATTGTTTTGCTGCCTTAAACATTTACTGCTGCTTTTCTTGCCCATATGTATGAAATCTATTGAAGTATCAGTTTGACTTTATGACAAGACAAGCTATTAAACTCTGCCCTGCTGTATTATTGACCAAGTAGGACCCAATTAAATCAATTTTCATCAGTTTTCAGAGCTTGTTTTCATCCTCCATATTCTGTTTTTCAAAAGTCTACATTAATTAACCTAAAATATTTATTCTGAAAAAAAAAATCTAACAAAAAAACTTTATGTGAAGTGCAAAAAAAAAAAAAAAAATTTCAGAGTGCTCCAACTACAGAAAGGGCTGCTGATTCACTAAAAAAAAATATTATTTTTTCAACACTGCAAACAGATTTTTCCAAGTTAAAAATGTTGAAACAACAATAAAAACAGAAGTGCAATAGATTAATCAAGTACTTTTATGATAACTAAGTGTCAACTAATCTATCTATCTATACAGAACACTCCAGGAACATGTTTGGATTCTGCGTCAATTCAAAGCGGCTGGTCGATATTCACGAACTTTTGCAGGCAGCCAAGGCTCATTCTCTCCCTGGTCTTGGAGTGTGTATGAGCAGGGATGAGCTTCTGCAGGAGCTGAGAGGAAACAAGTCTGCAGAGATCGGTAGGGAAGGATGCAATGTGTTAATTTGGGAAGCGGAAAGCTAGTGAGGATATGTCTTGAAGCAGTGAAACATATGCTTTCTTAACAAAGCTTTTGTTATGCAGAAGCAAAGCTGGAGACTGATGAATTTATGAACTCAAAGAAGTCCCACGAAGTCCAGTTCATGTCTGAGGTAGTGGCCTGTTTGGCTCAGCACTGTGGAGTCAAACAGGTAAAGCCATATTTAGTCTTGTAAACAAGATTCATTTTTCTTAAATTGTTTGATTTATGTTTTTTTATGCCAACAGTGTATAAACATGTTTTAACTTCCAGGTGATAGATGTGGGATCAGGAAAAGGCTACCTGAGCTCCTTCCTGTCTCTGCAGTACGGCCTTCAAGTGTTCGGCATCGACTCCTCCAGCATCAATACCCACGGTGCTCAGGAGAGGAACAGGAAGCTAAAGAAGTTCTCAAGAGCATACCAGAAGCACACAAATGCAGCAAGGACACAAGCAGAGGCCACACACTCACCTCAGGAGGAGAAAGTAAAAATAAAACCCAAGCTGAATCAGGACAAAGATGCCCTATGTGATCGCTTAGCAGGAAGTGGGTCACAGGAGGAGGAGAGGGTGTCAATCAACTCTTTGCACGTCAGCCCAGCAGTGGAAACGCAGTCAGAGCTAATTTCAGAAACAGGAGAGCTTTTCTTTAGCGTCTTGTCAGCAGATGTGATCGAGTCTTCACCCCCCAGAGTTCCCCCGAGTCAGCTCAGTGCTGAAGAGAAAGAGAGGAGGAAGAGGGAGAACCTGGAGAGGAAAGCTCACAGCAGAGGAGATGGCGCCAACAGCATGTTTTCACCTCTCACATCTTATGTCACAGCCCAAACTGAGCTGAGAGAGCTCATCGCCGAGCTGGAGGTGAGGAGAAAAGAAAAAGCCAAAAAAAAAGAAAGCACATTGAGAATGAATTTATTGTGTGTCAGGTGGGGGAATCGTACAGTAGAGCAGAGCTCGATTCCCTCAGCAGCTTCTAAAATTACAAGTCTGTAACATCTGCAGGAGTTAGCATTTCTGAAGGGAGCGTAGGGTGTGACTGCAGAGTTAAATCTGCAGTATGTCATCATCAATAAATCCCTCCATCGATCTTCACCCGTACCCTACACTTCATCCTCTGTTCTCTCCCTCCTCTGCGGGATTTCTCCGGATTCCAGGATGCTGTTGTGGTCGGCCTGCACACGTGTGGAGACCTGGCTGCCAGCACGCTGAGGATGTTTGTGGATAAACCAGAGCTGGCCGCAGTCTGCGGCGTGGGCTGCTGCTATCACCTTCTGTCTGAGGAGTTTGACCCCTCTGGACAGGGTAGACACACACACACACATGTTAAAACAGATCAAAGCAACAAAACTGAGAAAAAAACAGATTTTGAACCATTTTGTTCTACAGAAATAACAAACTAAGGATTGAGGAGATATAACCTGCTGCTGCCTTAACGCTCAAAGTAATGCCAATATCAAAAGACACAA
This sequence comes from Callopanchax toddi, assembly GCA_006937965.1. Lineage (NCBI taxonomy): Eukaryota > Metazoa > Chordata > Actinopteri > Cyprinodontiformes > Nothobranchiidae > Callopanchax > Callopanchax toddi. The sequence continues at coordinate 3,932,679 of SSNR01000031.1, read as the reverse complement.
TCAGACTGATATTCTGGTTTCTTATAGTCCTCGACTCTTCGGTTTATGGGGTATGAAGTCATCAACATGAGCCTCTCTCCAGCTGATACAGCATCACATCTCTTGTTAACCGTCCGACCCTTGATGCTTGCGCTGTCGGAGCTCGCCTCCGTGTCGGCCAGGAGCTGAAAATGATATCATGACAGCCAATTAAAAACAATCCCTTTCCACGTTTGTTTTTCAGAGCGAACAAAGGCTTTAGCTCATGCACGTGCGCTCGTCGCTGTTACAGTGCAGTCTGGGCTGCAGGCCAGCTCCCGTGGTGGCCCGCCTCACCCGAAGAAGGAATTAAAGGCGTTTATTTAAGCTGCTCATCTGGAATTTGGGCGATTCTTTAAGTGCATCATCCATATCTAGTACCTCCTGGGGGAGATCAGTAGGACAGTCATGGAATAATTCACAGCAATGACTTCTAATATGTGTTTTTGTGCGTGTGAACATTAGCTCTAATACACACAGCTTCAAGGTGAAGTCGGCACGCTTTGAGCAGGAACTGCACTAGTGGAAACAATTTGAGGGAGCCTAAGTGTTCAGTCAGCAGACACTCAGAGTTTATCTGTCTGTTCCCTCACAGAGTGTTTGCAGACTGCGTGTGGTTTCCCCGTCAGTCAGTACCTCCGTCATCAGTCCTGCTTCTGTGGCAGAAATGCCAGGATGTCAGCATGTTTGGTGAGTCTGATGATGCAGAAAATGTGTGTGTCTTAGGCACATCTGAGTAAAAAAAAAAACAATAAAAACCCCTGGATCTGACTGTAAAGCGGGCTGATGAGCCAAGACGTTTCATCACCTACAGACGAAGCTACTACTTTTTATTATCTCGTTACGCTGATGTGGGTCTGAATTTATCCTCTGGCTAGAGGGGATTCAGCTCTTGTGGTTGAAACCATTAACAATGAGGTTGGAACATTTTTGAAACTCAAAGATGATGTGACATTGTGGGCGGGGCTAAAGGACAGGACCCTCCTCCACCTACTTTGCATCTGCAATTTTATTTCTTTGATGAACATTTGACTGAATTTATGTCTTTTCACAAAACAGGCTCTTGAGAGAGTTTCACTTGGCCAGGGGGTGAGTAAGTCCTGCACGCCAATTATTAACAATATCATAACTAATAATTACATGATTGGAAACATCATCTAATCCGTCATTGCATTCATCTCAATTCCAGCTCACAAACTTATCTTCATCCTAGATCTCCTCATACTTCCAAACACATTAATTCTATTGTTGTAAGCCTCTGATTGACTGTGGCGTGTTTGTTTGAAGTGTTCCGAGCTACGGGCCAATTCCAACACATGAAACCCGTCGTCGTTAATATGGAATGTTTATAAATATTAATGCAATCACAGAAAGATTGATTACTTGCTGGAATGTAGTCTTGATTGCTCGCTAGTGTTGCATTAAGCTTGGAAAGTGTCAGAAATATTCATCCTCAATTTTGCAAACAAACTGCATGATGGGAAGCAGACTTTTTTCCCTTCATTTCTCCAGATTCAGATGGAGTCTTTGTTCTACAGAGCTGTACTTCATGTTATTCTGAGGGACCACTACAGCTCCTATAAAAGGTAATGCTTTCGCTTTCAGACATTTTGCTTCCATCAGCAGCGGTTGCGTGCGTGCGTGCGTGCGTGCGTGCGTGCGTGCGTGCGTGCGTGCGTGCGTGCGTGCGTGCGTGCGTGCGTGCGTGCGTGCGTGCGTGCGTGCGTGCGTGCGTGCGTGCGGAGAACAAAAAAGATGTCAAGATTGTCCTCAGTCCAGAGGTTTTGTTTTCATTGTTCTGGAGCATTAAGGGGTTTTTGTTTCTGGTTTGTTTGGATTCCAAATGAACCGAAACCTACAAATAAGAGCCACGTGTTTTCAGACGCAAACCAGGCTCCGGCGAATCATAAGGTCACGTCTAATGATTTATAAACTGTGGAAGCTGAAATTAGTTTAGATTAGCTTTAGCTTTAGAAGTTACAATAGCTGTTGTTTCCTGTTTGTCTTTTGGTGTTTTTAACCTATAATAGTTTTCAAAACTATTATCATTATTTTGGAAAATTACAAAATTAAATCAAATTCTTTTCCAATTTCCAAAGCTTTTCATAAAAGTCCTTGAATGCATCATTTCAGTGGTTTTAGACTTCAGTTCAGTTCTTATTAAAGATTCCCAGAAGACACAGAGACCTTCCTGCCCTCTGAACCTCAGTGTAATGACTGACATTAGCATTGGATTTCCATTATTTCATCTAACAAAACTTATCATTTAGTCCTTTAGGTGTTTTTTTACCCGCCAGTTTAAAACAAAACTGGAGACGCATCATGAGACTATAAAAATGAGTGGCAGGTTGTTTATCCCATTGTGCCAAAACTTGAAAATAATAATATGTGTTTGTTCCACAGTGAAAAGCGAGTTGGGAATGTTTATTCCAAGGCAAAATCCTTTGTGGACTACGTCCATCGAGCTCTGTGCAGACTGGATCTGGATGACTCAAAGGTCAGGTGGAGAAAACTACATTCATCTTACAACGCCTCCCAGAAACTAACTTGGAAACTTTAAATAAACACCAGTTTGACAATACGTCCAACCTCCCTTTTTGTCTTTTCATCATTGGGTTTAGATTTGATCTGCGTTTAGAAACTCCGGTCATTTTAAAGACACTGTCACAGAATGCCAGACAGAATGATGTGGAGCCATTAGGTTGCCCTGGTAACCATGGGAAAGAGATGACGTATCCGGCATACGTTTCTCACAACTCTTAAAAACTATAAATGATTTTCAAATCATCTTTTTTTTCCCCCCTCTCATTTTTATTCCTCTGGATGAGATTCTTTGACTTCATCGTCTGACACCTCGTTCTGCCTTTGCAGTTTTCTGATGGTGAAATTCAAAGCTACCATGACGCGTTCAGAGCTCGGATGGATGAGATGCATGCCTTTAACATGGTGAGTTCTCAACTTATTTTTGCTAACAGCCAGCACTACATCTTTGGTTTTGTTATCGTCTCATAACTCAAGACAATTTCCACCACAATCATCAGTTTAAACTAGGGATGGGCGATATTTTATCGTGTGCAATATACCGTTGAAAATTCTCTTCACGATAAAAATTTGTCTTCTCGCGATAACAACGATAAGTCTAGTTGATGACGTAGTTTTGCGCGCACCCGGTTCACGTGCGTAATGTAAACAAACATGGCGGAAGGCGGACGTGAGGCTGAGGAGGAGCTCATTTTAAAACGAGGAGCTACACTGAACTTTTATCCTCAGTCCGGATCCAGACCAGGTTCTGTCTGGACCGAACAGCAAATCCAGGACCCGGTCCCTAGTCCATGAACAGTGGACGTGTCCGAGGAGATGCGCGAGTGCTAATTAGAAGCTACTGCTGGTTCGACGCTCACTCGGAACCCGCGGCCGCAGGACTCGCCCTCCCCCTGCATGCATGGTTCAGAACGAGGCCGAGTGCCAAGAGACTGGCGCACCGCGGCGACTCCGAGGCCGGGCGGCCCCTCCTGCAGCTCCAGAAAGAGATTCACTTGCTGCACACAGGCACGCTGCGCAACACCCCCGGGTACCGCCGTCAGAAAGCTACAGAGTTTTTCAAGTTGGTTAATAAATGAGTTGGAAAGAGCGCGCGCGCTCATACGCCTGGCGGAGAGGACGCAAGAGGTGCTGGAGAAGAGAGGAGGAGAGAAGGAGAAGCTCAGAGCAGGTAGATGACTCTTAATGATCCAGGCCATTGTCAGTAATAAGTTCAGTCTGGTCAAAAACTGGACCAGACTGTCAAAACAATGTCGACTTTTCTGCATCTGAACAGATTGAAGGAGGAAAAAAGCACAATTTTTCTAAAAAAGTTACTTTAACCAATTAATAGATATCTTTAGCTCAGAGAATATATGTTTAAGTATACCAATATATATAAAATGGATTTTATATAATAAAGATGGATATCTATCTATCTACATACCTCCCTCTCGCTCCCCTCTCTTCGCTAATAATAATAATAATATATACTGTATATACTGTTAATGCAGATGTTTATAATTATACTGTGATATATATCTTTGGCCATATCACCCAGCCCTACTTGTATTTTATTTGAATTATTATTGTGTAATTGTTGTATGATGTTTTTCAGCACAGTCACTGGAACACAACTTAAACAGAACATAATCTATTTTACAGAAAAAAATTATAGTAATTTATCGTTATTTATCGTTATCGCCATAAATACCAGAAATTATCGTGATAAATTTTTTAGGCCATATCGCCCATCCCTAGTTTAAACTCAGTGTGAAATATTTTCATCCCTGCAAATTGCCAAAACATTACAGGCCTGTGGGGAATGACATGATTGTAGGTGGAGGAAAACCAGCCTCTGTTTTGGTTTTTCCTGTTAGTGGCCACTAGTTATGGCATCTGCCAGAATATAAATGTCCTTTTTGATATAAAGCACTTTAGGGGACTTGTCCACAAGTTTTTACCACATTTATAGGAATTTTAACAAAAGACAAGTTCCTTGAAATAAAAATGTACATACTTTCTTTACGTCTAGTTGAAAGTGACCCTCGCTCCATGCATTGAAGGTCTGATTCTCCTGGATCGCCTCTGCTACCTTAAAGAGCAGGTAAAATCTAATTCTGATCAAAGGAATTCTGTTTGTAGGAAACATTTCATGAAAGTTAAAGTATAAGATATGTTTGGACTACAAAGCACAGTGGAGGACTCATTATGTGGTGCAGCTTTTTGCACAGGAAGAAGTGATTAGATTTAATAAACACAAAGACAAATTGTGCCCAAACATCTGCATGTCACAGTTTATTCATTCAGCTAGTTGGTTGTCGTATTGCCCCAGAGCTATGGAGATAGGGTCTAAAAACTTGGACTACTCTTTCTACCATGTTTCTGCTGGATTCATCCATATGATCGACTGGAACAGCTTGCTGATTGGGATTTAAATTTTCCATCCAGATGATTAAAGCAAACACGCAGAAACGTCAGCTGAAGTCAGGACATTAATAAAGGTGTCAGCTAAATGGAATCCAGCCTGCAGATGATTCTCCTGCAGCCAAACACAACATGCTAATCTTTGCTCTACTGAGATATCAGAGAGCTTTGATGTTATGGAGTCCTGTTGTTAAACTCTGTGTTCATGTTGTGTTTATTTGTCTTTGTGTACAACAGGAAGACATAGCCTTCTCTGCACTGGTGCAACTGTTTGACCCCCTGCTGTCACCAAGATGCTACGCACTCGTTGGACTGAAGAGTCGTGCAAAAACAACAACAAGCTGAACCTTATTTATATGCACAGATATACGTTGCTGCAGAGCTCATGTTTATGCATGCTTGTATTATATAATGTGATGATTCTGTCTTATTTTGACACCTTAATTTGTCATTTCTTATAAAAATTAAACAAGAAAAAAAAACTAAAACATCTGTGACACCAGCAGTTTGATTAAATTATGTTTTGTATTTTTTTGTCTATGTGACTTTTAAGGAAACATGTTTTTTAGGGTTATTTGGGGATTTAAGGGGAATCTGTTTTTGCCTTTCAGATCAGAAGAAATATGGACAAATCTTTGTTTTGTTTTATAATTTGTCTTTTTTTAAATAGTTTTTATTTGGGGGGATAACACAGATGATGACAAATTGCAGAAAAGGTGAGGATGGAAATTTGACAATGCATTTTCACAAATAAAGCTAATATTAAAAAATGTGTGCTTTTTCTTTTATTTATACAAACACTCCTGACACAGAGTACACTTCCATCAGTGTGTAACATTTTAAAATTAAAATAGTCACACAATGTTTTTAACTAAGCAGATTACCTCAAAAAAAAAAGCTGGATACTTTGAAAAAATAGGACAAAAGTTGCAGATCAGAAGTTTAACTAAATGTGATGAATGTTTGTTTGAAATACTGATTTTTAAATTCTGCATGGATGCAAAATTCAACCTGAACATTCGTTATTTAAAAAAATCAGAGTTTGGTTATGAAATTTTCAAATTAACTTAAAAATTACACTGAAGAGAGCCCTGATTTCACTACTGTGGTGAAAATGTGTCCCAAAGCTTCACTTTTATCTCCGTAAAGACAAACTGTAGAGCACTGGGCTGTGTCTGAACCAGCACCATCATGTTCTCTGACAGCCTGCTCTCTGTGGCCAAACTAGACTGATGTGAACACAACAAATCAAAGATGGGAATAAAAGTTGTTTAGGATTTAAACGCCTGGTTTTGTTGCAGCCAAGTGACTCATGTCCTGTCGACCTGCCTATCCTTGGAACCTCGCACGCATATTTTGTGCATGCGTGTAGATAAACACTCATAGCCTTTTTAAAGTATCCACACACAGAAGACAGGAAAACGGACATGAGAAAAGACAGTGAGCAGCTGGGCTGCAAGACTCTCAGTTTCCTGGCTTTGCATTCAGCAGAAGACAGGAAGAGGTGATCAGGATGTGGCGACACAAACATTATGACGGGACCTCTGGTGACGTGTGCATCAACACGTTAGCTTTGATCAGTTTCCCGCAGTAGGAATCCTCTCTGGAATAAAGATCCACTGTTGAAAAAATCTAAACTTTCAGCTGGAAACTGTAGAGGACAAAACACATTTCACACCTGCCACAGATGTATCCATAGAAGTGCAAACAGACACGTCAGAGTGTGTAAATGTTTCAGTCTGACACTCAGAGTCGCATCGAGGGACAGCTGGACAGAGAACAAACATCTGCTGTTTCCAATACCAAACACACTCATCACATATTCTCAATAACGCTGCCTGTCCCTCTGATTCGTTATTTTCCATCAACTCTGCCCAGTTTCTTTAAATGTTGTCCAATCTTATTAGATCATTTTGAAACATCCCGTAATGGAAAACAGGCCTGAACTCAAACAGAACTGGAAACAACTTTAAAGACAAATTTAAATCCCATCTGAGGAATAGTTGACTTAATCTAGTGACCCGTTTGGTGAATATGAAATGTGTTTCCTGTTGTGACGGCTTCAACGTGTTGGCAAGTTGTGACTTAAGTGGAGTGCAAGGATTCAATGAAGGCCACCAGGTTTTTGTTAGAAATAGAATTTAGATCAGCTCTCGAGTATGTTTTTGTTTGTCTTTTGAAATTCAGCGCTGGAGTGGATGCAGCTCAGATTAAAAATTGAAGAGATTTTTTTTCTGTCATGTATTTTTCAGTAGTACTATCTGAGAAAAACACTCTGCGGTAAAATGGCCACCTGGATCTCCACTTTTTCTACTCTTCCTCAGTCTGCTCTTATTTTTTTGAAAGGTTTTAACATCATTAGTGTTTCTACAGTAGACATAATAAACCTTAATTAGGCCTTTAACCAAAACCATGTCTGACCTTCCTGTGCAGAATTAGACTCCCATGTTACATAAAAGAAATTTGATTTGGATGTTGATTTTTAATCACCGAGCTTCGATGCTGATATTAACGGCATCTATTTTTGTGAGAGTCTGGGCCTTCCAGCTCTGATTGTCTGTTTCCTGTGATTTTTATCAGCTGGGGTGGAGATGCAGTCGATCCACAGTGAACAACACGGGGAAAACACCATTACTCACTTTAAACGGCTACGTGATGAGAAGGACATCTGTTGAGAGCATTGGTGGAAGTTTATATTGTTAAAAGACATGAAATATTTGACATGGCTCATTTTTTCCATTTCTCAGTGATTTGTATGGATCTTAGTGAGATTTTCTCTGCTCATCTTCACATTTCATGTCTTATTCTGCTGGTTTTGATTCTTTTCTTTCCATTTTCTGCCTCTTTTGAATTAAATGCCATTTTGTGTAGTTTTTAGTGGCAGTCTGCGTCTAAACAGTCACTTTTTCTACATGGTGCAAAGTTGGTTTGGATTTTTTTTATAACTGTTGTGCAATGCCATCATCCCTGACATCATGCCCCAAAAATGAGAATAATCTTTGTCATAGAAACTGTGTCAACAGAGAAGAACAAGATCAGGTCTCCTGTATTCAGCCTCAGACTGGCAGCTGCAAGCAAGCAGCTGAAGTTCCCTCAGCGTATTGCTACATCATCACTCCGGTCAGACATAATCATCACATCCAAGGCAACAAAACAGCTGATTGTGCTCAAACTCACCATGCCCCGGGAAGAGCGAACGGAGGAGGCAAACGAAAGAAAACGTGAAGTAGAGGTGGGCTGTAGAGGTTTTGCAGGATGCTCACTCTGCAAAGTCCTCAACCAACTGGGCCTAACAGGAGTAGCTAAGAAGAGGCTATCTGATCTTTATGTGAAGCCACAGAGAATTCCACAAGGTGGCTGTGGATAAACAGGGCTGATCCATGAGGGCTGCTGGGACACAACAGGGAGTCTGCTCAACCTCTGGGTCGCCTGTGAACACAGGTTACATCACTGATGATGATACACCTCTGTGCATCCACATTTACTCTTGCACATTGTATTTACTCGTGTTACCTTTGTCTGAAATTGAAACATAGTTTCTGATCTGAAACGTTTAAATGAATAAATATAAGGGAGCAAATACAGTACTTGTTTTTGCAGCTCAAGTTTTTGTCTTTGATTTACCTTTGGGACATTGATATTATGCAGCACTGATACTTCAATAGATATGTTTTTGATATATTGGACAGTGATGCCCGTTTAATGTAATGTAATGTCATGAAAGCTTAGGACATCATCAAAAACACAAATGGACACAATTCAAATATGCAAAAATATGTTTTCAAAACAAAATGTGTTTTCAATAAGCGAAGCCATGAGTTTGAAATGATAAGCTTTATAAAATGATTGTCACGTCCTCAAACAACATTAAACAAACGGGAAACAAACCAATAACATTTCAACAAATGTGGCATAAATTCAGGTTTTATGTTTGAAACATGTTGAGTGAGAAGATTTAAATAAATACTTTTAAAATGAGAAAGTGTTCCTGATTTCTCCTCTCTAATCCTTTAATCAGCTGTATAGATTGAGGTGACAGCATTTCCCTCGGCATTCTTTAATAAGAATGGGTCTGTCTGAGGAGGTTTTCAATAAGTCTTGTAGCATTTTTCTTTACTATTAATTAAACGACTATAGCTGGAGGTTAATTTCACGTTTGATCCAACACCGATTTGTTATTCTAGACACTGACAAATGCTGTAGAAGAGGCACCCCTGGTTCAAAAACCAAACCGCTTCCTTTCATGAATCATCCAACAGGTTGCGCAAGGTTGGGGTCAAGTTTTGTTCAGAATCAGGGTCACTGTTACAAATAACTCTCTAACCTCCTGCTTCAGTGCTTTGTCATCGTCTCAGCCATTGTGAGCCCTCACGCTCTACATTCTTCTCCAGCCATCTGTTTTTCTTTTTCCACCATTCTGCACAGCGTTTATCCTGCTGGAGCCCCGACTGTGGGACAGGCACCGCTCCAGCTGGAAGTCAGCAGGACCAGGCTGCACGTTTCCAAACCGATGCCCATATGCACGCTGGCTATAGGGTGGGGTGCAGCAGTTCATCCATCACAATCACTGCTCCCTTCAGTTTGGCCTCTCCACAGAGACAGCAGGGGGGGGTTGGTGGAGGAAAATTAATCAATAGTTTTAACTCAGGATAAGAATGCGATAATGTGAGGCCTGCAGAGGGATGCATGCTCATGTCAGGCCTTTCATACGGTTAATTCAAATTGATCATAAAGCAGAATGGTGCCTATGGCTTCCAGCTTATCATTTTGATGGAGATAACTTGTGGGTTTATCAATATTGTTCAGATATGGTCTAAAGGTCAGAACTGATCATGCATGTAAATAAATCACATAAATTATTTATGTTTACCAAAGAAAGTTTGCATATATTGGTGTGGAACTGTGTTTCCTCTTCCTGATTTCCTTTTTTTTTTTTTTGGTATGTTTGTCACATTTAAATGTTTCAGATCAAACAAATTTATATATTAGACAAAGACAACATGAAATAGAGTTTCTAAATGAAGGTGTTTATTATTAGGAGGGTGGGGGGGGGGGGGGGGGGGT
>SSNR01000031.1:3859813-3922640 GCA_006937965.1 Callopanchax toddi | reverse complement strand
AAACCTAAATGGCGCTGTGTGAAAAAATGACCAACTAGTCTTTTTTTTTTACTAGGTCTTAGTTTGAGCGGTATAAGAGTGAAAAATTATTAATAAAAATTAACAAAAATCATCACAAAGTCAAAGTTATGCTCAAATAGTTTAAAGAAATACCCCCCCCCCCAAAAAAAAAAGTTTTACACTGAGCACAAGGGCATAAAAATAAGAGCCAAAATAAGATGCAAAAATTCCACCCGTACATATGTTTAGATTCACATATCATATACAGAATCATGCATTTAGAATAATCATATAAATATCCAATTGTGAGCTGCAAAATAACTGGAATTAGTACAGAAATTTAAAGTTTGACCCTAAAAATGGAAAATTAGCAAGGGGTAAATCTAAAAACAATGATAATGAACCCAAATTTAAAGCAAATGACCTTTGACCCTTTAACTGGCAGGTTACTTGGTAAAGCAATTGTTTGTCCCTTTATTTTACTGAAACATGCATTGAACTCAACTAAAAAAAATACAAAAAAGTAAAGATTTTTGACTACAAACACAAATATTGTTACCTTAAATCATCATTATTATTTAAAATGAATGTGTGAACTCATAACATGACAATAATTCAGATTAACTGTTAGTTATATACTAATATATACTAATATATATATCAACTACTTTTAATTATATAGTTTATTAATAAATCTTTGCATTAACATTTTATAATATTAGCTTATAGATAGAATAAGGCGTTGCCATGGTAACCACTTGTCTTAGAGATATTATTTTATGCCAGAATAAAAACATAAATCACATTCTGAGCCTCCACCATCCACGTTTTTCTCTTTTTTTCCCCCTCCTCAGAGAGGAGACCCAGTGCGCATGCTCAGACCAGCAGAAAACCACATGCGTCTTCTCCCCTCTCCAGTCTCTCCCGTACCAGAGCGGGGAGATGCGCACACTGAGGACGCCGCAGACCAGAAATGCGCACAGCTCCGCGTCTGATCCAGCTGCGCCTCCGCTCCTCTCCACCGCCATGGGTTAGAGGAGACAGGATGGCAAACTTTGACGCACTTCATCTGACGCTCGGAGAGCTGTGTGGCGGCCGAGCGGCTGAATTAACGGCACAGATCTGAGAGAGAAGCGGGGGGGGGTGGAACCTGTACCGTTTTCTAACCCGGTTCCTCTCCCGCTTTGAGAGATGATCACGGAGCTGGTGTGCTGCGCCGTGGCTGTGGGTCTCTATCTGAACACGCTGGATGCAGATTTCTGCTACGATGACAGGTAAAGCATTATGTCAGGAACGGAGGCTCCTCTTATCACGTGCTTTTGTAGGAGAGTGATAAATCAGTACCTGTATCATACCTGTGTTTATACATCCGTAACAGTCATTAATAGACTTACAAAATGACAGGGAAGAAATACATGTCACTGGGTTTTTTATTTACAGCAGATAAAGTGAAGTTTCAGTCCTTCTGAACTGCTTTTCTCCTCCTCATGAAGTGATGCTCTTTGTGTTGATCATGCCTGTTCTAACAATGCCTCACACTCCAGGGAATAAAGCTCATTTAAATCAGGAGTGGACCTGCAAATAGCTGCAAAAACAATCAACGTTTTCTTTATTTAAGGAGAACATCTGAACTGCATTTGCTGCCTTTATATGCTTCTCTAGGTTAGAGGTGGGCAAAGCTGAACTGAATAATCAGATATGTTCATGCTTGCAAAATCACAAGTTTTTTTCTTTTTTCTGATCATCTATTTAGTCTGTTTCTTTTTAAAGGTTCTGTTTTGTTTTATCAACCATTTAAAGCTGTCAAAAATGTTGAATTCACTGCAGAAGGATGAAAGGTGAAAATAGGAGAAAATAAAATCAGTTTGTGATCAGAATCAGGCAATATTCAGAACGAACCCTAAACCCTAAATCTGATTTTTATTTATTTTTTTTGGTCCATGTGGTCCATCACAAAGCGCTAATTCCTAAACAGACTTTTAAGTAGAGGTTTTTACTTCCAAAATCATAATTTTACCGTTGATCAGAAATGTTAAAAATTGATAGATTTTTCAGGGGGATAAATTGAAACTGGACAAAATCAGCCGGTCAAATCAAAACCCTCGAAATCAGAATCGATACATCTCAAGTTAAAATTCTGTTAAACAGAAGCTTTTTTGGCTTTCTACATTTCAAAATAGGCTATTTGACAAAAAGAGAAAGTTTAATAGGAACCATTTGTATAGATCTATTTTTATATTGATCCTCCTATAAACTTTGCAAAAAGTTATTTAAAAAACTTGATGTCAGGGATCAATTCAGATGGAATATAACTGTTAATGTTTGTCTTTTATTCAGAAGAGCATTTGGACAGGATATGAGGACAGAGTGGTTAAGCTGAATCAAAACATACAATTGTTTGATTATAAAATGTTAAATCTTGGGGTGAAACTACAAATCTTTACAGATTCTATCAAAATGAGCAAACCATCCTTCCATTTTTTCAAGGGACTTTTCTGGTTAGCAGCTCTAGGCAACTCTTAAAGGTCAAAATTTCCCCAAATTTACATTTGAGAATCATCAACGACCTCCCTGTGTGGAGCTGGAGAGTAAAGAGGAGAGCCGGCATAGAGAGGATTGTATGCTGTCCTTAGCACATCACACCTCAGCAAATATTCCTGTAAAACACCCAGAGGTTAGGCATCCATCAACATCTACACAGCTCTGTGAGGTTGTCAAAAAGCCGCTTGGTGACAGATTACATGGGGCGCTCCTTGGCCCGATTTAGACAACGCTCGCTCTATATCTACTCAGTAAAAGTACCACCAATGCTAAGTATCTATCATAGTCGCCATGGTAATTTACACTCTAGGGGACAGACACTGGTGTTTTGGTTCAGCACTCTCAGATGGAGGAGGCTGAATACCAATCAAAGGTCTGACCCTCCATGGTCATCCATCAAACAATGTCCTCTCACGGGGTCAAGACTTGTGTGCTCCTCGTCTCGTCCCTCTGGGATTTGAAGAGTTACGAGCAAAAGGTTAACACAAGAGGCAGATTAAAATGGAAGAGAGTTCAACTGATCATCCTGCTCAGGAGTTGTCTGAGATGACCGACTAGCTTCTAAACCGACTTGTTTTTCTACATTTTCCCCCTCGCGGTCAGTTAGAAACGATCGTCTGACCTTTCACTGCTATAATCAAATCTTTTACATGTCACGTGCATCCTAGACGAAATGGCGGAGCAGATAAATCTTTATCCAGGCGGTCGAGGTTGTGGGGATGTTCTGGCTGGTCTCTGCTTATTCAATCATGTCAAGTGTTTTTCCTGGGCACCGCTGTGGGTTTGGCCAAGCGCTCCCTTGGCCAGCCGTAATCCCAATGAAAAGCCTCTGCGTGTGAAATGACTGCGTTTTACGGGAGCTGAGAGGGGACTTGGGCCAAGCCATTTTTGATCTGAGGGGGGGAAAAAAAATCAAGACATGGTCTGCTGGTTTATGGCTTGGTTTTTATTGGGTTTAGCCAGATGTATGGGCAGACTTTTTTTTTTGTCTTTAATCAGAATTCAGTCACAGCACCAACACATTTGTTGAATAGTTTGCTTGAGAGTTGTTTCTTGAAAAATCGGTGACATTTAAGCCATCAATTGGACACTCCAAGTGAGGTTTTTGACGGGTTAGCAGCTTTTTAGGATCACCTTTCGGCTAACGCACTTAGCTGATGAATGGCTGCTGCGTTTAGAAGACAAAGACAAGCTAAAAAGAAATAAAGGAGTCCGTGCCGTAAAATGAAATGCATCCTGTAAGTGGCTTTCAGCATTCACAACTGTGTCTCTAGAAACATCTGTGACCCCACTAACATCACAGCCCACAGTCACGGCTCAACTTAGAAACGCGTTATGGCTCCCAGGGGATTCAACAAAAATATCTTCCTTCTTTGTCTCAGGCAAGCAAAACAATTTCATCTCCGGCTTCAGAGGAGTTTGATGAGGATTGGGTTTCACTTACTGCCACATGCCGTCCCCTTTTTATACACTGTAAAAGAAGTATTAAAACACTTAAATCTGCCACACACAAATAACACAGAGATAGCAGAGTAGTGACTTGAGAGAAAATGAGAACGGGATCACAGAGTAGCATCTGTTCCCTTTCCAGCTCAGTGTTTGAGGTTGACCAATAAATGCATCAAGATGTAATTGTTTCAGAGAAGTGCTCTTTCATCACAGTTCAAACCACAGCACTTTGACTCCCAGTGCTAATGGATTGCTTTTGTGCATGCTAATTGTGCACACATTGCCTAGCACCCTGGAAGATTTACAAATGTTAAGATCACTGCAGCGTGTTCTACCAAAAAAAAAAAAAAAAACACACAGAAGAAGAAGAGCAGGCCTTGTTTGCTGTTCTTGTTTTATTTTCTTTGTCAGGCAACTTTCAGCAGACCTACATATAAATACATATGTGGCACCGCTGTGAATATCTGCTGTTAATAAGAGTGTTATTGTTGCAGGAATGCTCGTGTGCTTGTAGCAGCAGGTTCTAGGAAATTTACAGTTTAACACACTGAGTTTTTTAATTTTGAGGGTGGGACATTTTCTACTAATCTGCTCACACCTATCAGCAACTCTAGAGCCATAAGACTCAAATGTTGCAACTTTGGAATTGAACGTTTTTTAGTTAATATGTATGGAGGCGCTAAAGGGACGTGGAAGACATTTGATTTAGAAGTAGTATCTCGTGCACACCAGTTATTATCTCATGTGCATCAGTCAGATACTAACATAAGATGCTAACTGGTGCTCACCAGATACTACTTAAATAAAGGTCTTCCATGTCCTCTATGTTTAGATTTTTATCATAGCATTTTAAAAGCTTTTGTCAAATTTTACCTTTTAGTTAAGTATATAGTAGCTAAAAACAAAAATGTAACGTGGAAATTGAAGTTATGATAAAACCAGCTCCCCCTAGAGGCTGGTTGCAGTATATGTTTTAAGTCCTACCTCTTAAAAAATAAAAGTAAAGATTGCATTCTTTTTTCCAGGTGTTTACCTCTGTTGCTTCCCAGAGTTTGTACTATTCTGCTGCTTGTTCAAATACATTTTTTTGCTAATACATTTAGTCATAATTAACTAAGGTTAAAAAACACCATGAGTGTGTGCAGGTGAGAACTTTCAGCTACACGATCTTATATTTTAGTGGTTTCTACTTCTTCAATCAAAGATCCAACGAGCACATTTGAAACAAAAACAAAAAAGATCTTGGACATAAGGCTTAAAATGGTAAATTATTATGTACTAAATTGCCTGCAGTCCCATTCCTAAACAGTAGGTGTCACTGCAGAGAAAATATTTCAGTTAAAATAATGGCACCAGAAGGACATTTTACAGGAAGTAATCTTTTCATGATTAAATTCAACTTATTATCACCATTTACTACCAAACCCTAATGTCAATGGATCTCATCAGCAGTTCAATTAGCAATTCACGTTACATCACAAAAGTAAAACACCCTTAGAGTGTGGACAAGCGAAACATAAAGCAAAGGTTAAATCATAGAAGTAGGACTGAAATAGGATTTGATGA
Source organism: Callopanchax toddi (assembly GCA_006937965.1). NCBI lineage: Eukaryota > Metazoa > Chordata > Actinopteri > Cyprinodontiformes > Nothobranchiidae > Callopanchax > Callopanchax toddi. Next base: position 3,917,084 of record SSNR01000031.1, on the reverse strand, counting down.
GGCATAACAAATGACTCACTAAGCCCATAGAGATCAAATCTGTGAAAACACATTTTAAGTAATGTATCAATACCCACCATTTTGCCAAAAACCGCAATTAAACAGAATAACAGCACTGAACACAGTTGTCTGATTTTAGTATGCTGCTGTTAATAATGTTCTAATAAAATGACAGATGCCACCTCTAAATCAGATTTTCTGATAACAGCTTGTATTCTAATCACGTTAAGTTTCACAGGGTTCACTGTGATCAGTTTCACCCCACGGTGGTAAATGCTGCCAGAACTCCTCTTACTGCCTCATGTGGAACAGTTCTCTAAAACAGTTGCCCCAGTTGTGTTGAGGCTGTTTGAGTTGCATTATATGACCAGAACAGATAAATATTGAGGGAAGAAGTGGGTTAATGAAAATTCCTAGCAAAAAAAAGAGAAGTCTTTGAATCGTGTGCACAGACTGAGGTGAGAACAGCCTGTCAGGAGGACTGTCAGCATTTTAGAATGCCTGAAGACAGAATTAAAGTGAGCAATGCGGTGAGGAGAACCAATGAGGAAAACTGTTTATCGGTCGTAATTTGAGATTTGCTTTTGAAGCAAGAGGCTTCTGACCAGATTAATATAAATAAAAGACTGTGTCTCTTTGAGGAGAGAGATGCAAACCTCATGAAAAGTGTGGTTTAGTGGTAAAAAGCTTCTCTGCTGATGTGTCATCATCATACGCACAATCCCACTCTATTTAAGCATTAACATATGTTTTTTATTCCCTAAGTTAAAGAAGTGTTGCTATTGACGTCTTGTTTTTCTCCATACCTAATCCTCCTTAGATTTGGGGTGGGAGGCAAACCATCAGTGAAACATAAAGACCATTGTCTGGGGTGGGTGGATGCTTGGACTTTATTTTAAAAAGCATCTTTTTGAGAACAAAAGACAAAGACATATTTTTAAGAGGGCTAACATCTAGTGGCAGAAAAAATGGCCCTGCTATAAAGTATACAATCAAACAAAACGTGGATGGTTTTTGTGAGATCTTCAAGAAGATATTAAACACACTGGGCTTCCCATTAGATCTGATGTTAGGTCGAAGGTGGATTTGAGCATGCACAACCCTTCTCTAGCAATGTCATGGTGGTTTGTCATCATGATGGCAACATATCAGGGTCCTGGGTGGAGCACAGGGAAGTGTGGTGGAGCGTGATGGGAGTGTATCCATGACACAGGGCCAGAGCATACTGGTGTGGCATGGTCATCAATTATTCGAAGCAGGACTGGCCAAGCTGGCCACATGCTTAGGCTGTGACCCCATCACGCTTTAGTGTCATGCTATGATTGCAGGAATTTCTAGCACATAGCTGCATCCTGATGCAGTTTGAGTGAGTCATGCCATGTAGGGCCAGGATTGTGGTGGAATCATGGGAATAAGTGCTAAAATCTTGCTGCTGCTGATGTGTAGAACGTATGAGGGTGCATGTATGAGCATCACAGGGAAGCATAACTAGCAAAGAAAAAAATTCAGAGTTTAGGGTGAGTGTATTGGGACTGTCATCCTGTGTAATGGGGGCTTATCACCATCATCAATACATCAAAGTACAACAGTAAGATTTAGTGATGTAAAAAACACATTCAGTTGTATTTACCCTAGCTTTGCAGAGAATGTTTAGAACAATGGAGGGAGTTGGGTTCATCAGTGTCAATATTACCCTTGCTTCTAATCCCACTACTTAGACACAAACATTAAGTTCATTTATTTTTAGGTTGTCCCTCCTTGAGGTTGGTTGAGGTTGCTGCTAACCCTTGGCTGGCCCTTGTGCTTTGCAGGCCACGGTCGCCCCACCCAGCTGCCAAAGCACAACCACCAAACCTCAGTCCCATGACCCTCCCTATATACATGCCAATTGTGTATCCCTAAACAGTCGTATCCACAGACAACAACACAAGCCTTCCAACGCTCTCTAACATATGCAATCCACATGCATAGACTTATCGCGTGGATTTAGAAAGATGAAACTCTCTAAACCACAGATAAAGTTCTGTAAACATAGTCTCACAAACTTTCTATTCCAGCCAGCAGGACACTTATTTGTCATGTTCTTCCTCAACTGAGACTCTTAATTGTGTCCAGGAGCATGGGGGTAGAATTTCCACCACTGTGCACGAAAAGTGGCATCGAAAGCAAAATGCTTTTTGTGGCGTTGGATTACACTTAGAAGCTGGCATCCATTTCTGTTTTGAAACAACAAAGTGGAATCTAAAACAGCTTATAGCACTTGAGGCGTAATGCAAACCCAAACCCAAGCTGAGGATTACACAAATCGTGAGGTTTAACTTTTGTAATCAATAGCTATTGAGGATCATCTTTCATTGGCTGCATCGTTTTTTTCTTTTCAGCTGAGAACAGCTGTCAGAACAGAAACTCAAACATGTCACGCTTGCAAAAAGGCACTCGTGTTTCACTACACAGCATCAGTTGTGACTTTGAAAAGTGAGTTCTGACACTGAGCAGCCAGCTTCCTCTGAATGTGAAAGGGATCGGTTTCTGGAGGTGGAAGTGTTTTCCATGTGCGCTGACCACTGACAGCCCTTCCCCGGTGAGCCTGGTGAAGCTGTCAGTGCTTAACGGTGTGAATGATCAGGTTGATAGATTAGTCTCGGTCTTTAAGCTTGCGGTTGGTATGATATGTGAGCCCTTTGTGGAGATTTCCCCCTTTCTTTTTTTTTTTTGGTGGAAGGTTTTTTAGTAGGTGAGATTGCAAAGAGAGAAGATCTGACAAGAGTTGTGTTGTAAGATGAAGTGAAAGCAGTGGGAAAATGTTTGCAGAGACTTTAGAACATTGCACACATTATGTGCTTCATATGGAGCTAGTTAAGTTAAGCCCGTTGATGCATAAAGAAGAAGGATCTAATGATACTTAAACTGCAGAGAAAATTGATTTGGCACATATTCTACTTTTATACATCCTAGCCAGCTCGCCTTGGCTTGCCTTGTGTTGAGCGTCAGCTGTCTCTCTGGTGAATCCAACACTATCCTTTCAGACTACAGTTGGTGGCAACAGATTCACTGCAAGACAAGGGGCCAATCTAGACAGAACCTGCACCAAACCAACTAGAAAACATCCACTGGAAAAGTAAAAGTACGGTTAGAGTAAACTGGAGCACCCGGAGAAATGTACATGGACAAAAGAAGGAAGGAGCATGCAAATTCCAACCAGAAAGGCCCCAGGCGAGATTCAAATCATGCTTTCTAAGAGGTGGCAGTGCTAACCACAGCAGCACACTCTTCCAAAAAAGTAAGGCGTATCATTATGTCATATTAACTGATTTGAAAAATAAGACCTACAGTAAAACCTTGTGGATACTTTGCATTTTGGAACAAATAAAGCCCACACATAAGGTCTGAGGCTAATATTTTAAGCTGAAGAAGTTACTTTTTTGCCAAGTGCCTCGAACTTTAGGCTGAGCTGTGAGAAATTGCTCCAGAAAGAAGTGCTTTCAAACGTACCTGTTATTTAATGAGGTAAAAATCTTTTTGCCGTTCAAGCTGTGTTGAAACTCCCATTCATCTCAGCGTGGGATTATAATTTTGAGTGCCAAATGTCTCACAAAACCTACAGAGATTCATTAGCTTGGCAACTTTGGCTCTGAACCTCAGCTAAGCACCACAGAAACTCTTTCAATCTTTATGCTTGGCTACTTCTAGTTGTAAAATATTCTAATATGCATAGAGAATCCTGGGTCAGAACAGGACCAACTGCTGAGTACCTGGCGTTTGTGGAGGTGGGAAATCACTTTGTGATTTTCACCTCATAAAAACCTGAGAGAGGGGGAAAACGGGAGAGCCGATGTGAGGCTTGAGGGATTTAAAGCTCTGGGGAGGTCACGTGACGACCCTGCTACCTTCACTCAAAGGTACAGATGTAGTGTTTGGTCCTTGGGTGAAGCGAAGCGATTAATCTTCAGGTTTTGCCATCTGTCCACATTCTGTTCTCAGTTGCCGGATTTGTAAATGTTTAGAAGTAATACAACACACATTTGATTTCCATCCTCTTGATGCGCTCTGCAGAGACGGATAACCTTTCTCTGTTTCCTGTTTCTCACTGATAAGTGACTAAAACTGGAAAAGCAGCCAAGATAACACAGATAGAGGAAGTGTGAAGGTCAAGGGTCAGCGCAGTGCTGTTTAGCTGCTCTCTCATTGTGGTACAACAGACGGCTGTTTAGAGACGCGATGACAAAAGCATTAGGAAGTGTGATGGCGTGATAATTGGAAACGGTTTGAAATAACACACACTTTTGTTCCTTGTGGTAAATATTTGGCTTAATGTGCAGAACTAAAAAGTGACCATTAGAAGTTAGTTTTGAAGGGATATTTCACTTCACCTGGTAGACTTTGTTGATCAGTTGGTGTAAGATGTTTACTTTATCAGCCTAAGATGTGTCAGTACTATAATAGGGTGCCTCCTGTCTTAGAGAAATTCCCTGGTAAAGGCATTCAGTCGTCCTCTCTCTTGAGAACACGGTATGCTGTTGTAGATTTCCATCTCTGGTGTGTAGAGCAGTCAATTTAGAGGTGACCTCAACGTGGGACTGTGCCAGCTGATCCACAACACAATGTGCATTTCATCAAAGATAGTGATTTACACAGATACCACCCCCCCAAAGGGTGACTCATTACTGTGAAACCATATCCCGTCAATCCATTACCGAGGTGGCTGACACGCCAATTTAGCCTTATCAGCAGACGATGCACTCTGTCACGTTGTTGCAGACAAAAAAGATGTCTAGAAAAGTCTAGCCAGATGATTTTGAGTCCAAGCCTTCAAGATGCCATGTGGATTTCTGCTTTTGAAAAAAAAAATGCCCAACCGTCACAACCAATGAAAATACGCACAGAAGTTATATGTCAAGAAATAATCACATGTCTGCAGAGCTTTTCATCAAATAAAGGCCATTGGAGGTCCAAAAGCTTTGACATGTCATCTGAAGGGAGACTACTGGCCCTGGCAGAGATTTGTGCTCTAATTAGCCGTCTAGTTTTATAAATGGTGAAATGGGAAAAGTTGACAGTTTGAGAAATACACCTATATTTGCTTTCTTGTCAAGACAGAGCTCAGAAGTGAGATTCTATGGCTTTACAAGAAAAATGAGGCTACCGCCTTTCACTGGCTAACCTGGTTTAGTTTGCTATCAGACCAGTTTGCAGTTTATTCACCACTAAAGTTACACATTTTGAGAAGTTCTGTCTGTAGATTAATTCCCAGTTTGCATCTATGTATGATAGATGATAGAATTATCCATAGTTGGGTTCAAAACAAGTACGTTCAAACGACATCAGTCTACTTTCCCTTTGTCCAGAGTTTAGGGTCAGATAGATGGGGTTTGGGAGGATGTCTTTAGGTCCAGTGTTGACGTTCCATTAAGGCAAATGGTCTTGTTGTTTTGGCCATGTTCAACAGATCAGAGATCAAAATTTGAAAAGCTCCCAGATAATTAGCGCAGGTCCTTTGAAAAGAAGACAGATTTGGTTGGACTTGGCCCCTCTGGTTCCCCGCTTTTAGAAGCTGCTTCAGTCTGGCCAACGCTGGAATGCGACAACTGGTCACAGCGGAAGAAAGGACAGCCTATTTCAGATTAGATACAGCTCCTTACGGTGTGTTAGTGTGGCTTTACTTAGCCATTACAAATGCTGCATATGAATCAGAGCCATGAAAGCTGTCAAAACCGAAACAAAGCCTCACATCCCAGACTGTGACACTGCAGCTAGTTTGCACAAATAATGTATGGACTCAGATTATATGCATTCTCTAAATAACATTAAAAACACAGAAAGTTGTGTTTTTCCTAATCAAACCACCACCTTAAAATATTCTGTTGATGCTTTGCATCCACCTGGTTCTCTGTTTGGATGTAAAATGACAAGACATGCAAATGAAGACGGCTGCACCGAGGTGAAAAGTGAAACAGAACAAATTGTCACTCCTTTCTGAGGCAGGACATTGGATGACCTACGAGCACATTCAGACACTTTTCTCTGTGGGGTTGGAGGTCCTGGTTTTAGTTCTCCCGTGTAAAGACGGGGGCACTGGGGGGTTGAAATGACGACTTTAGGAGGCTGGAACCTGTTTTTTTAGGTCACTATGCCAGCACTCGCTGCCTTTTGGAACTAGGCCATTGCATTTAAATGTAGAAACAAAAGGTAAAATTAATCTTAATACATCAAGAGACCTAAAAACTAACTATCTCTGTATTTTGGAGGCTTTCTCATAATTTTATACACGTTTTGCAAAATTTCCAAACCCTGAACCCACTATTCATAGATGAAAAATTCAAAGTGCTTCCTCAAATTGTTTCTTTAAAGGTCTGCAGGCACAATTACATAAGTTAAGAGGCTGGGGGTGTTTCTTTCTAGATACTACTACTGCAGAATTCTACTCTGTTCAATAGGAATTGTAATTTAAATGACATCATTGTTATAATTTGAATAAAAATGACCACCATGTGGCTTATTTTTGCATATTAAGATAGAAAACCAAGCACACATTAGAATGCACATATAAAATAGTGTTTTCTGCATAAATTCCATTACAAGACAAGTTTTTTTTATCAGCGTCTGTCTGGCATTTTAAAAATACCCCCAACCCATTGGCCAGCCATGATTTATTTATTTATCGTTTCTCTTGCCGTGTTTAATCAAGCGTCACATTTATCACCGTGTCTGCAGGCGACTCGCGGAGGCCAACGTAATTACCCGTCTACAGTCAGACACCGTAATTAACTGTCAAGCCCCATGCTAGATGGAAAATTGAGAACGGATTGGCTACTCATTTGTTTTGTGTTTTTTTTAAACATGCTGTAAGGTGTTCTGGCTCGGTCCCACAGGCAGGATGGATTTTCAACATTAAGCTGTCCACCCCCTTCAGCCTGGAGGGGAGGGAAAGCAGGAACCATTTGCTTTATTAGCAATTGATTACCAGGTTGAAGATTCATCAAAGTCTTTTATTGACAAAATCACTCAGGAAATGCGATGACAGGCCAGACAGGTTTGGGTTTGTCCTTTTTGTTTTTTTTAAAGCTGAGACTGCAGTGTCAGGATTGCTGTTTTTTCCAGATCACCTTGAATTTTGTGTGAGCAATTAAAGGAAAGCAATCGCTCATTTAAATGGACATCAAGGCTTTGCACACGTCCTGCTAAAAATAGATCCAGGAGTCACACTTTGTCGTTTCCCTAACCAATTGAAATGCAGCGTATATAGAAAGAAAGTCAGAAATATTCCAGCTTTGCAGCATTTAACGTAAATTTATGTTGATTTAGTAAATCTGAACAAAGAATAAAACCTCATGCATGGCTACTAAACAGGAAGAAAAACCCTGAACCAGTGAGCCCTATAGTTAATTGTTACCATGGTAACCCACAATAACCTGCTCATGATAAATATGTGATGCTGTTCACGCACAAAGACTCACTAGTATACAGTCTTTTTTTATTTGTGTAGTAGTTTAATAAAGATGCATCAGAATTGGTCAGGATCTGGCTAATTGTTGCAACTCAAAAAATGGATTTTTAATTTTTGGTCTGTGAACACATCATTGCCATGCAGCAATAAAAAACCGGACATTTTTCCCAGTGCATGAACCCACCATTTCTTATGTTAATTCACACTAGTAATACCTGATCTGTATGGAAGTTTTTACTTGTAGAATCATAATTTTCCCATTCGAATTTTTAGGGTTAGGGTTAGGGAAGTATCCTGTTTATTAGTGTTCTCCAGGATGAATTCAAATCCGCCAAAACCAGTATCAGCTGGTCAGAGCTTTACAAGACGGTATCAGCTTTCAAAATCAGAATCGGTTCATCTTTATGAATTCATATATTTCATAGGCTTTATGATCAGTATGTCTTTTTGACCTGAAAATGACTTAAATTATGACGACAAATTTGAACTCACCATCAGAAATCTGATTTATTTGATTTAGCTATATATTTATATCATTAGACCCTCCCACCTGCATTTATCCTTTCAATTTGTGGTTAATGTTTTACAATTAAAGATCCCAGAAATTCTAGAAAAATGCAATCGAGGGAAAACCTTTTTTTTTTTTGGGATAGCTGTGTTTTTGTTTTTAATAATAATACTAATAATAATTTAATAAGGGTCTGTACTTTCACACATTAGTACTTTTAGCTCTAGTGGATTAAGTAAAAGGCTCCTTTCCATTTTTTTAAACCTGTCGTCATGGTAACTGCAATAATGATGATTTGTTTCCCATTATCCAAGCAGGGAGTTTATTCATAGTGATTATACTCACTTAGACACTTCATTTAATTACCTCTGATCAGCTGTTTCAGAACCAGAAAGCTAATTAATGACTTTTTTTAAATGATCAGCCGACTCAGTGGGATCTTTCTGACACTTTCTTTATCCTTTTATTTAACGTTTGTTGTTGCACCTCTTTAGTAATTACCGAAACAAGTTATTTGTTGTTTTATTGAGCCTATCTTTATCTATTAAATTGTTGGTTGTCATTTCTACCACTTGCTCTTTTTTGTTTTAGCTATTTTCTCACACAAGTGTAGTTCTAGTATCAGCCCTCAGCAGGTCCCGATGGGAGTCTGAGGTTTGGCATCTGCTTGTAAGCTAAATTTATACATTCTAGTTTATATCTGAGGTCTTATTAGGTGCCTAGCACAGATTTACAGTTAGTCATCACCTCTTGTTTAAGAGTTAGTTCTCCTGTTGTTCAGGAAATGACTTTATAGAGAACATAAAAGCACGTTTGTTACCTAACAAAAGCGAGACAGCCAACTTCCTGACTGCTTCTCCTCCTTTGAAGCCGACAGCCACTGGAAGAAATCAGTACGCCCTGACCGACTGGCTAACAAAGACTTTATCTCAATCAGCTCAGAGCTGATCGGCTGATGGTGATGAAGCTAAAGCAGCTGGTCTCCAGTGATGAGAATCCAGGTTGATTGTAGTAATTAAATCCATAAACACTCATTAGATGGAGAAAAGTAATGGTAATTGCCCTCAATTTTTCAAAACGTGTAGCATTAGTTTGTATTTTTACATGAAAAAGTTGAAAACTGATGCTGAATCCTGCACCCAGTGTTCAAAATGAGGAAAACATTGAGGTTCCCAGGGAAATTTGACCTAAATGTCAGACATTATGCTGGCTTTGCAAACAACTATTCAATAAATTTAAGTAATAACAACAAACATGCTGTTTAGTCCTTTTCACGTGACTTCCTTCACACTATTACTTGACTCCAGACAGATCTGCAGAAAGAGCTACTTTTAAGAAATAAAAAAACGACATGTAGTGACTAAAAGAAAAGCAATTTAATGCATTAAATGTGGCATAAGTTTCATCCCGTGTCTCATGATGACATAAATTATAAAAACCAGACAAAAATCTGGCCAGTTTTCTCTCATTTTGTCATGCCATCAACGCTCAGCTCCATGGAACGCCGTCCAACGACAGTTTATCACCATTAAACGATGGAAAGAAACAAGTCATTGCATCTTAGCAGGGCGTGAAGTCAGCCGAGCTGATGTCAAACTACAGAGATGAGGAACCTTCATAAAGCGGAGTGTAAATCTTTCACAGCCAGGCAGGCAGCTGGCGGCATGACAGGGTTTTATGAACGCTATCTGGACACTTCGATGAAGCCTGTGTGGCGTGGGACGGACTGTGGGAAAGTGCCACTTCTGCTTGGGGGTATTGTTCTGCCAGTGGTGTGTGGATGACGTGAGATGTTTGAACACACCCTTAATGATCACTTCCTGACCTCTTTCCAGTCTTCAAATACACAAACTACACAGATTCAAGGCACTGATCTTTAAGGAAAATATTTTATGAATGACTTTACTGTGTTTGTGGCACAACTACTTAGTGAGGTGAAGGAATATGATTTGAATAGGAAGTAAGGGTTTATTATGAAAGGAGGAGAACAATGATGAGAACTCGAGAATCACAACACCGGTGTTCTGGTGTCTTTCAGTCTCAGAACATCTCACTCCATCTCCCCCTCGTTGGCTGTCATCACACCGTGGCTACACGCTGACAGGATCATAGCTGCTGATAATTAGCCCGCGAGTGAATCACTCAGGCTCAGTCAGCAGGCATAATGGGTTAACGCATGAATGTTTGACACTAAACTGTGATGGATGGGTCAGTTTTTCCATTTGAATCACAATGTTGGATCAGGTTACTAATCTAAATAGATTAAATATGCTGCACATGCACCGAGGAAACCCATCAGATGATGTATCTTCACCTCTGATCTCCGTTTATGTCTGAAAACCTCTGAACGGTATGATCACTTTCTAATCCTTTTAACATGGGATTACCAGTCACCTCCACACACACACTGACCCTCATCTCCCAGCATGTGACGCTGAATCCTAAAATAAGATTAAATCAGTCATCAGACGCAGGAATCCTCCAATGCAAGCAGATCTAAGAACTCCAAAAAGCTGAGGCCCGAATCCACAAAACGACTGCATCGATGCAGGTGCATATTAGGGGTTTGCATCTTCCTCTAATTTAGTATAAACATGCACTATATCAGTGATGCGTTTTAAAAGTTATACACTGTGTGAATTTAGTTTTCTGCTGCTGTTTTACAGCACTGTGGTCAATTAGAACTCAGTTTTTCTCATTAAGGAAATGGAAGAGTAATAGATCCTGGCCAGGCAGGGGGCATTGTAAAAGGCTTGGTACTGAAGCAAAGTAAAAGTAAAGTAAAAATGGCTGAAAGAGCTAGAGGATGGCCATCTAACCCTAAAAAAGGAGAAATGAAGATAATAGATGAATGGAGCTGGAGAAGTGGGTGAATACAGGACATAATGGAGGATATTGGGTGAGAAGTGAAAAGAAAAATGAACCAAGAGGTGATGATATCCATGAAATAATGTCCAGACCAGTATCCATTAACAGGGCAGTTTTAGGATGATTAGCTAATCCATCTCATCATCGCCATCAGGGAGGGGGAGGATGCCTGTTCTGATTATGTTAAATGATGGCAGCTTGAACTGGAGATGTTTATTATGTGGAGCATGGCTGTCAGCACACATGCTGCAAACAGTTAGGCTGGACCAGGACCCAGATATTTGAGTACAGGCCACATGGGTGGTGTTTTGTCAATATGCAAAAAGAAAATTCAGATGTAACTTCACTGTCTTCTTGTATTTTTTAATACAGTGTGCAAGCTTTATGTGCATGCTCCATTTTTTTCTTTCACGTTTTTAGTGAACATTTATGACAGCACAGGCCTGCAGGGGTGCAACAGTGTTATGTATTTGGACCAAACCAAGGCTCTTAAATTTTTTTAATAACTACTGCTAAAACATAAAAGGAGTAAAGAAGTATATCAAGAACTTGCTATGTGCTAGTTCAGATGACATGCAGAAGCTTAAAGACCTTATTTCAAGTTTGCAGTGTGGAAAAGTTTTGAGGTCTGGCGAGTTGTTGAGACTGTAGCTGTGGCTGTACGGAAAGCAAAAGGATCATAATGCTATTTTTAATATATATTAAAACAAATTCTGGCATTTCTTGTTTTCCTGAACCTAAGCTGAGTTATGTACCAAACCGTGGTTTATGCATACATTACGCTTTTAGGGTAGTTGTGATTTCTAGAAACATCCAATAAAAAGATGGCTATGAAAACACTGATTTCTGTTTTGCATTTTTTTTTATGTTTACTGTAAAAACCAAATAGATTTTTTTGCCAAAAAATGAGTTTGAAGTAGCATTATTAATATTACAAAAAACCCTGTTTAGCAAGAACAAATAAAAGAAACTTAAGAATCTGTTGTAAAGGTCCATTGTTTGGCTGTTGGCTGCCACGGCACATGGAAACGCAAATCACTGGTTGTGAGATTACTGCCTGGGAGGCAGTGGAGTGCTTCATTTGCATACTGAAAAAGACCCAGACCCAAACACTGAAAGACAGATAATTTACCGTCCATTTACAGCGTCAGACAGGTGAATACAGACCACACTCCATCATAAATGGACATTTAAACACACACAAAAAATCTGTCTTCATAGACACAATGACATGTTTCAGATTTTACCTCCCCCACCCTAAAGGAAAAGACCAAAAAACGTCCTGTACTTAACGGATTGTGAATAGAGAGCCCTGCAGCCTGCCTGCCCCACATACGGTGGTTGAATACAAAAGACCCCCTTCTGTAAGAGCAATCACTACAGGAGGCCTCTCTATCTGCGCCGCCGCAGCCACCAACCACAATGAAGCCATCAGCACTGGCTGTTTCGCCACACACACACAAACACAAAGACGGATGTGTTGCATGTAACCGTTTATTCCGTCACCCTTTAGGCACATGCACGGACCCGTTTCCAAAACCCCCTCTCGGTTGATGAACCCCCACCCCTCTCAGTGCTGAGCAGGAGCAGGGAGGGGAGATGAGGTCTGATTTGAATATTTTAATTATTTATTGCCAGAGAGTACCGAGTCCCAGAGGAGCTGGATGAGGGTGAATCAAGCTGTGTTTGGGTTTAAAACGTGTGCTAAATTAATACCTTCAGGGACAAGATGATGTAAAACATGACAGGTGCAGTTTGGGCTGTAAATATTGCCTGTTTTAAAGGGAGACCATTTTACACTTTCAGGGCAATAAATTCCAAACACGTCCAGAACAAATAAAACTTTCACTGCTGATTATTGCTCTCGTATCCCGAGTAGAATCATTTTCCGCACTGTAGAACTTCTTCTTTTTTTATTATATGAATAATAGCTCACTATGGAAATACAGTAAAAGTAGGAAGAGAGTAAACTGGATGATGTAATGCTGCGAGTCCTTAGAAGTATTAGCTTTCTGTGGCCTGAGAAACACATATTTGCTTTTCCCCAGCAGAACAATCCTGGGAAATGGGGGCTCACACGATGACAAGGCATGAGAAAAAAAAACAAACATTTTATTCAATTCATTGAGCTGTTTCAGCTTCAACACCAACTCTGCAGGCTGAAGTGCAGCTTTATCTGATGTGTTTTTTGTCAGTATTTTATCTGCTTTTACTGACTGGCAGCTCAGTCTTGCTTTGTCCTCCCTCTTTTTGCACTCGGCTCTGATTTACAGTCTTCAGACAAAGGAAGTCCCTAACTGGCCTCTTTTCTGCTGTGCTTTTCCATCCCTGGTGTGGCAAGCACAAACAAAAGAGATGCTGCTAATGTTAATCAAACCCTAAGGGAACTGGATCGGTCAGAGAGATCAGATCTTTTTCTGCTAGGCAAAACATGGAGTTTCATGATTTATCCAGCAAAATGCAACTAAATACAATTTTAAACAAAAGACAAACAGCATCTGTTGTGCTGTTCTCAGCTCTTTGTCTCTTCCTCTGTTGCTTTTTATTTTATTTGTCAGAACACACATCATACAGTTGACAGTCTTCATGTTCTGCGTCATCATTCAGTAGAAGCAAAGAAGTGGAGGTTGGGGCATTCGGGGGAACTTACTGTATTTATGAGGTTGCTGATAGACTCAGCAGCAAGGCCTCATGAGTACGAGAGATTTACTTAAAGGTTCTCATCAAGCGGAGACCTGCAGCAGACAGAAAGGTGGTTTGCAGCCAAAAATGAAACAGGATGAGAATTATAGCAGCTGGAAGTCAGAGACTACAGTTAAAGTCTCTCCTCCAGATTGGGTGGGGAACGATGAACAGGTATAAGGATTGTCAAAGATGTCTAGCTCAAAAATCTGTTAAAAACCGCCACAACATGCAAAACCCCACCCAATCAATATGTTATATTTACTGAACTAGGCACCAGTTTAACAATCACAGCTACAATCCAATGACCAGCTACCACAGCACAATCAGATCCAATGAGGGTGTCACGTGATTTGATTGGTTGAATTACATTTTTTTAAATATGAGTAGCTTAAAATTATCAAACTGACTCTAAACCCACACACTTCTTTAGGAAGAGAATGTTTGTCTTTGGCGGCTGAAAATCGATACCATAAGAATCTGGCTTTAGGGACTTGCTCAGGAGTTTAGCCATTAAGGAGGAACTTGAAGTAAAGCAGAGGTTCACAAGACTTCTGCAGGGCCAGGTCAGGTCTCAGATCTTTGAGGTGCAGGATCAAGTGCATTACCAGATCACTTCTCAAATCTTTGAACTGCAAGTGCAAGTCATGTCTAAAAGTGCTACTCCAATTCACACTATGAAGTCTCTGTCTGACTCAAGTCCCTTCATCTGAGGTAGAGTCACTGTTCCTCTAAATCACCATGAACCAGCTGAGGTGACCGGGACCTGCTGACTATGCAGTTATAAAAACCTACACTGCAAATATTCTAGTTATTTTCAGTTGCTATCTATCCAACCATATGTGTGTTGTCTTTAAATTTTACTCTCTGAATTGATTATTTAAAAAAACCAACTAACAGCTTTTGTTAGAGAAGAATTTTCTTGAAAACGGCTCACGGCCATCCCATTCATCACTCTTAATCCCCCCCGGTGAGCGTCATTTGTTGCAGACTGAGTGTATACAAATGTTTGCTAATGATCTGTTAATTATGTGAATGTCCTTAGAGCCTCGGGGTGTAGAACCACCTGTGTGTGTGTGTGTGTGTGTGTGTGTGTGTGTGTGTGTGTGTGTGTGTGTGTGTGTGTGTGTGTGTGTGTGTGTGTACACATGCTGCTACAGTGCACGTATCTTTGTGACCTTTAGCGGCTTGTTCATCATTTTTATATCTTCAAAATTTCTCATTTAGAATATTTTTTTATTTTGCTTCTTCCAGTCGAGCCATCAAGACGAACCCAGACCTTCTCCCAGACACCCCATGGACCAACATCCTGTACGATGACTTCTGGGGCACCCTGCTCACCCACAGCGGCAGCCACAAATCCTTCCGTCCACTCTGCACTCTCTCCTTTCGTCTCAACTACACCCTGCATGGCCTGCGCCCCTGGGGATACCACCTGCTGAACGTTGTGCTCCACGGCCTGGTCACTGCCCTGGTCACCACCCTCAGCCGCTCCCTGCTGGGTGGAGGACTCTGGAGCCTTTTAGCAGGCCTTCTTTTTGCCTCTCATCCAGTGCATACTGAAGCGGTGGCCGGTGTGGTTGGGAGGGCGGACGTTGGTGCTGCTTTATTTTTCTTGCTGTCTCTGCTCTGTTATGTGAGACACTGTGGGCTCCGAAGCGACCTACACGGAGCCTTCTGGAGCCGGAGATGCGTTGGCAGCTCAGCCACCAGATGTTGGGGCTGGATGCTGGGCAGCCTGTGGTGTGCAGCTGCCAGCATGTTGTGGAAGGAGCAGGGGGTAACCGTGCTGGCTGTGTCGGCCGTGTACGACCTTTTTGTGTTCCAGAGACTTCGGTTTCACCAGGCGCTGCTCCTCATGGCAGGAAAGGTAAATTAATGCACGCTACTCTGCCTTTTGTGTACTCTGTTTGAATTCATTCAAAGAAGTAATTAGGAAAGCGATTTGTTGGTGCAGGAAAAACAAGCTTCTCATTTAAGTCAGCTAAACAGGAAGAAATGTATGTGAAAGGGAAGCGTTCCACTTCCTTGTGACGCTGCCACCAACTTCCATTTGCTGCAGCGAACAGATGCAGATTCAGGCACGGAAATCTAAATTAAGATCCAAGTCTCTGTGTGTGTGTGTGTGTGTGTGTGTGTGTGTGTGTATGTGTGTGTGTGTGTGTGTGTGTGTGTGTGTGTGTGTGTGTGTGTTTTCATGGAAGCAGCTTGAGCAGGAAAGCCTATTCTTGGGTTGTTTTTTCAATTTAAAGTGACGAAAGGTATGTTCAGACAAACAACAGCACTTTCTTCTCAGCTATATTATTTGTCTCATTTCTCAAGTAAGACATCTAAAAATACACAAATGTGCCTTCACTGTGGGTAAGCTCGACACGGTTCCATTTCCCCTTCCAAACTCAAGTTATTTGAGGAGGACAACCTTGATGCGGTGACTCATCCGGTTATAGGATTTTGTGTTTGACTGGAAAGCCTCCTCACACAGGGACCGCTCATTTGATTAGTCTCCACAGCCTACATGATGGCCCTCATAAAATGCATAGTGCGATAAAAAGTCCCCTTGGATTTACAGAGCAAGGACGGTTTGGCTCTTAGCATGCAAGGGTATCCTTTTATTCTTTTTTGTCAAAACATCTATAAATATCTATTTGGTGTGTTGCCTTTTGCAGCTCATCACAAGCATCTTGAAAACTTTTTACATAAGAATTTACTGGACCTTTGAGGCAGCTACTCAAGTGTTTGGCTTGAGCTAAAGTGTGTGTACTCACTCAGTGGTCCAAAGAGATCAGAAATGAGAAACGGGAGTTGGAGAAGGTTTTTACCTCTGTGTAAATAGATATACCACCTGTCCTTCAAATTTAACATCTACATTTACTACTTGAGTAGTAACACATCAAAGAAAACAAACAAAAATAAACCAATATCCCGTGACCTAAAAACTTTTTTCTAGTGGGCCATTTTATTTCCCGCTGTCTTGGGATTAGCAGGACCTCATATACATTAAAAACAAGCGTTGTTGTTGAATATTTAATGGTTTAAAATTAAAATAAGGAAATGGATATTGTTCTTTAAAATTTTATTAAAAATTTTACACAATAAATTAAAGTCAAGTATACTTAAGTCATAAAACGGGTCCAGATTGAATAGAATAAAGAATAAAAATATTAAAGTGAAAGATGCCAGTGTCCTCTTCAGAGAATGGAGGATATTTAACTTCCCTGGGGGCAAAGAAATCTTTTTTTTTACCCTTAAAGGGCCTGTATCTAGGATGCAGTGACATCTAGTGGCCAAATTTACAAATTACAACCTGTAAAATCTTAGACCTCAGAATAACTGCTAATATTGCAGCAAAATATGTTACGAATTTACCAAACAGCTGCTCCAAGAGGCTCTCTCCTCTTCACAGACCATATCACAAGCCATATCTAGCCTTTACATTAATCTGAGCCTGTCTGTGGGGCGGGTGTGAGCCAAGATGGACGAAACCATGTATGCAAATTTGCAGTGTGATGTAGGTCTGCAAGGTTTTTCAAATCCTAGTGTTTCAATCTTTATTTTCTATCAGAAGCCAACGTTTGTCTCATAATATACTAATAAACCATCACTAAAATGGTGCAATTCTGCTCCTGCTGATAAATTGTCACCTTTGCTCCCCTTAAAATGTGAACTCTTAATAGTGTTTACCAACTACATAAGTAATCATGTCATTTTTTTCCATAAGCGAGGATCCTTATTGTGATTTATTTCAGATAGACATTGTGTACACAGTGGCATTACCACAGCAAAAAATAAAAAGATACATCATTCAGCTGTAATCAACAGCCTCCATCTTTTAGCCCAAACACAGAAGCACATGCTCTGTGCCTGTCTGACAGACACTGATGCCAACCCTCTCTAGTACCTCAGCTCTGTCAGCACATCTGTCTCCATCACTCTGGCAGTGCCCTCCTCTACTACCCGAGTCCTGGTTATCTTGGCAGGGAACTCGTTGCATGCTGGGGCCAGTCATAGGGGCAATCGTTTCTTTGATTATGAGCCAGATGTCTCAGGATGCATGGGAAAACAACAGGGATATCAAGAGAGACTGAGCGCGGGAGAGGGAAACTATGCTCTCACTTCCTTTCCTTTATCTTTCCTAAGTCTGTCTCACCCTTGGTGCCCTGAGCACACTGGGAATGGACGGCTTGGATACACCTGTTTCCTATTGTGCCAACAAAACACAACCACTGAGACTGAATTAGTTTGTATATGAAGATACAACAAAGATCAGCTGTAATTTCAACAGTAATATTTTCAAGTCTATAAGTATTGTACAATTTTTTCCTAAATTAATAACAAAAATCTTAGACATGACATCATTTGGCTGCTGCTGTGCTGCAACCGCACAAAATGCAAATCTTCTGGTGTGCAGCCGAGGGGACAGATGCATTCCAACCATCACATCCATTTCTCATTTTACTATCTCCCCAATCAGATCAAGGTGAGAATTCAAATAACACAAGACAAAATGGAGAGGACGTTAGGAGATGATGGATGGAGACAAAGAAACGAGTAGTGTGAAGCGCTGCAGTCTGTTCAGAAAACAAAACAAGCCTCATTTGCAAAAATAATAACCACATAATGTCCCTTTTCTTTATCTTTTGTTTTTTTGGGGGGGGCAGCAAAAAACCCCTCAAAAACAATAGTGTTGATGAAAAAGGCTCCAGGTGTTAGACAGCACCCACGTAAACCGTCTGGGTTTGTTGGTATTAGAAAAGCAATGACGTCTCTGTCAAGTCTGGACAACTTTAGCATGCTACATTAACTTTGTTTGAAGGTGTTTGTTGCAGGGGTAAACAGGGATTAAATGCAATTAGTGCACTTAAAACACAAGTGTCATTTATAAGCTCTTAATGGTGCGAAATCTCTAAAGAAAAATATGACATTTTCTCCACCATCCATCCACACCTGTTCAATGTTCTACCAGCCAACCTGCAGCAGAAGTTATGAAATAATGTTCTATGTTGTGCTGCATTCTCGTCGTTTAGTCTTCAAGATATACACTCACTGGCCACTTTATTAGAAACATCCAGCTAGTACCCGGGTGTGCGTTAAATCCCCTTTCTCCCTCATTCTGATGCTCAGTTTGAACTTGATCAAGTCCTCTTCCATGCTTCTAAATGTCTAAATGTGTGGAGTTGCTGCCACGTGATTGGCTGATCAGGAACTTTTTTAACAAGCAATTAAACTGGTGTATTTAATAAAGTGGCTGGTGATTGCATCAGACAAATGGCATCTATTTAAATGCATCCAGTAACCTTGTGTTTACCAAGCCTCCCTCAGATACAAGTGTTCTCAGAACACCAAGCTAACTCAGATGGCCTCTATTCTTTGACCAGTTATTTGTAGCAAATGCCATGCAACAGTTTGACCTTTGACCCATCTCATTAAACGGTCTCTGCCAGCAGCGAAACAGCTTTAATGAAGAGAACTGTGGTGTAATTGGGTTACTTTATCAACTCTGTCCTTTTCACTGCCAGCCACACTGCCGTCTGATGACTTGGAGGAATCGTGCCAAGTCAGCACAATCCAGAACACATCAGTGAGCTGGAAAAAGAACTGGATGCAGGCCTTACTTTAACTCTCATCACAATTAAGCATTTCACTGGTCTTGCCTTAAAGCAGAGCTGCTGGAGGTTTGCTGCAAATGTTTTACGTTCGTGTGTATTTTGTCTGGAGTTACTTCTCTAGAAGGACAGTAGTTAGACTCAAAGTAATAAAATAGAAAATATGCAAAAATCCACTTTGATACTTAAAATACCTTTGACTAATTTGCTTTTATGCTTTTAGTTTTTGTGAAAACATCTGTATCATCTGACTGAGATAGAGGTGGATATAAAACACAGATGAGTCTACATGTGGTCAAAATTAAGATGTAACAAAACTTAGAAGTGTAGGAGTTAGTCCAACAATTTAACCAACATCTAAAAACAAATTAGAAATCTTGTTTAAAGTTTACAGTAAAAGTGCAATTAGTTGGTGCTGATTTAGGAAGTTTATAGCTATAAATCACTGAAAAGTGGACTTGCACTCCAGCTCAACTTGCATCTGATTGATTTCAAAGTCAATTAAGAAACGATTTAGGAATTGACAAGGCGGCGAGGAGCAAAATGAAGCTCATTTAACTAAATACCTCAAATGACTCTCATGCTGGAATTTGCTTATCTTCCAGTTTCAAGCAGAATTGGATTTCTCGGACGGTTTCCTCCATTTATTGGCGAAGTACAGGCTCATCCATCAATAAACATGTCATTCTTTTTGTACACATTCTTATCTTTTATCAGTCTTCTTTAGGCATCAAGTCAATATTCATTTTTTGAACTCTTGGAGCTGGATCTTTTCCATCTTGACAGTTGGTTTTCTGGAACTAGTGGCGCTGACGCCTCTAAAAACAGACTTTTCTATTTCAGGTCTGTTTAAAATAAAACAATTAAGCATGGACCAGTAGGTCAACTGAGCCCATGGTAAACCTCTTACCCTAATCCCAGTCATGGATAACTTATGGTTTTTTGCCCTTGTACATGGATAAGCTTGCTTAAGCTTGTGCACTGTAAAAGAGACAATTGAATTGCCCTTTATGCATTGTTGAGTGGATTATACAGAGGGCAGATCATTACTATACCCCTAGGAGGAAAGGATCAAGGATAACAAGCATTTCTGGGTCAAGACTGCACCATCTGTAAAAAGCATTTATCAGTACCACCATTTAATTTGAACATTTAAAGTTTGTGAATGGTCCAGCTATTTCTAGGGAGTTCCGATTTCTGACCACGGTACTGAAAATGTTGCGTGACCTGATTCTGATCATGCAATGAAAATAAAGCTCATTTGAGATATGAATGGCATCTACATACCAACACGTTAAGCTGATTACCAGTCACATTTACTGCACCTCTGACAGGCAACAAAGAAAGACTTTCA
Source organism: Callopanchax toddi (assembly GCA_006937965.1). NCBI lineage: Eukaryota > Metazoa > Chordata > Actinopteri > Cyprinodontiformes > Nothobranchiidae > Callopanchax > Callopanchax toddi. The sequence goes on along the minus strand of SSNR01000031.1, from coordinate 3,896,625 downwards.
AGCTTCAAATGTACACTTTCAAAGCTCTCAGTTTTGACCACAAATAGGTCAGAACAGAGGGGAGTGTGAATAGTTAATAAAGTGTTCTGGGTTTTTTTCTCCATTTTGATTTGGGACTTTGGTATTTTCCCTCATTATCCATAAGAAACAGTCAGTGACAGTGAAGGATTTATTGGCAAACCAAATGTGAAACACAATATTGATCTTTCACTACAAGCAGGACATGCAAATTAAATTAGAAATGATTATGTCATTATTTAATGAATGATAATGCTGCTTACTGAAAGTAATGATCTACAGTGTACCACTATCCAAAAGCTTCTTTCTCCAGTTTGGCTTTGTCATGCTTTCCATTCCAATAGAGTAGTATTTTTACTGGCTTTGATCAGGACTGTTACTGTTCCAATAGTTTGACCAAATCACAGGAATCTGAGGAAACTGTTTTAGGTTTTACTGCATACTGAAGATGCTGCAGCGTTGATCTAAATACTGATGGAGTTTTGCTTTTTTCCCCACTCTTCTCTCCAGAAAAAGAACATCAGTGTTTTGCTGAGTCTCTGCACGCTGGCGTCCTGGGGAGTGATTCTGCTGTCAGCTCGTGTCTACTGGATGGGAAATAAGCCTCCTAACTTCTCCAACTCTGACAACCCAGCAGCTGATTCGCCACATTTTCTCACCCGAATGCTAACATTCCTCTACTTGCCCGCTGCCAATGCCTGGCTCCTGCTTTGCCCAGACAAGCTCAGTTTTGATTGGTCCATGGATGCCGTGCCCTTGGTCAGATCCCTGGCCGACTGGAGGAACCTTTACACCGTTGCCTTTTATGGTGGATTTATCCTTCTGGCTTGGTTTGGCCTTCGAGGTCTCATTTCCACAGCAAGAGAGACCAATGGGAACGCTCATGTGACAAATGGGAAATCTATTACTAATGGGAATGGTTACCATCTCCCTGACACAAACCAAAACACAGATCTGGGTTTGCCAAAAACTGCCCTGAATGGATCAGCCTCACCACACCACTGTACACCACAGACACCCCTACCCCCTACAGAAAGCCTGGTAGTGTTTTCATTAGGCATCTTGGCATTGCCTTTCATTCCAGCCACTAACTTATTCTTTTATGTGGGTTTTGTGATAGCAGAAAGGGTACTTTATATCCCCAGTGTCGGATTTTGCATATTGGTTGCAGCCGGTGCAAGAACCTTGTACGTGAGGCTGAGGACTAGAGGCTGCAAGGCTGTGATGTTGTGTCTTTGTGTTGGACTGATTCTGCTGAATGGGCTCAGAACTGTTCAAAGAAACAGAGACTGGAGCAACGAGGAAAATCTCTACAAGTCTGGGATCAATGTGAACCCTGCAAAAGGTAAGAAGACAATCAGCACTAATAAACCTTAAGTATTATATGTTTTAGTGGTTTTTATTTTGCAACTTTTTACTGGCATTTGTCTCCTGTAGCCTGGGGAAATCTAGGGAACGTCCTGAAGAATCAGGGCAAGATGGCAGAGGCAGAGACGGCTTACCGAAATGCTCTGCACTACAGGGGGAACATGGCTGACATGCTTTACAACCTGTGAGTGTTTGAGACGCTTATTTCACCTCCCTTATTTGCACAGTAGTGACATGAGCTTGTTTGGATTCCTCCCATCCATCATACAAGATAGCAGCAGCAGCAGCAGAAGACCAAGAAAGGCTGACAGGAAAGAAGAAAGACACAAAGCTGAGGATTGGAATGACATAAACAAAAATAGATCTTACGTGCGATGGACAAAAAACAAGTCTCCGAGGCTTTTTTAGACTGATTTGATCAGTTATGTTTGCAGGGCCTTTGGGGGAATGCTAAACTATTTCTATTTCTGCAATAGCAGGTGTCAAAGGGAATAAATCCCACTAATGGATCAGTTTCCTTAAGCTAGTTCTCTTTGTGGGCATAAAGAAGCTGGCAGAGAATGGAGAACCAAACAAGGTTCTTTATTCTTATCAATAGAGGTGCTATTTGAGTATGACGGATGTTACGTCTTAATCATCACTTTGATTAGCTGCCAGTTCATTACCTTGCCTCCGTAGTTTTGAGAGAATCTGTTTGCAGTGATGTCAGACTTCTACAGTGTTCTCCTCTCTTATCAGGGGTTTGCTGCTGCAGGAGGGTGAACGCTTCTCTGAAGCTCTGCAATATTACAAACTAGCCATTGGGAGTCGTCCGACCCTAGCATGTAAGTTTTATTTAATCACTAATGCATTGTGGGGTTTAGTTAGCAGGTAATAGAGTCTTTATTTGGGGTAATTTCTTGGATCGCCACCAGTTTCGATGCTGAACTGGATGTTCTTTTGATCACACGGTCAGTTGAAGGACGGTTCTCAGCTTGACAGAGAAATGATAACATTCAATCTCACACCTGAGCGCTCACATGTGAGACAGGGTTCGTCTTTCAAGGACTTTTTCTAAGAGGACAAAGTTCCCACTGCATTTTTTATCACAGTAAAATTACCTTTAGATCATCTGAGCGTCCATCTTTTTCATTTAACTGAATTTTCTCAGTAATTAGAGTTCAAATTTAACCTCGGGACAGGTTGGAGCAGTTAGAATATTTTGGATTTATTTTACCTTTAGATTGTTGTCATTTTATTAATTTGCATCCTCTTTTTGTAATCTGTGACTCAACAGCGGCCTACTTGAACACAGGAATCATTTTAATGAATCAGGGCAACCTGGAAGAGGCCAAACGCACCTTCCTCACTTGTGCTGAGATCCCTGATGAAAACTTAAAGGATCCACACGCCCATAAGAGCTCTGTGACCAGCTGCCTGTACAACCTGGGGAAACTGTTCCATGAGCAGGGCCAGCAGGAGGTTAGTGTGTCCTCATTAAGAAATAATGATCATATTTTAAGTATTTGGTTAAAAAAACAAGTATTTTTTATCAGTCAGAACAAACTAGGACCAGAATCCAGTCTGTGTTGCTTTTTTCAGAGTAATAATGTGTGTTTATAATCTGATTTTAATTAACTTTCCTCTCCTGCTGCAGGAAGCCCTGTTGGTTTATAAAGAAGCAGTGCAGAAAATGCCAAGGCAGTTTGCACCACACAGCCTTTTCAACATGATGGGTGAGTTCATGTTGGGCTTGTGTTTAAAACGCAGCAGCCAAAAAATGAAACCTACTACCTCGGTGACAACTTCTTTAAGCTGTTTTTGGATTTACATTAACTTGGCAAGATGATTGTCTAGAGACTAGTTTGGCAATGAATTTTATATCTTTAGTTCCAACTTCGGTCTGTTATTTTATTAGCCTTAGTAAAAACAAATCATCTTTTTAAATGTTTTTTGCGCAGACAGGACTTGAGCCACCTGTTGGGTTGTGTGTGGAGACTTTGTGTCCATTAGAGGAGAATTAAAGCTAATCCGTGTCATACATCACTTCCCCCTCTTTGTTATTGTAACACTAATTACATTATTGGAGGATCAGCTTGGTGACATAGCCGGGAAATGTCAGCATGAATTCCAGAGACAGGCAGAGTGAATTAGGAATAATAAGAGCGAAAGAATGAAAATAAGATGAGTTATGTTTTGTCAGGTGGCCGGGAGGAGGTAAGGAACGGCAGGGTTTGAATTAACGTGATGATTTTACAAACTAATGTCATTCAACTATCCTAATATTCCAGGGGGGACATGGGATAACAGGATAGGCTGATGACATCCTATTAATATGTCATTAAATTTAGGTTAATGTTTAATTGTCCTCTGTAGGTGATTTTAGCTCATTTTACGCTAACCTCTTCTGGTTCTTTGCGTTTTTGCATGAAAAGCTAAAAAGGAAGTTCAGTTTACCATTTATTTATTTTGATTGATCTCATGTCAGAGACTTTTAATCCATATTAAAATGCAAAGCACTGTGTGAGCATGCTGAACTGGCTTTAAATACATAGATTTACTAAGTTCTGCACTAACAGCATCATTGCAAGTCTGTTTTTTTCTTCTTGCTGATAAAGACATTTAATAATTTTTTATTTGTTTAGTATGTTGTTTTAAAATGTATAGCAGTGAAAAAATAGATTACTTTTTATTATATGAGCAACATTTTAAAGCCAATTTCTCACCAGGCTGGGATCGCTGGTGACAAAATCAGAGCACACACAAACTAATCTAGTGTGATTGAGAATAAAAAAAAAATCTGCATGTTAAAAAAAACCTATCATTAGACAGTTGCAATTAAAGATCCAGCAATCTTCAGGGAATGAGTTTTATTTTTGCATTTATTGAATTAATAAAAGGTTTATTTGTCTATAAAGTGACTTTTGTTTTTTCCATAGGCCTATAAAAACCTAATCTTTGGTCTTTTTGTGTGATTTGTTTCAGGAGAGGCCTACATGAGGCTGAACAAGCTGGAGGAAGCTGCCTACTGGTACAGAGAGTCTCTTAAAGCCAAACCAGACCACATCCCTGCTCACCTCACCTACGGCAAACTCCTGTCCATCACTGTATGTACTACAGAGAAACTTTTATAACATTTACAAAAAAGGTAAAACATTATTAAAAGAATGAATAGGGTACATTTTGCATCAGTGTAACCCAGCAGAATGAAGCAGTGATGGATAAGAGTTCTGATCCAATGAAGCAAAACAAACAACTTTAATTTAAACTCTTCATTTGGGTGGTCACACATTTCTAAATAGCACCTTGTATCATTTAAACTACCTCTGATTCCAGTGCGTCTCCTATTCTACAACAACAAAAACACACACGATGACAGATGTGTTCACAGCTGACTCAAGTTTAGATTGTGGGGTTGAACTTTGCACCCTTCCTGGAGATGTTTGACCTCTCTCCTTCCTAAGCCTCGGGTGCTGAATGGAGACACAACCAGCCTGAGTGTGCACAAACTGCAGCTGTAATCTTTCAGGAACTAAATCCGTAGTTCCTCTCTTGGTAGAAACACACACACACACACACACTCACAAAGAGCTCTTCTGCCTCTGGCTGAGGGCTCCAGATTATTGCAGCACCCTGACACACAGCTACCTCCACTACATCAGGGCTTAACAAACAGGAGATTGGATGGACCCTGGACAATGGGCCAGAGGACAGGCTTATAATGCAATTACTCTGCTTCCTTATTAAATCACTTCAGTTTTGGCAATCCCACCTTGGTCAATCAACTTCACAGACAAGGGAAAAAAGGTCAGAATGAATTCTTGTACTTTGGTTCACCCCAACATGTGCTGCCATGCTGTGACATCTGGATTACCTTCAGCACAAAAAATGGATCTTGTCGTCTTTGTTACCCCCACAATAATGAAAATGAGACCTGTTAGTTTAGTATCTGATCACATCCCACAGCAAGTGTGAGATGTAAGGTAGGACTTCTGCTGTCTTTGTGGAGTTCAAATAGAGTGTAGGATACTCTCACTGATGTGACAGTTGTGTGAATTAGATAGGCGGTGCAAAACCCTAAAAAAATGTTGGCAGTAAATGAAAAAACGAATACAACCTGTAACCCGATAAATAAAGCAACAAACATCCTTCTGACAGCAATTTGGATTTTTAAAAAATCCATCTTTTGCTTCACCATCAGGTGGAAACCTTTCATAAATCTGCTGAATGACAACTCAGTTTTGATGAACAATTGGAAAAAAGGTCTAATTGGATGCAAAGAAGCCAGAGAGATTGTAAAATAAGCTATGCAGGCCTTATATGCCCTCCATTCATTAAGAGCAACTGCAGACATGGAAAGAAGCTAATGAGGCAACTCTAATATGGTCAGCCCTCTCATTTCTTACTGAATGACAGGTCCTTTGGCCATGTGGAAGCAATCAGTGCTGAAGCATGAAACAGAAGTGATGGAGATATTGAGGCCCCCCCCCCCCCCCCCCCCCCCCCCCCCCCCCCCCCCGCTACACCACCACACACACACACACACACACACACACACACTGAACATTTTTCTTGAAAAGTTAGCCATTAATGTCCTCCTTTTACTTTATATATATAGGGGCGGCATTAGCTCAGTTGGTAGAGTGGCCGGTCTGGCAACCGGAGGGTCGCCGGTTCGATCCCCAGCTCCAGCTGGGTTAGATTGTCGTTGTGTCCTTGGGCAAGACACTTCACCCAACTTGCCTACTGGTGGTGGTCAGAGGGTCCTGGAGGGCGCCGGTGCCTGGCAGCCCCCGCCTCTGTCAGAGTGTCCAAGGGCAGCTGAGACTACAATGTAGTTTATCACCACCAGTGTGTGAGTGTGAGTGTGAATGGGTGAGTGACTGTTCATGTTGTACAGCGCTTTGGGGTGTTCTGCACTGTAGAAAGCGCTCCATAAATACAAGCCATTTACCATTTATATGACATGTTGGTTTGCAAAAATATTTGTAACAAATAAATGTTTTAAAGTTTGCACATTAAAAAAAATCAGTTTTACAAAAATATGACCTTTTAGTGATAATTTCACCCTCCTTTTTATGAAATTAAAATCTAATATCACATGTAATGACCAATTTGTGTTTTTAGGGGCAGAAGACTGAAGCAGAGAAATACTACCTGAGAGCCATTCAGCTGGATCCCACTAAAGGAAACTGCTACATGCACTATGGTAGGAAAATATATCAAAACATTTATTTATAGGCACTTGATATACTGTATCCCTTTTAAAACTATAAAGAATAGATGGATATCATCTCTCTGTTACAAATTATATAAGCCCTGTAGATAATCCTCTTCTTGTCCTTTTTTCATAACTTTTGTTAGTTTTCATGCTGCTAATAGTATCCAGCTTGTTTTGCAAAAAAGAACAGACTTGTGCAGAAACACACATTTATTCAGTTTTTTTAGGAGACATTCGAGAAAATAAACAATTTATAACAAATAAATAAAATTAGCACAAGTTGAATAAATCGGAATTAACTTGATCCCAAAATATCTTTTGTTTAAAAAAAAAATCATTTTAGGTTTTATTTTTGAAAAAAGAAAAGTGCATGTGGTGCTTTGATCTCTGCAATAAAAGGAATCAGAACAGATTTCTGAGCAGCAATTCTTTAGAATCTTGGACGTTTACAGTAAACTTGTGATTTGAGAACAGAGCAGCTATCTGTCAGGAGATCTGTGGCAGAAACCACGACATCCTGTTTCAGGTAGAAAGTCAAACATCTCACCCCCAGATGAATTCTGGGAGGCGATTCTAAACCAGAACACGTAAAAAAAGAACTTGAGTGAAAACTAAAAATGGACAAAGGAAGAGAAATCTTTTAGAAAGGACGTCTGTCATCTAAAAGAAATTACTACTGCTTTTCACCTCGAGCAAGAAAACATCCAAAAGTCACAGGAGTCCTTTAAAATTGATTAGAGGAACATGAAATGGAAAGAAAGGCATTTTAAATTGAACAAGGCATCATGTCTAAAGGGAGCAGAAAGAAATGAAAGTCAGAAAAAGGGCTCCAACAGGAAATGGGTCATCCTGAAAAGCAAAATAAAGTGTTTATGCCAAATTAAAAAGAGAAGTCATTTGAATAATGCAGTGGATGGGTTTGTGTTCACATGTATTCATCTAGTTTCCCTCAGGGATTAATCAAGTATTTTTGATTTGATGGATATTCAATTTTTTTTATTGACTCATGAAGCAAAAGGGTTGCAAAGTTACCTTAAAAACAAACAAAATACAAAACCTAAAGTACAAAAACCCCAACAACTTCATAAAAGACTGAAAAACAGAGAATTCACTAAAGTATCAACATAAAATCATGCACAACCACTCTTCATGTGGCATGCATCATATGTTAAATAAATACACGTGTTACATAGTGGAAAAGTGTTTATCTAAATGTTTCACCTAAAATCAGAGATGTGATGCTGACAGTTAGATGAATCATCAAAGTCTTTTATCATCAAGGAAACCTCTTCCCTCCACTTTTTTATTTAATAAACTAAGTAGTAATCCAGATACACCAATATATCCCCAAAATCTACACTTGGTTACAAAGTTATTGAGACAATAAAAATGTCAAGTTTTTGCTAGTCCCAGAGGGAAAATGGTGAAGATATAAAATGTAATTCGAGTCGTTCTTCCACTCCCATTTCAGATGCGTCCTGAAAACCAGCATCACCTTGTTAAAATCTTCCTAAAATAAATCTGGTCCTCTGTCTCTCCCCTCCAGGTCAGTTCCTGTTGGAGCAGACTCGTCTTGGCGAAGCGGCGGAGATGGCAGAGAGAGCTGCAGAGCTGGACACCTCAGAGTTCGACGTGGTCTTCAACGCCGCTCACATGCTGAGGTCGGCTCAGTTTAGATACAACAGCTGCTCAGAAATGCTAATGAAATGTATTTAGCTGCATCAATACGGCTCCAGTCCATCATAATGAGGTTTCAGTTCGGGGCTTGTAAAGAATCCACTTAAGATTTTCCCTTTAAAGTTTGGCAAGCACGTATTCAGGCAGCCTATAAATTTTAAAAAGCGTCAAAAGGAACTCTTCTGAATGGAACACTGGAATGAGAAACCTTAATTCCTTTTTTGTTCTACGTATCTGCTAAAGTCATTATCACAAGATTCCCCCTCAACGCTCCACTACAGAGGATTTGTAAGGAGTTAAAAAGTCTCAGGACTTGGATTAAAAACGTGAGAATAAATCAAATAGATACATCTGACAGTGATTTGGATGATCTTTATTAAAATAAAACAAACTGATCCTTTCTTTAAACTTCTTGGACCTTTATCTGCTATTTAACAGCTTCCCCCAAACAAAACAAAAGCAGGAAACTATAAGATAACTCCCAGATTGAATGAACCTCCCAGCATAAATCCATATTTATCCAAGTCACAGCCTTATAAATATGAATTAATATGTCAGGAAGGACTTTTAGCCTTTATTAGCTTTGGCACAACATCATCCAGTCCATGTACTTTTTGAAAAATATTCTATATATGGAGTAGACGAGCTTTATGTATCCAGCTGGAACACATGAGGGAGTTCTTGTTGGTATTTGACAGATTTTTGGCATCTTTATGTTTCTCTGATTGACCTGGTAAAACACAAGCTGCACTGGTTTACTAAATTAACCACTTTGTCCCAGAAGTCGGAGGTTTTAGACACATTAAAAGGTTCTCCGATCAGGAAAAGGCTGAAGAAAATTCTTCAACTTTAAAGATGGAGCTGATATCAAAATGTTGTTTACCTCATATAGCAAAGCTTTGACCTTTGGCTGCTCAGATGATCACATCGAGATCTCATATTTGAACATTATGAATCATGCACAATATTAAATATCGAGGTCACAATTTTGCAAATAATTGCTAACAAAAATAGTCCTAAATGTCCACAGCAAGGCACACGAGGAGGGAAATAGTGAGAAAGTCAGCTTAAACTCATAGGAGAATGTACTTATAATTAATAAATAATTAGCAATTTATCAGTTGTAATTAGTAAATACAACCAAAAGCACTATTGTCTATAAGTACAACCCTTTTCCTGTTCTATAAGTTTTATTATTGGCTCATTTTTCACCCTTTGTTCCATTTCCTCCTCAGACAGGCCAATCTAAATGAGGCAGCAGAGAGGCAGTATAAGCGTGCAGCCAGCCTCAGACCAGATGTAAGTACCTGCGCCTGTTTGCACTCATTATAAAACTGCACACACGTGTCTGCTGTGTAAATTTAATCTATAACACACAAAGCAATCCCCATCTCCCTGACACTGTGGTATTACAGTGTTGTGTCAGTAGAGCTGAATATAATCCGTTTTCTTTTGCAAGAAGCTGCAAACATACAGAAAAAAGGAGAAAATGAGTTTAGTGCTTATTGTATTCCGACACCAAAGTCACGCGCTCGGCTGCAGAGTAAACACACATCATCTCAGTGTAGTTAAACAGACAGAGCCTTGGGGGGATATCATGTCTCTTAATGTCAGCACACACGGATAAGGAAGTTTGGAGCCATTATATCCCGTTTCTGCCTTGTGAGCATCAGTCACTTCAAAGGCTGTGTGGAGGCGCTCTGGAGGAGAATTCATTTAGAATCGCAGGATAAAAACAAAAAAAAAAACCTGGGAGGACGCTTCCTGCAGCGATTTGTTATGGTGGTCTGCTTTGTGATAGTCAGCTCTGTGACTTATACGCCACCACAGTGAAAAAAGGGTTTGACCTTCATGTCTCTGCTGCATTAACCAGAGTAATGTTGCTGCACTCTTTGAAACAGAGACTCCAAACTTTTCTCATCCGTCAGATGAGTGTCCACTCCTCCCTACCATCTCCTGCGGCTCACGTTTTGCACCAAATGTGTTCATTTAAACCAATATTGAAATGATTCTTTCATAAAATAAAATAAAAAGTGTGTTAAAAAACATTTTTAAATATTAAAATATGGAATTCTGAGAAATAAAAAATAGGGGGGGGAAAGGATTTATAGGGAAAACAAGCTGTGAATAGAAGATTAAAATTAACAGGTTGTTCATTTTAATTAATAAATAAGTGCATTTTGATTACATCATGTTGGGGTTGAAGTTCTTATAACAAAGTCTAAAACTGGTGCTTCTTGGGTTCTCAAATATTTGTTTAATCCAAAAGCGTTCAGCTCATGAAAGATTCAGTACTGGCTCTCCATGCTGAGAAAAGTCAATGAATATGAATATGAGGAGGAGGTTTTTTGTTTCTCACTTATGTTTTATTTACCTATTTAAAATACGATGCAGTAGTTTATCATGATTACAGACTCTGCAGAATATCGTGGTCTGTCACCTCATCTCTGCAGGCCAGAACAGATAAGCTCCTGTTATTTCTAAGTTAAATTACTTTAATAAAGCAAAAACAACAATTGCAATTTCAATAATGTCAAAAAATGCAAGTATTGTTAGATATATAGCCATTGTTATACCGGTAGTTACACGCTCTGCTTTCTAATAAGGTCAAAATAGATCAAGACTTCCCATAACGCTGAAGCAGATAATATCACTCTGCAGATGCACTGTAGGCTTTTTTCACTTTAATATATTTCATTTCCAATAGGCTATATTTGTATATTTGGAATGAATAACTTCAAAAATATATACTCTGATCACCAATAGGATTTGCCTTGAAAGCATGAAGTTCTTATAACAGAAGTTTTCTATTTATGTAAAGTCAAAAATATCCAGAGTTCACTTTTTAAGAAAAATGCAGTTACCAATTTATGTCAGTGGGTGGCAGAGTTGCACTGTTTATCAGTGATTCAAATGTATTCCTACTAGAACTAATAGAGACATAAACATGCTTAATGTCACGTTTATTTAGGATCAGAAATACAACAAAGACGTGTTTAGAACACTCAGATATTCATTTAAAATCTGTAGACACTAATTAAACTTAATTTGTTGTCAAATCTTCAGTCACATGATGAAAACAGACAGAAAGCGCTGCTATAAAAGCAGAGAAAAGCTGCTACGGGAGCCTGGGTGATTGCTGAGGCAGATTTTGAAATGCACATTAGAACCAATAGAAACCTGCTCTTCTTTCTGAACCACAGCTGAGTAATTTAGAGGTCATTCCTAAGTGGCATAACAAAAACATTCCTCTGAAAATTGAAATAAGGATTAAAAAAATGTATAAAAACAGGAAACGTCTAAATAAAAATGATTAAAGGCATCGAGAACGCCTGGAGAACTCATGATTAGAATAGCATCCTGTCATAAAAATGGCAAGATTTTAATCAAACTCCTTTGGATTTGGGTCAAATTAATAAACTATAGCTTGTTGTGTATATTTACAACAGAGCTGCGTTTCAAAAGTTTGCTAGATTAGGATTTATTTGTTTCGAATGACACGTTTTTTTCTTCTGAAACTAATCTGACTTTTCACACTCAATTTACTGTACTTGTTGCAGACTTTGCTAAATCCAATGGTTAGCTCTCTAAACACACATTGTAATTATCCATCAGTTCTACTAGGTGGGGAAAAGCAAATCCATCACGATCAGTCGCTGTGAAGAGTGGAATAAAATCTAAAGAAATACCGCGTTTGAGAAGACACTCAAATGTGTGCTTAGGGAGAGAACTTCTGTGAAGTCGGTGCCAAACTGCTAGCCATACTTCATGTGAGTGTACCGAGTTGGGAACAAGAGATTTGGGTGTGTTTAGTTACATTACTTTCTTTCCTGGATTTAAAGATTCCCACACCCACTTCAGACCAGATGGTTTCACTTTACAGCCTAAAAAAAGGGACATGTTGCTGCTTTTTAAAAATTTTGTGTGGCATCTTTAAAGGGATACAAGATATGCGTTTGATTTTCTTAGCTTAAGTAAATTCTGATTGTAATTTTTGTTACGTTTGAATGGGTAAAGCATTTGTTTGTCACCGTTTTTAAAATGTAAATATTTGTTTGTGATTTAAATTTGGATTTAAAAGTAAAAACATCATCAGGCCACATTGGATACGTTTGCCTTCCACAAGAAAAGTCTGGTAAGAAATGCTCCTGTCGAGCGTAGCCCTAAAAAAAAGGGAGGTTTAAAGGATTGTCCAAATAAGGCTGCAGAAATCCCGCTCACACGTCTCAACATTTCTTCATTATCTTTTGCTCCGCTTCATCTTTTCTCCTTTTCCTTTCCCAGTACCCAGCCGCTCTGATGAACCTCGGCGCCATCCTCCACCTGAACGGGAAGCTTCCAGAGGCGGAGGCGAAATACCTGCGCGCCCTCCAGCTCAAACCCGACGACGCCATCACCCAGTCCAACCTGCGCAAGCTGTGGAACATCATGGAGAGGCAGGGGCTCAGGACTAAGCAGAAAGGCGACGCTTGAACTGAGAAAGTTGCTTATTTTTCTTTTAGCTCGAGAAGAAGATCGGGACCAGAACAAGAAGAGGTTAAAACCTCTCAGTGACAGCTGTCAAATCCAATATGAAGCTTTGAGGTTCTGCCTGACACCACCAGTGCCGATCAGTGACTCAGACTACTCGAATTAAATCCGATTTATCCTTAAATTGTTCAAATAAAAATGTCCAAAAATATCCAGTCTTACATTAGTAGATTGCCGACTACAGCTTGTTCTTTGGGTGTTTTGTAATCCGACTAGTTAAAACAGGTGGTGCCAAAGTTTGCACGGAGCCTCCACACCTTTTGTGCCAGCCGAGAGCTGTCATCACTCGTGTGTTATGTTTGTTGTGTCAGATGAAAATACTTTATGTTGTTTAATTTATTAATACACGTTTTGTTTTTTTACACAAAATGCCAACACTGTGCCATTGTACTGTCATCCTCTCTCATTCCTCCAAACAGGCTCCAGTTTTTATACCTGTATGTGTTGTTTTCCCCTCTCTGCTCAGGGACAGCAGGTTGTGATTCCTGTTTCAGATCTGTGCCACAGAGAGAGCTTCTTTTAATGTTTTGTAGGTTTTTGATGAATTATTAAAAAAAAGTGTGTAGCTTAAATTGTATGTTGTTTTGTAAAAGAACAGTGAAGCCTTTTTTTCATGATAAAGAAAAAGAAAACATGTTTTGTTTTGTTTTCTGCTGAGTGATTCTTTTCCAGGAAGCAGCTGAACATTTAAGCAGCAACACCTGTGTTGGGTTTATGCAATGGAAGCACTTTGAAATTTATGTGAACGTGGGACTTCAGGATTTGGCCAGGATTGTGTCAGACTGTGCAGCCATATGTCAAGTTGTGCACAGCGTAACTTTGGGCACTTCCAAGCAAAAATAATAAAAAAGGACTCCAGCTGATTCTGTGCAGCTGAATACTTTATAAAGTCTCTCACTACCTTTATATCTCAGTCTCCAAAACAATGGTTGGGGAGCCACAGAAGCAGGAACATATAGAGTGAATGAGGCTCCTATTTTGCTCTTATTGCAAAATTACATCAATTAGTGAAAAACTAAACAATACAAAACTTTAGAGCGGGGGTGCCCAAAACACAACTATTGTCTTTGATTTAAAAACATAAACCAGATACAAGAAATCCATTAGGCCCTCATAGGTTGATCACAAGACAGAAAAGGTATAATATCACATTAAAATCCCATCTTACCTTACATGTTCTTGACTTTGTTTCAGCTGTGTCCAGTTATCCTCCCTGGCTCCTCTCCTCCATGCTCAGTTGTCAGATACATTTTCTCCTCCTTATTCTTATAGTCAACGAAAACGTAGCTGCTTTGGAATTGGAACCACACGTTTTGTCCCATATGTCCCCCAGTAAGAGACAGGTTCACCTGTAGTTCAGCCCACCTGCTCTCAGTTTGATTGACATCTCTCACAGCCTCTGTGCCACCACTGTTTTCTTCACGGTCATTAAAACAAGCCGTTTTCAGGCAGCATTGCTGTTTAGGAACACGAATAAAAAGCCAAGATATTGTTTTAAAAAGGTGGCGAGGAGGAAAAACCGATGTGGTTTCCGCACAATGAGGTTCAACAGGTCACCCTGATGACTTTAAGGTTTCCACATCGACGAGATTCAGAAGAAAAACTCTTGCTTATGACAACAGCGACCTCTGCTGGCGGATTTAACGAAGTGCATTTGATTTTGTTCATTTTCTCATTCAGGTGAATGATCTCTTAGTGGAGGAAATAAATGATCCTAAATGTGCTAATCAAGCAAGATGTATACCTGACACTGATTTGACTATGAGTTAAACTATTTTTATTGAGTGTTTATATGTTTGATGATGTTGCTAGGTGACAACTACCTCAGATGACATGTTCAGGTAGCAGAAATTGCATAATATTTGCATTGGGAGGGACCTTTGATGTCAGCTTTCATGAAACTAGACACCAGTAAAGAGACAGAAGCTGAAACATAAAAAAAACACACAGGCTTTAAATTGGTTCTGTCCTTGTTTATTTGTGAATTTCTGCTAATCTGAATTTGAATAGCTTCAGTAAACTAGTATAATTTGCAGCAATGTTTTTGTTTAGTATGTAACCTTTGCATGTTTCACCTTTTTTTTTTTTAATCAGAAAATGAATGAAAATAAAAATGTTAATCAAAAGCCAGAAGGATATTTGTACAGCATGTACAAATATGGAGTTCAAAGGAAAGTTGAAAAAGCGTCCAGACAGACTGAGGTAGACATCCTGACCTGCACATACTCATCATTCATACTCAATTAGATATTCAGGATATATTTGATTTGGATCAAATATAACAAATATTTTGGGATGATTGATGTCATCTACGCAACAGTCATGAACATTTGTAAGACTTGTTGTGTCATCTGGCTTTTTTAAATGCTTTTGTCCAACATTAGGATTCCCAACTAGCACTCGAGCTAAAAATATTGTTTTGGTGATTCTAGTGGGTCCATGTGCTCCAAATGTCAAAGGCGGTGCTGTACCTGAACTGTATTTGTCTGCAAGTGATGCATATGTGGCAAAATAGATTCCTGCAGAAAAAAACAAACACAAAAGAAAATTCAGATTACTTTGAATTTAATTATACAGACATGATCTCCATCAAGCATTACCTACCTTTGCCATACGCTCTGCCATGTTTTCCAGCTAACCGTAAATCAAAGTTATATTTGCAAATGCTGTCTACATTTATAGCATCAGTCCCATGGAAAAGTCGTCTCTCTGGAACGTCTTTAACACCTTTAATCCTCATCAGCTGTTTATTTTTCCTCACAGACAAAAAAAAGATCAAATTAATTTGAGAGTTCACAATAAATTGCACAAAGATGAAAATAAAAGACTTTTCATACCTGCAAAACATTTCCCAGAGGTCCAAGTTCTGAATCCTTTTTATGGATAAAATGGATTTGTTCAGAAGTCCGTCATGTTTCACAAAATGTGCTACAGTCTCAAACTCTGGGGCGACTTCACTCAGTGGGATTAACTTTAAAACAGATCAGATCAACACGTTCAAGTTTTGGGAAAAAAAACACAATTGGAATCTTTTACAGACTGGATGCAAGACTTTAAAATATTTAGACAGTGGTTTTGCCTCTCTGCATTTTAAAAGTAAATTTAAAAAAAATACTGGAACATTCTGTGAATCTGTTCTGCAGCAATGAGCTTGAATAAAAGCATTTAGATCAATGAGTCAGATTACATTATCTTGTCAGAAAAGGTAAATATTCAATAACCGTGCTCTGCAACTTACCTAAACGTCTCCCAGTAAGCACACAGTAGCCTTTAGATCCTACTGCCATGTGTTTAAAGAATTTAGTTTTTAAAAATTAATGTACTGCCATTCATTTTATTGAGGGGCCACCAGGGACATAATTCTAAGTTATCTTAAACACATGTGAAAACCTTTCCTACACCTTGCCTAACCCTCACTGGGAACAGGTTCAACTTACTGCCGGCTATGTGGACCAAACTCACACTCCTCTGGTACAGAGATTGAATGGCCCTTTAAAAAAAGACCATCCCACCCCATACTCCTCTTAAAACTGGGACCACCACCCCGGTCTGCCACTTCACAGGAACTGCCCCATATGACCGCGCAATGTTGCAAAGACATTTCAACCAAAACAATCCTACAACAACCATAGAGACAAAAGAAAAAGGACCAATCCCTACAAGAACTCTCCTCCAAAGGGTATGACCCTAAAACTTAAGTATCATACCAGACTTAATACAAATCCCTTATCTATTTACTCACTAAATTCACTTCTTATTTTAATTATTTTACTCTCATACTTATTCATTTCCCCCTTAATTTTCTTGAGGTACTAATGTGGATCAAAGCCCATTCCAGCTAACTATTTGCATTGATTCAACATACTGTAATTATTTTAACCTTAAAATAAATGCCAGAGTTTAAAATTTCCCTTTTGGTCACTACCACTCATGATCTCTCTTATAGTACAAACCGATGCAACAAATGTGTCATCCTTCATCACGATATTTACACAAGTGGAGACATACACACAATACTGATAATCTAGGTCATCAGGCCCATGCAGGGCGCTAACAGGCTATCATGATCCCCTTATTCTGCCCTTCTGGACCTAAACAGTCCTCCTAAAACATAAAATGTTAATCATTAGCTCTCCCCAACTTTACAAACTATCTTTACCATTTTTCCCTGAGCATGTTAAAGTATGAACACACGCACTATTTCTACTTACTTATCCATTCATCGCTCTTTACATAATCTGTCATATCATTCAAATGTTCTACAGTCCTCCCCATTATTATTTTTAATTGGTTAATTTAAATGTCTCAGACATAACACTGACAGTTTTGGCTGGCTTCACCTGACCGCCATTCAGCAACCTATCATGCCTTGACTCACTTCACCGGGACTGGATCAGTAAATTAGTCCTTTGAGGTTTCAGCACGTCTGGTCCAGGCACTTGCCAGCAACTTTAACTCTTTTGAGTCTCTTTCTCCCCTTTCAAGAGGTCCAGGAGTTCTTTGTTGGTGTCCTCAGCCTTGTTGTGTTTCATGTCCCCCCAGCATGATTACAGAGTTCATTTTCATCTGTTATCTGAGGTGGAGCCAAGCCTCGTCTTTAGCAGTCAGCTTATCGCCAGCGCCAACCAGTAGCGTCATCTGGACCTTTCCACCTCTCCACCCCAGCAAAAGCAAGCTCACTCCGATGTAAAGAGAATGCATGAGAAATATCTATTTTGGCGGTTGGTGCAACCTACTTCTTTTCTCCTATTATCCCTCAGCGAATTTCCCATTTATTCATGTATTTGCATATTTTCATGTTCTTCTATGACATCAATGATTGTGTGTCATTGGCCAGTATTAAAGTTACACATTTGATAAAGGTTGGATTAGGCTGGGGATCAAAACCACACTCCAACGTATGGAAGTCAATGTCACTAACCACTAGGCCACAGGGAACTGGGCATAAGACATTGATTTTAGTCCTACCACCTCTTCAAGTTTGTCTCGGACAGGAGTTGGAAGAGCTGAAATCAGCGATGTCCTAAACAGGGTTATAATAACTGGACTGCTATTATGATCTCCTTCAGTCTCCATTCTCCACCTTCTCCACTGCCTGCCCATCCACAATGCGGTGTTATCAGCATCTAAAAGTGATTCACCCCCAAGGGTTTCTGGGTCAATTTTGTTGGGAAATACCGCTCTGACGGCAACTGACGTGCTTTCTTCTCCCTGCACATGCAAAAGCTATTTTTAGCAACTTTTCCTCTCTGTTCACAAAATCCTTTTCCTCACTGTAGGCGTTCCTTGATGTTAAGGCTCTGTGCACACAGCTACGTGACGTAATTTCCGGTAGAAGGTCAGGATGGACGTAAACTTCCGGTAGCTGCTGGAAGCACACTGTGTTTGCTAGTTTCCTTTTGGGAGCTTGTAAATCTTTCTTTTTTTTTTGTAAATCTTTCTTCTTTTTTTGTGTGTGGCCTTCTATGTCAAGCTTTTATATGTTCATGTCCTAAACATGACATGTACACTGACAAAATGTGCGTTTCAACAACATACTGATAGCAGGTCTAACCACCACTGCTGTGTGCCGTTCTGTACAGTATCAACAAGATCAAATTCCCACCTCCCATCGTTAGCACAGAGACCGGAAGTCTCGTACCATCCTCACGCCAAACACGGAACTGATGCGTGCACAGAGGCTCACCCTTGTTTCCTGCATAAAACTGATTGGTCAATGCTGCACACAATCCCAGCCGTTAGGCGGGGTCCTCTGAGTCTGAAACCCTGCTCTTACATTTACGGGCAGCTAAGGGTTAAGCAACTCTAAACCGCTAGTCGCCGACACACTCGTCCACTTCAGGAAAGAAGGAAAAGATTATCTATAGGATTTTCTAGCTAAGACAATATCATCAAGCAGCCTGTATTTTATTCTCCCTTACAAAGTAACTTTATTGCCATACAACCTCCACACTCTCCTCTAATTCTATCTGCACAAGTAACTTTGTCGTACACGCTCAGGCAAAATCACCCACAAGTCACTTCTCAGTTCAGCTTTAGAAACAAGTCAGAGACAAGGGCAAATAAGCATGTCATGCATTCATCACTTTTCATTATCATGGTGCAGCTCATCACCTTGATCAGTTGACAGCTCTGCTCCTCTCTTTAACCGAGTGTCATACAGCCACAGGTTATATGATACAACTACCAAGTCAATCATCGACCTATAGGCCTAGGCTGCCCTGGTACCAATTATACCAATGGGCATCCTTTCTGTTCAAACAAAATGTTCGTTATGGCCAAATTGCAGCTTGCACAAAAGTCCATTAACAAAATACCACTCAGGTTCAGACTGGGCAGGCCGTTCCTCCTGATCACGCCCAGTGCTTGAAGTGGACAACAAGAAGTGGTGGTTCTCTCTTTAATGGAGGTCGGAACATGAAATGTTGAGATTCCTGAGTGTAAATATCGCTCAGTAAAAAGACGTTCCCCTCTCTCTATGCATCATAATGCAAATTGAAAGGGATGGAGCTCAGCTCAAATCTCATATATAATCAAATTAAATCAAATGTTGTCTACGTACATAAAATTTTTACAATTTCAAAATTAATTTCCATTGCTTTAATTATCAAAAAAGCCAAACAGAAAATGAAACCTTCAATCTCTCATCATTTGTTTAAGCTAATAAACACGGCAACAGCAGCGAGAACGACGCATGCGCGGTTGACCAGTTGTCACAGAAACCACTGTTCGCTTGGTCAGTCTGCGCCTGCGCATTGTGAAGAGCGGCAGACGAGAACATAGACATATGTATGCACAGATGCCTCTTTACGCCCTCGATAATGGTTCCAGTGCTTAATGAGGCGTCTACATTTGTATATCTATGCCGGTTAAACCCAAACACGGAGGTGTTGTGGACGTGAGCTCACTGACCACTACCAGGGGTGTCCAACTCATTATGGTTCAGGGGCCACATGCAGACAAATCAGATGTCAAGTGGGCCAGACCAGTACAATCCTAAAATAATTACCTATAAATAACAAGTGCATGTTTTTCTCCTTGTTTTCATGCAAGAAAAATTACAAGTACTTTTGAAAATCTTCACATTTATTCAAAACTCTTTTACAAAACACAAGATAAACAAATATTTCTTAAGACAATTGTGCAGAAGTACACAAAACTTTATTGTCTTAAAATATTAATAATAAAAGATTTACAACATGTGGAAACACCCTGGATGAGAGAATCATTTTTTGCAGTGTTCAGACTGACCCAGGGTCTGGTCTGGAGGCTCTGCCTCGTTTTCAATGAGGGTCTCTATTGTTTATAGACTAGTGTGGGCTTGGTACTGGTTTATCTTTTCAAATAGGGTCTGGGTTTGAGGAACTCAGTGTTTCATCTAAAACTGTATAAAACCAGTAAATCCAGGTGATGCTGACTGGACTCCATCAGTTTCTCCATGGTTTCATTTAGATCAGGTCTGAGGGAAAACCCAGATCTGGATCCAAACCATTCAGGTCTTTGTTCCTCAGTGGCAGGACGGTGATCTGTGCGTCCAGCTGACGTCCAGCTCTCTAGTTAAAATATCAGCTTCAGCTCAGCGATGCTGTAGCTGGCGTGCGTGTCGAGTGTTGAGCCAGAAACGAGCCAAACGCGCGGACCAGGACGCACAGAGCGCAAACGCTCCAGTTTGGGAACTGATCTCTGTGCGTAACGCGATCGGAAGCCCTGGCCTCACGCTGTGACTAGATGTGGAGGATTCATCACTGGTCAAGTTGACAGGCACAGCGCGCAGGACGGCAAGTTCAGTGGCGCGCTGCATCCAACAAACGCACTTTGGATGCGACGCGCCGTTTCCACTGGCTGGAATAAACCTATAAGGCTAGAGACGTGCAGTTTCACTGCCGATCCTTTTCGGTTTTTGTGGTGAAAGGACAGAGCGGAAGGCTGAGTTTTACAGCGACCGAGTAGACAGGTGAAGCGAGTGGGGCGGGCTGGATCCTCCGAAGGAGGACGGGCTGCGTGCGTCAAAGGTCTGATTTGAGCGTCTGGACAGCAGGAAATGATGCTGACAAGCTCAGCCTTGCTTCAAACGCAAATTGCGTTAATTGCGTTATTTTTTTAACGTGCATCATAATTAACGCCCAGCCCTAATTTTTTTATTTTCAAAACTCATCCAGCGGGCCGTATGAATGACACCCCTGATTTAAACGGACGCTCACTACTGAGCGTTCCGGGACGCTATGAGTACGTTCTCAGCTTCCCGAGAAGGAATACACCGGATACCTCAGCGATGCGCCACCTCTTGGCTGCGGTGTTGGCGAGTCTTGTACTCACACAAGACGCGCTCCTGACACAGCGCGCCGTAGGATTCTGCTTAAAATAATCGCGCGATAGTCACAACATCACGCGGGAATTGAAAACTGGAAGCGGGAAGTGAATTCTTTGTTTATATGTGATCAGAGCTGCCGTCGTGTGTTGTGGGAACCTAATTCTAATTCTTTCAAAATGGGCAAGTAAGTTATTTAATGGAACTGTTGTTTATGTGTGCCGTAATGTTTGTGGCGGTTTATTTCTGTGTGCCGTAATAGGAGCCATTCTGCGTCGTAACGTCGGTGTCATGGTAATGCCGGTGTCAGAAAGTACTCAACATGTCGTGACACATGCGCACAGCTGCGACTGGCGCTCCTTTTTAAACTGGTGCGAATCTTTAGCAGGCTGGCGGCGTCTCGCGTGTCTGGAACGCGTTGTGGCGAGCTCTGTGTGAGTGATCTGATGGACTAGAATGGTTTTAAATCAAAATAACGCCGCAGCCACGACGTGGCGTGTCGCCGACGTGTCCGGTGTATTCTAGCCTTAAAGAGCTATTTTTAGAAGTGCCGGTACTGCGTACCGGCCCACTTCAACCACTGAACGCCCCTCCAGTTGACGCTGTCATTGAAAAAACCTCTTTGGTTTTCACATGTGTGTCTAAAATTATTGTTTATATGTATGTTTGAGAGGTTTTCACATGTGTGTATAAAAGATTATTTAGGATAGCGGCCCCTCATAAATGTTGGTTATTTTGCATAAAACTGATTGTAAAAATCTTCATTTGCACCTGGTACGGAGCTGCAGGATCAACATGTTCCCAGAAGACAGGTGGTGCACTAAAACAGGAACAGCTGTAGGAGGGAAGTAACTTTCATTCAGTTAACAGTTTCACTTTCATTTAGCAAGAAACTGTACTCAGCAGGCTTCATCACTATGGTCTGTTGGCAGAATTAAAGAAAAAAGTTTTACCTTTTTTCAATGTTGTTGCCACGTTTGATTCTTTTGGCTCGTCCTGTGGTGATATCAGTCAGCAGCATCGCTGAATGGAAACACAAACTGTCAAGAATGTCTGCAGATTTTTGACTACAAAACATAAGCCAGCACTGCAAACATTCTCTTATACACCAATACCAGAAAAATCAATGCTGCTGCGATTGCTGCCTGAACACCCATATAGAACAGAGTTTGAATTTCTCTGGTAATATGTCTCCAAGTCCTCACTCCTGAGGGGGTTATCGGGGTCATCCTGCAGGATGGAAATAAGACAACAAAAAATATGAGCTACAATAAACCTTACAGCTGATAAACATTTTTATAGCAGATTACCTCAAACCTGTGCCACCTCCCACAGTCTGCCAGGTAAAACCAGCACCAGGAGAAGTCTGAGGTGTCCATTGGTTCAGGTTCATTCTCCCACATTGTCCCACTTTAACTCTAACCACGTACCCTCACAAACAAAACTAAAATGAATGAGAAGAGTTCCTCTCTCTGTGTTGCTCTGGTTTCTGTTTAAGCAACATTTGTTTTGGTTTCCTGAATCAAGACCACACCCACCCCAGAGGTAGACTGGCTTTATACCGTTGACTCCCTCGTGAAAATCAGCCTTCAAGGCTGAAAAAAGGATGTGGAAACTTACTGCAAAGCTTCAAACTGGATGATTTTTGTATTCTCTCACAGGAAACACAACTAAAGGTCCAGCCTTACACTTGTTGTTCATAATATACAGTATTTTATTCCAAAAGCTCAAAAACATACATACATTAAATCCAACAAATGCACACAGAAAAGCAATTTTTGTGTTAACTGTGATTACAGTACTACATGTGTGCTGGCAACATTTTATTAATGGAGTAAATTTACACCAGGTGCAAAGATAACTTGGATTTTTTTCCTCCCACAGACAAAGAAGTTATCAGGTGGTGTTGAATCACACTCAGTCGATTTTTTTTTAATATGCTTTTTTTCCAGTTGAAACTAAGCTGCAAATGCTTAATGACAAAATAAAAATTACCGTATACGTCTGTAAAAAAAAAAACGTTTACAAGCTGAAGTGAGATGATAATAATAATAATAATAAACATGACACTTTTACGTCAACGTGACATAAATTTTAAAACCTTTCACAGAAAGGGTGAAAAGTGCACTGATTTGTGGTTAAAGAGCATGGAGGTAGTTTTTTTAATGACAAATATAAACAAAAATTCAAGCTTACATACAGATGGGTGACAAAGGAAAACCTGAACCCTTCACTATGACAGTGAGAAGAGGTTTGGTGACTGTTTTGAGCATTTTTCACTGCACTAATAATAAATACTAGTGCAGTGGAACAGTTTTGGTCAACTCTTCATGTGGGATTTCCTTTCGTTTGTCATCCCTCTGTGATACATTTTGTTAAGTACACACAGATTCAGATGTCTCAGACTGATACAATACAAAATAAGTGACCAGGACATTTTTTTGGTTTTATAAAAAGGCTTATGAGTGGCACTGTGGATTCAATGAAACATTGCCTAAAATCTACAAGGTGCAGGTGCCACTTTTTATTTGAAATAACTGTCAACCATAAGGACCAGGCAAGTTCTTACTTGAAAATCAAGACAAAATCACCCCAATTTTTTTTTTTAACTTACCAGTGTGGCATTCTAACCAAAAGGTCCAGCCTTTGATCATATGTGCAGTATAACGTCTCCATCATATTCAAGCTTTCTGAGCTTCTGCAAAGGCACTGTGGACGAATTATGCTCCAATTAGCCACCTGATCTAACAAGAAAAAAAAATTGAGAATGAATCTCTCAATGCTTCTTTTTCCATTTAATTCCAGATTTGGTTCTATAAATAAACATTGTCAAGTTAGGCATCAGTAGAACTCAATCAGATACTCCGGGTAGATCTGATTGCTGTCAAAAATGACATAAATCTTTGGATTGGCCATATCATCCACACAGCTGTCATAAAAGTTGGTGAAGCTGGCGTCCTTTGAGGGCGGTCTGCAGTACATAGGACGGCCGACTGTGTACTCTCCAACAAGCACTCTGGCCAGAAACATGGTCTTATAGGGCGGCTCGTTAGCGAATATGGGCGGTGCGAGTCCGTGTCTCTGCAGGGTGGTGTTGTGTTTCCCAGTAGTGTGGCAGAACTTACTGGAGTATTTTGCATCCCTGGCAAAGTAGCTCCCTGTACAGGAACAGTTGAACAGTATGTTAAAAGTCAAATGGATAAAATATAGTGGATTTGTTTTCACACCACAACACAATGAGATGTACCTTTGCCGTAAACATCGCCATGACTTCCTGTCAGCCGCCAGTCAAAGTTAAATGTACATATAGCTTGTATGTTGCTGTGTCCTGTGCCATGAAACAGCATTCGCTCCTCAATGTCCAGTGTCCGCTTGACCTTCCGCAATTGTGTTTTCTTTCTTTGGGATGAAAACAACACAGAGCATCATGATGCATTTACAGATACTAAAGGAATTTGATCAAAACCACAGCATGACAGAATTTTAAAGCAAACTGAGCATAAATGTTGACTCTAACAGAAGAAATGCGATAACTACACTAAAAACTCGGGAGATGTATCAGTTTTTATTTTTCCCACAGTCTCTGACAGGTTGAAGTCAGGTTTAAATTCATTTAGACAATATACGAAAGGAAATAAAATTACAAGAATCAAATTGCAGTCACACCAGAATCCTCACGGCACAGCTGATGATTCTGCTGAGTCACCTCAAAATTATAACCAAAGCAAAACTGCTCACCTGCAGAAGAACTCCCATAAATCCAAGTTCTGAATCCTCTGGATGGACTTTATTGGGTGATCCATTGACCTTTCGTACAGTCTGGCAACTTCTTTAAACTCATATGTATCTCTGCTGAGCTGGATGAGCTGTCAAAACACAATCACACGAAAGTGAAAGGTATGTAAAACCAATATTGCAGATTGATAAGACAGCTTTTTATTGTTTAGTTTTGTGTTGTGTGATTGTTTTCATCTAAATGTAACAGTAAAAAAATAAAACAAATCAGGGTGTGAGGCTCATTTTTTTCAGCAGTTGTTCACAAATGAGGATTTATATAAGAATCAGAATAGAAAGAACTGTAAAACAGACTGATAGCACTTAAGATGTGTGGTCTACTTAATATTAAAAGTTGAGAGGAAATGTTAATATTCTTCCTTGCTGTTCTCTGTTGCAGCTTTTTCTATTTATCTTTGCCAAATAACTTTACTGTGTTTATGTTTATTTCCTCCATCTTCCTGCCTTTATACCTACCTGATAGGGTTCATCTGTGTTGATTCTCTCCCAGTGACAGGGAACAGGCAAGGCCAGATTATCACAAATAAACCTAAAAGGGCAGGTAATGATAGAGGAGAACTGTAAGTAAAGGCTCAGAGAAAAAAGTGTCAAATTCTTTATCAGAAAACCACTTAATGTAATTTAAGAAAACAATAAATCAAGATTAATCTTAAGCCAAAAGCAGCCCTAATGACTGGATATTTATTTTAAGTGGAAAGGGGATTTGTGGCCACATACATATACATACATATATATACATATACATATACATATATATATATATACATATACATATACATATATATATATACATATACATACATATATATATACATATACATATATATATACATACATATATATACATATACATATATATATACATATATATACATATATATATACATATACATATATATACATATATATACACATATATATATATATATATATACATATATATACATATATATATACATATATATACATACATATATACATATATATACATATATATACATATATATATACATATATACATATATATATACATATATATATATATATATATACATATACATATACATATATATACATATATATATATATACACACACACACACAACATTACAATGCAGTGGAATTTGTTCTCTGCATTTGATCCATCCCTGAAGAGCAGAGGGCAGCCAGCTTCACAGCACCCAGGGTTCAGTATCTTGCCCAGGGATACTTTGACACATGACTTGGGTCTGGGACTGAATCCTGATCTATTAATCAGTGGACAACCCCTCATCCACTGTTGCCCCTTTAATCACTAAACCTTACCTGAAACCAGTTGCAGAGTGCAGGGAGCGTTTAATGGGTCGCTGTTTCCCTGTTGTTACATTTATCTGTCGCATAACTGGAGAAGAAGACATTATTTAAAATTAGAGATGTGAGAGCTCAGGAACATAAAACAGAATTACCTTTAAGTAAAACCCTAACAAAATTATGTGATTTTTTTAAACCACTCAATATTTAATTTGACTTGTATTTAAACATTGCAACCTACCTGAGAAGTCCAATCTGTAGGTGTATTTGGCTGTGTAGAACTCCATGACCCCACGTTGGTTTCTGTTGTAGCACTGCTCAATCTGGGCGCTTGTTACTGAGCAGGCTGCACTGGGATCAATCTGACAGACAATAAGGAACACAAGTGAACAATTTTGATTGACAAAAACACATAAAGAAAATAGTTTAAATCTGATTTAAATCACTTAAACAGACAAATTAAATGAAAATTTACCTAAAATTGTCAGGTATTTGATACAATGTCTAATGACAAACTTTAAAAGACTTTCAAAAAGTTTGAAGAAATGTTACTCAAGACCACTTTAAAAGATCACAAAGACCGTTGATTCATTTTAAGCAAATTATAGATTGTTAAGCTTTGGGGTGCATTTAATCTGGCACATTCTAACAGTATGTGAGCAAAAGAAGGGGGCAAAATATTTGAAATACTTTAAAAATATTTTTAAAGTTGTGGTATGATGCGGACTACCTCAAACATATGCCACACCCCACACTCAGCCAAGTAGAACCAGCACCAGTTTGGCTCTGAGGTGTCCATCTCCTCAGTCTCCGTGGACTCCTCCTCTGATGACCTGATGGCTAACATTGCTAAAACTGATATAAACACAAGATAAAACACACAAACTTACTAAAAGGCAAACACGACGAGGACTGAGGGGAGTTTAGATAGTTATATTAGACAAACCTAACGTCAACGAGATGTGTTTAAGCCATAGTTGTGAGTGCATTTCATCTTGTAAACAAAAAACAACAAAAGAATTATATCCAGCTAGCTCTCATTAGCGGCTGCTGCACCCGCTTAATGTTAGCTCTGCGGATATGTTTCGGGCTTTAAGCCCGACTGTAACTGGGTCTTCCTTGTTGAAATAAGCAGTCTTCATTCATCGTTAATAAAACACTAGAAAAAACATAAAAAGGGTCTAAACTTGGATGACTAGATAACATTTTTCTGTCCAAGTACGTTGTTTACTTTTATTTCCTTATTCGTCACAAGCGTCATCACGTAACTCCAAGAGGACCTACCTACTCTAGCTATTTGAGCCCTGGGTTTGTCCTGACAGGTACACACTGCGCTAATAACATGAAATGTTGCGTTCTAAAGTTCAGACTGTTCAGAGTACTGGTCGTATGAATACAGTACACATGCTTTTCATAATGAAGAGTTAAAATAGTGATTTCAATGACAACAACTTTAAAAAGTGTGTTGAGGGGTAAGACAAGATCTTCATCACAATTTTATCAATAAGATAATTTGGGGAAAAAATTGTGATTTTTAATAAACTCAGTCTTCTTGTTTCTGTTTCCCCCCCCCTGCTTTTGACAGTTTACTATGCTTAAAACTATTTTTCCTGGGACAGCCCCAGTGTGTCTGCAGGACACTCCCCTATTAGAATAAAGGCTTCTCTTGAAACTTCTCTCAGGCAATCACAGAATTATATTGAGGGTGCCCACACAGAGCACACGGGTAAGTAATAATCTTGTAGTGACTTGCTTTTGCAGACTAATTCTCTGCACTAATGATTTAAATGTTTTCACCAGTTATTCGAATAGTAGCCTATAAGGAAATGTAGTCCTTTTTTACAGTAAGGATGCATGTAGTTCTGAAAAGCCTTAAAATCCTCATTTACATTGTGCATATATGAAAAATGAAGATTTATCAAATGCACCAGTTGTTGAATTCCATGTGTCTTGATCAGCCTGATTATGACAGAGGAAAAAACTGCTGGAGAGTCCAGCCAGGATAAACAGGATCCACAAGGGGGGACTCAGTCAAGGGAAAAATGGACCAACAACATGGAATTTATTCTCTCCATGGCAGGAGAAATAATAGGCCTTGGAAATGTTTGGCGTTTCCCCTATCTGTGCTACAAAAATGGAGGAGGTAAGGTGCTGCATTTGTGGTAAATTTTAGTGAATGAACCCCTGGAATTGATCAGATTTCCTCATGAGTGCTTGCATTTTCAGGTGTCTTCCTCATCCCCTACTGTGTGTTTCTCTTTTTTTGTGGTATCCCTGTGTTTTTCCTTGAGACGGCGTTGGGCCAATACACCAGTGAGGGCGGGGTGACCGCCTGGAGGAAAATTTGCCCCATGTTTGAGGGTAATAAACAAGGCCCTGATAGAAAAGCGATCAAATCCTCTACAATAGCTGCTTTGTGCACACACTGTCAGGCCTGTATAGAGAAGGATGCATTGAAAAACAAATTCTGGAGTTGACATGTGAACTTTATTTATGGTTAAATATTTTATTTACATAACATGTTCATGTTCAATAATCTGCAGATTATAGAAAATATGTGAATTTCCTGTAAACTGTCAGCTGGATAAAGCCACTAACTATATGAAACCTCTCCTACAGGGGTGGGGATTGCATCCCAAGTGATTGTGATCTATTTTAACATTTATTATATTGTGGTTTTGGCTTGGGCTATCTTCTACCTAATAAACTCCTTCAAGAGCCCTCTGCCTTGGTCCACATGTGACAACTCGTGGAACACTGGTAAGCCTCTCTGTGATTTAAACACATCTGTATTTTATTAACAAGACAGATCAAGTTCTCAGAATCCTTTGATTTTCTTCACATGTTGAACTTTCATCTCACTTTAAATTAATTCACCCCATCAGATTTATGTTATGGCCGCCTCAGCCACTTCGCCAACCCTGAGTTGTTTCAGCCTGGATCCAATTGGTCATTTTTATACAACACAACCTCACAAGAGGACACTATCAGCTACAGTGACATGTAAGTTGAATCTTGGTGACATTTTGCAATGAATCATTTTGTGACAGGTACAGAATGCTTCATTGAGTTGATATGGAATGTAAATAACAAAGACATGATTAGACATGTTTCTTTTTAAGAAATACACACCCTGTCTTTTATGTGTTTTGTGTGGGAAGTTCCCACAACTGTTTCTTTTATGAAAGTAATTATTGTGACAATGATAGTAAGAGGTTATAATGTATTCATGATGAATCTGCAGGGCATGTTGAGGCTTATTTTAAAATTACTGTAAAAAAAAATCTTGTAAGCTTCACTACTTTGGTCAAACTTTTTAACTCAATTGAAGGCTCATTAAATTCCCAGGGATTGTGATTTTAGACACACACTGCAGGATAAAATCATTAAAAACATGTTTTCTTCTTTATGAAATAACTGAAAATAAAATGAAAAAGGCTTTCAAAACATTTCAGGCTTTAATAACTAAGACAGATGATAGGAATCTTCTGAGGGGTTTAGATTTTGATACACCAGTTAATATTAAATTAGCAGAAAATGTACCCAAGCTTCACAAAAGCATTCTTGGATTTTGAAAGACTTATAATGTTTACATATAATAAAAATAATGTCTTGAAAAATTAACATCTAATTTCTTTTTTTTCTTCTCAGTATTGTTCTTTCTTTCTTAATTGGACAAAATCATGTTGGATCAGGTGACTGAAGAGCATTCTAGATTAATCAAAAACATGGTTTTATAAAGTTGATCAACTGTAAAAAAGCTGCAAATACCTTTTTAAAAAAAAAAGAAATACATATCAGCAAAATACTGTATGGAACCCATATTGATTTGAGGAACCTTATAGATTTTATTGATTAATTACTTTTGTGATGATCAGCACGAACACAAAGCTAAAGAATGACTTAATGCTATCTGAAACTTTTCAAATGTTATTCAAAAAGTAATTTTTTTATACTTAAGTGTTTTTTTTACAGCAATGAAACAGTGCTGACATTCAAGTCACCTGAAGAGGAATTTTGGAAGTAAGATACACACACACACACACACACACACACACACACACACACACACACACACACACACACACACACACACACACACACACCAGATGTTTTGACTCCAGCTGCATGAACCTTTCATATTTCATTACACGTATGTTTAATTCTTGGGCAAACCGACAGCGTTCCAAAAACAAGTTGCAGCTTTTTCTATTTTAATGATGTGAAACACATCAAATCTTGAAATAAAAATGAGGTACATCTGATCAGCTGATTTCAATTGGTGTGACATTCTCATTCTTTGTTCTTCAATGACCAGATTCCCTGTTTTGAATCAACTTTGGCAACATACTATAGTATTATCTGCAATCTTGACATTTGGTTGCCATTTGTCATTAGTCTAATGACAATTTTATGGTTTATAAAGTCTTGTTTTAAAACACATTTTATTCAAACGTTACATGGATACTTTACAGTCGCTGCTTTGCGCAGCTCTAAACTCTTGGCTATGCCAACAAATCTGTGAAATATCACTTCATTTGGAAATTATCATATTTGAATAATTATTTCTTCAATATATATAAACGACATGGATAATAAAATATGAAAAAAGAGATTGTTAAAAACTGTTTCTAATCTTCAAATGAACATTTTTGCCAAATATTTAACCTACAAAATGAAATGTAATGTTTTTATGTGACTTTAAAAAAAGCTACTAAGCAAATAAATGAAAATAAATAATGTTAATCTAACAATCATATAATTGTGCACTATATTTTACTGTATTTATATAACAATTCAGCTATAATAATTGGTGATTGCCACTTGCAGTATTTGAATTCTCCACCAGAGGGCAGAAGACAAACAGAATATAGTGCAGCAGTGTTTTGAGGAAAGTACTAATCCTTTTAACAAGGTAGAACATTCAATTTGGGGTTAAGAAAAAAGAGCATTTTCAAAAGTCACCATTTAAGTGTTTTTTCATTTTTCTTTTTCTTTCTTTGGAGTCTTGTAGCTTTCTCATGTTTGCTGCTCTGTTTATGTTCTGTTCCAGCACTTTCACTGATTTAATCACTCATCCTAAAGCCGGTAGTCCTCCCTACTGAACTGTTCTCAGAGTCAAACATTCCTTAGAAAAATCTCCTAATGCTTCCCAGATATTAAGAGGGCAAATTAACTCAGTGTGCTGAATTAACACAACAATGCTAACAAAAGGTGACACAAAGCCATCCAAGCACAACAAGTAAAATGAGTGAGTTGCATTCCTCTGAAAGCATAAAACACTATTCCCACCACTTTACTAACTTTGATGCAGATTGTTTGCATTCCTTCATTTTTTTAAATTCACTATTAATTCGCTGCACTTCACATGATGGTCGTCTGATTTAGAGTTGGAACACATATTGAGAAATCCTGCAGCTATAATGGGAATAAAAATGTTGCTTTTTCTCTCCTGGTTTACATCACAAACCAAAGTCTTCAAAACCAAACAGTTTAAAAGAACTGATTCCTGTAGAGACTTGTTCTGGCTGTCATAATTTGTAGACATTAGAAAGACAAGCAGCTTTTTTTTTGTGTGGCTTTCCTCAAACTTGTCGGAACGCTTTTACGACCTTGTTGTCCACTTGCTGCAGGTATGAACATGCATTTGTTTTCTTAAAGAGGTTTAATAGCTGTTTATGCGTTCTTCTTTCATGCAGAAACCGAGTGTTAAGAGTATCACCTAACGTGACCTTGGGTGAGGTGCACTGGGACCTTTCCTTGTGTCTCCTGTGTGCTTGGGTGATATGCTACTTCTGCATCTGGAAGGGAATCAAAACCACTGGAAAGGCAAGATAAACTATCTTTATATCTCTACTTTAGTGCATGCATATCAAAAGTGGTTTCTTGCTGTAAAAATAGAATCAGTAAAAATCAATCACTTCCAGGAAAAACAACACACACTGTAAACCCGAACAAGTTCAGTGAACTCAAAATTTATGAGGAAACCGATTACATAATAATTTTTGAGTTAACTTACTTATAAAATTTAAGTTCAACACAACTTAAAAAATGTGAATTGAATTAAATCAAAGCATTTAACTACCTCCAACTTATAAGTTATCCAACTTATACAGTTTTATTTGAGTAAACTTGCATATTTTGATTTTTTTTTACGTTTACAACTCAAATATTATAATTTATATAAATCAGTGCACTTCAACCCTGCTCCTCAAGATCTTGTATCCAGCATGTTTTATGCTTCCCTGCTCCAACACACTTAATTCAATGGTCATCTAACTCTGCAGAAGCCTATTAATCACTACTGATTCAAATCTGGTGGGTTGGAGCAGGGAAGCATCTAAAACATGCAGGATGCAAGATCTTGAGGACCAGAGTTGGAGAGCACCGTTCTAAATTGACCTTTTGACACTAAACTAACAACCATTCTGGACTTTGGTCAAACTTTGAAGAAAAAAAAAAAAAGATAATAGACAGAATTGCAATTCCAAGTTTATTTTTAACCACATGCACAAGAGTAACACTTCAACTGCATTTGAACAGGATTTTTAAAGTGCTTAATGTACATATTGTATAATTGATTAAAGACACATTTGTGAAATATCAAACAAAAAAATGTCAGCCTCTCTCTTTGGCTTTTTACCTTACAAAACTAACTAAAATGAAATACCCATTATATTAAACACTTAGCCATGGGCATGTTAGTGTCAGTCTCCTCAAATATCAGGCTATGGAGAACAGATGGCAGCAGGTGCCCTAAAATCAGCAGGACATGGCTTTACCACACATTACAACGGTCTAGTAAAAATATAATTAAAAGTTATTACAATGTACAAAATAAAAACAATCACATCAAGAGCCACTGAGAGTAAACAACTTACTTTTGGCTACACTAACATGATTATGTTTAGTGCTGTTGCCTCTACATGCTGTCAGTAAAAAAAAAAAAAAAAAAAAAAAAAAAAAAATCACTTTTGAGGCAAAAAAAGACAGAGTTTCAACCCATCTTCAAGGCTCATCAGTAGTTTCTGGATGAATGGAAATGTGTGAACAAGTCCTTTTGAATGGTTTAGATGCAACCAAACTGAACAACAAGGCAAATGCTTCAGCTCATTTAGGAGTTCGCCCACAACAAGCTCGTCTTTCCACTAAACCGCTGTAGGTACTGACCGGACTGAAATGCATTGGACTCATACTGTTCTTGTTGACAATGGTCAGAATACCACCAGTTCTTGTTGACAATGGTCAGAATACCACCAGGAGTGTTTACGTCTGGCTCTGGTCACTCTTCAATCTGCAAAGAACAAAAACAGTGTTGTATTAAAGATAAAGATTTTATGGTTGCAAGAAAGAAAAAGATCCATATTTATTATAACCTCTGCTAAGTAGGTTTTCAGTAGAATTGGATTACAGTTTCAGAGATTGCCAGGAATGACACAAGGAAGAAGTGATTAGGGTGCACAGCACACGGTCGGTCACTGTTAAATTTGTAAACATTATAATTTCCATGCTATTTTTATGATACATGTGCCTCCATTTTATATTTGCAGACAATGAAACCTAAATCAGGACCCTGTTCAGCCATGAAACCTTTACCCTGTTATTTCACATTCTGCAAAAACAGTAGAAGATGGACAACCTTTGTGTCCAAAGTTTCTACTTGTATAAGTTAGTGAAAAAACATTATCCAACAACAAATACTTACATAAAAAACTTTGAAGGATTGTGGATCCTCCTCCTGTAGCCGTATTGGAAGCCTGTGCAGCACCAGAGTCCGATATCAGCATCCTGTTATTGCTGCACAGAAAGACACACACAAATTAATAAAGCAGATATATTTTACATGAGTGCATTTACACATTTAGGTCTGGTTCACTTCATTTAATGTCTTCAATTATTATTATAATTAGCATTAATTATTGCACTAGCATGATTCAAAGACCTTCACAGACTAGCAGATTGTTATAACTTCATATCATGTTTAGATTTTTTTTAATAGTCATATTAATGCCAACCCCTAAATTATGGCCACCTCACCTGTTTATCATACAGACTCAACATGTCGTGCAGAGCCTCTGAAGCCTCACCAGGTCACGCTGCTTTCTGTCTGAACAAGATCAGCAGCCATGGTGTGTCTGTCCAGATCAGAATAAAACTGGTTAACATTTGTGACGTGATGAAACTCTCCACAAATCTACAAAATAGTAAAAATCTGTAAAAGAACAAAAAGTAAATAATTCATTTTACCTGTGAATCAATGTGTAGGGCGGGTCTCCCACGGGGTCTTCCCTTATCATTTCTAGGCGATGAAGGGCATATGTTCCTCCTGTAACACAGATCAAAAACAATATGAATCAAATGAACGTAATTTCATCATTTAATTTAGAAATAAATGTAACAGGTTACCGATAGAGATGCTGGTGGTTGGTGATAAACTGCTGTTTCTATATAATGTAAGCAAAGAAAAAAAGGGATGACATTAAACTAAAACCAAACACAAACAGTTCAAACTACTGCTGCTGCTGCACCCCAAACTATTTCATCAAACAGTTCTTAGTTAGATTTGACACAAATATGATAAACACTTAAATGATCAATAAGATGACCTGTATTGTTCAAAAGTATTTGTTTAGTAGCCTACTCAACTACTAACTAGGCGAATAATTAATTGTCCTTTGCCTATAGTACACACATAATGCAACAATATGATTAAAAGGCAATTAAAAACATACCTTTGCATGACGCAGACTGTTTTATGCTCCAAAAACACTTTAATCTGTTGACAAAAAGGAGAAAGAACCCACGTTAGCACAAGGCAGCTTTAGCCACGTTTACACCGCATTCATTGAGTTGAAACGTGACGCCAAAACGTGTCTGATATCAACCCACGTAGCTTATGGTAAAACAAGAAATAAAACCCGGACAATGATAGCAATTCAAACCGACTAATAAGTAGCAGCCACTGGCATTTTAGTCTTTATCGAGGATGACAAATAGCTTCCGGTTAGCAAATTCAAAATTTGCGCCATGCAAACGTAACTTTACGTTATTCAACCAATGAGCTTCAATACGCGCACAGTGTTTCACTGGTGATCATTCACAAAAACTTAACAAATAAAACGGCAACATATACAAATGTGTTTCATTTTACTCACGTAAATGTAGCGAACTTGGCTCTCGCTTCAAACCTCCATCTTGAAACTTTGGTAAGCAGCTGAGTTGTGTGCACGTAGCTTGCGTCATGACGTCATCACGCGTCTTTACTCATAAAGTTTGATGCAAAGATTTCATTTACTCATAATCTTTTATTCCACTAAAATTATAACTACAGTAAAAGTTGAACCAGGTTATAAGTTTTGTGCTGGTTTGACTTGGTTGCTACTTTTGATTTATATGGTTATAAAACTTTTGAGCTCATTGTACTGTTCGGGTTTACAGTAAACCCACCGTGTTTCATGTTTTCACAGTGAAGCTTTTAACAGCCTAAAGTTCAAATTTAGATTTTAGAAAGTAGCGATAAACAATTAAATCTAAAGTTGCAGAAAATTAAAATAAGGCTCTTTGTTAACACGTTGCACATGAATGTCTTATTTTGCTTAAAGACAAACCTTTAACCAGTAAAGTGAGTGCATGTGGCAAACATCCTGTGCTCATGTGGAGCCTGTTTGTATCTATTTGTTTGCAGGTTGTGTACTTCACCGCTACTTTTCCGTATCTGATGCTGATCATTCTCTTCATCCGTGGAGTGACGCTCCCAGGAGCTGCAGAAGGCCTGAAATATTACCTCAGCCCTGACTTCAGCAAGCTCACTGACCCAGATGTAAGAGCTAACCCTCATTTAGTTGCTTTCTTGGAGTTCAGTGCAACTATTTGGAATAAACCCCAAAAGGCCCACATTCTTTTTTTTTCCTGAACACATCTCTCTTTGTTAAAGTCCTCTCGGTTTAACAGGATAGTCTTGTTTTCCTTTACTCCCACTTTTTATCTTCTTCTTGACTCTTGTTTCTGATCCCAGGGCTTAATTTAGACAAGAAGCTCAAAGCTTGCAGAAATATTTCTCCTTCACTTTGGAGTGAGGGCGGTTTAAGACATTTCACCTTCAGTTTACAAACCCTCTTCACGTCAGTTTTGCTCCTGCTTCTTTTTACAACACGACTCAGAGTTTTACAAATTGGATGTCATCAGCAAATAGCAAAGAACCTATGTTACTTAGGAAGGAAAAGGATGCTGTCTCATTAAACACAGAAATTAGGAACATAGTCATTCAAACGACTCAGATTTCAAAATAAAAGTCTGCACATGTCTACTGAACTAGACCTCTAACACACTCCTAAAAAGATCCTTTTAGTACAAAATCCACCCATCACTGCTATAATAAAGTAAAATATGATGCTTGTGTACTTGTGGTAAGATAATTTTCCAAAAATCTTGCAAAAACTTTAATAAAGCAGACAAAAGTGTTTGTAACAGGAGACATTTATGCAACACCAGAAGCTCTCAGAACCAGATCTTGTTTTGGAGTCATGCCTCAGCATGCAAACACGTGTTTCTGATTGATTTGTGCAGGAAATGCTGAATGAGTTCTGGCCTCCATCTGGTGTCTGTTTGTTGTATGAATGCTGTGAC